>JAOXXN010000065.1:12378973-12396334 GCA_026770055.1 Myrmophylax atrothorax
ACCTTGTGCAAAAAAAAAAAAAAAAAAAAAAAGAAGAAGAAAATTTTTAAAAAATCCCTCCCACCCTAAACATGTAGGTAAGGTGCCAACATACACCAGAACATACTGTATATGGACAGTGTCTTTCAATTTTGTCTTTTCCATTAATAACTGAGGCAGAGGAGGAGAAGACTCTTAAAAGTACCACTGAAATATTATTTAATATTTAATTTACCTCACGTCAATACTGCACAACAAAATCCAAGAAGTCTGTTTATGCAATGAAGCAGAGCTAAGAATAACTATTCTCTTCTTTAATCTGAGAACAGATTTATTTTTTTTCAATCAGTATCCTTAGCAAACTTCTTTCTTTCTCTTTATTTACTGTATCAAGAG
Organism: Myrmophylax atrothorax; assembly: GCA_026770055.1. Lineage (NCBI taxonomy): Eukaryota > Metazoa > Chordata > Aves > Passeriformes > Thamnophilidae > Myrmophylax > Myrmophylax atrothorax. The sequence goes on from JAOXXN010000065.1 coordinate 12,379,349, forward strand.
GAGAGTGTGAGATGTGATGGCAACCTTTAGGTTCATTTAAAAACTTTACACTGGACTGTACAAGATTTTTTTGATAAACTATTTACATTTTCAGACTTTAAAACATATTCAAAGCAGCAATAGACACTAGTTTTTCCTCTAAACGCCCAAATAATTCCCGGCCATGGGCCCAGGTAGGTACCTGCATTGTATATAGAATTTCTACAAAGAAAACCTGCCCATTAAGTTAGCCAGTGGGTGTTCAACAAGCAGCCTTCGCTGTTAAGAACTGCACCCACAGTGTTGCTATAGGAATCAAAGCATAGTACCTTGACAAGAGAGTCTCAGTTGTCCCAACAGCTCTACACAAACTTTACAATTTGAAACAGCAGCTAGCATGTCAGTCCAGCATGTCAGTGAATTGTGCTGATTAAATTAACATAGAGTACAATCTCACAATATACATCACAAACAAATTACAATGACAGGAAATAAGAGTTACAGTAAGATAAGTTATGTAGTAACAGCTTATAAGCTTGTCTTAATGTAATAAAAAAATTTTTACATGGGAAATACATAATGAATGAACAAAAATGCTAAGCATTCTAGTTTGCTACAAGCTGAAAAAGAGTACAAGAAAAAAAAACATTGCTTTCTGGAAAGCAAAACACAAATGACAAGGGAAGACAAACGGAGAATGCACACTAGCAGGTCTGCAATGTGCAGCATACAAACAGTTAAATATTTGCACATTCCCCATACTCCAAGAGCACCAAGGACCTCACTTGTGGTTTTTAGAAAGCGGAAATTACAAAGCAAGCCATGTCACTAAGTTGCTTTATAGCTTTCATATTGCCATAAATACCAATTTGATAAGTTTTCCTTTAGCCCAGTTAACACCGCCCCACCCCCTTTTTACCCAGCACGTGAAATCTCAGAATACTTCTTTGTCACCATTTCCAACATATCTGGTAGTTAAAAAAGGGTGTTGGATTAAAATGAAATGTTTTTGCATATACATTGTTTTTTTCTTCTGTAGCAGGACATTACAGTGTATCAAAAATGTTGCTTGATCTGAGAAAAATCACAGATTCTAATGTGTTGTATCAAAAAAAAGTTTAGGAGAAGTTTTTTTAAAGGAGAAAGAGTTAAGTGTTTTGTAAAAGATGAAACAAGGTCATATAGTATTATTCTTTTAAAGGAACATGCCCAAGTGCCAACTTGAATCTTAAAAAAGCATGCAAAACACCAAGGGTCGAAGCCCATTCACGAACTTCTCATAAAAACATGAAGAACTCTATCATACATTCTGCTGGCTGCATCTCCAGTGCAGTTGTTCGTACTGTGGCTCTGTCTCAGCAAAGTTCACTTCGCTTAGCGCCAATGCTTTACTGGTCCTCAGGACCACCACAGAAGTACTAATATGCTTAATATTAAGCAGTCTGACAAGTGTTTTGCTGTGGGAGGATGGGGTCTTAGTCTTGTAGTATGTTTTGCTAGGAAATGATTTTGAAATGTCATGCCTTTGATACGACCAAAAAAAAAAAACCAAAAAGCCAGCCTGGAGAGATTAGATGGCATTGGGATATGGTTGCATTGTACTTATTTGAAGAAGGAACCGCCCACAGCTGACTGATGCACACTTTGCACAGGGTATTGTATTTGGTGGGACTAATGTTGCTGTTTGTTTTGCATTCCCATCCCAGAGCAACCCCATCTTTTGCCCTCCCCTGGATTTGCACTGCCCCTGAGTACACTGATTTAGGAGCACATTGTGATCCTGTGAATTCTCAACACATGTTTTCGCAAGCTCAATGGTGATGCCCAAACATATGGGCAGACCAGAATTGGGCCAATTCATCAGTTTTTTCTCCATGTAAACCTGAACCCTGGAAAGCAGTTCTGTTTTCATTATGACCTTCATCGTCCATTTTTAAAAAATGTGAAGTGAACTATTCTAGTTGGTATCAGACTGTTTTTGGAGTGTTCTTCTCTTGAAAATAAGTATTTTATAATTTTCCAAAAGAAAATACATTGTATCTGTTAATTAAATAAACTGTCTGTTCACAGAGGAAATAGTATTACTATATTTGTGCTCCTGAATGGAGTTATTTTTTTCAGTCCATTATCAAGGGACCTCAAACACGATGCTTAAAAGGCGATTCCATGAGTCCTCTTCATGTGTTGTATGAACAGTTTCCCCTGGTATCATAGCCCAATATGACAATAACATGATTAAGTGATTATAAAACATAAACTTTTGGCATTATTGAGTCCTGCCTGCATTGCAAGGGCCATTTCAGCATTTTAATCTTTCCAGGGATACACTTTTGACTTCCAAATGCCATTCTTGTTAAGAAGTAAAATATGTCATCAGTTTTACTTAGATTCAGAAGACTGTGTTTCCTATCAAATGTATCAGAAATTTGGCATGTTTAATGTATCAACTTTCTAAAGAAGAAGAAAGTATTTCCTCCTTGTGGAATATGCTATTAAAAATCAGAGAGAGCACAAGTGAGGCATCTTGCTGTCCCAGCTACAGGTCCACAATACTGCGCTCACACTGCGGGTGGAAATTCAGCATCTACATGAGGTACAGTGACTTGTCAGCATTTAATATGGACCAACATACACTGATATAGAACAAAAGTAAATACATAACTTATACTTCACTAAGTATCCATGAACAAAAAATAAAATTCTATTTCCTATGTTATATTTACACAACTTTAAAAAAATCTAAAATGAGATGGTAAATTCATCAAAAACTTTGTTTTGAGCTCCAATTAATAAAGTAAAAATGTTGGGGTTTATTCTTATGATTGTCCTTCCTTGATTTCTACTGACATTTTAGAGCCAATGTCGGCTAATAAATAGAATAACATGCTCATAGGCACAATTCAGATTCAAATCTGTTACTCCCACTCCCCCAGCCAGTAAATGCAATTTTTACCAGCTGGCAATTCCTGAACAGCCAGTCATTTTCAAGAATGTGGCTTTAACATACAGAGCATCAGCACTGAGGCAGGGCTGGAGCTAAAACAAAGTGTTCATACATACATGTATTTTGCATAAATAAATGAAATAACAAGACATAAAAATGACTCAAATCCGGCAACTGTGAGGCAGGCCCACACGAGTCGAAACAGATGACTTTTGTTCATGTAGTTTTCGTACAACAGTTTCACATTAGTCAGAAGTGATAAAAAATACCATTTATATCCAGTGCTTATAACACTTACGAAACAACATCTGTGAGTGTGTGTTTTTTTTGTACTACAAGCGAAATCAAGTTTCAGTCCTAAAGAACAGTCCTTTGTTCTCCACAAGCCTGCAGAATATTATTTTGGTATGGTCACAAAATGAAAAAAAAAATTAACCAACTAATCTAAATGTTTGCCTTTGTGCAAAAAAAATTACATAAAATACAATGCTAGCAATACAGCATTCTACCTATGCAACAAAACCAGAAAAAAAGAGCAAGAGAGTAAGAAAGTGACACAGGGGTAAGGAGAGATACTTTTAACTTTTCTTTCATAGGAAATAATTATGTCCTCCCCCCAGTCTGAGCTGAATGTATTAAAACCAGTTCAAATTCCCAAGCAAATATAACAAAAAATCACTTTCTATCAGTACCTTAGCCAGCTTAAAGAGGATGCTCACCAGCTAATGACACAGCATATGCCTTTAAAGTCTTGGCTAGACCAGTTTATTGCTTATTAGACACGGACCCAGAACACATTTAAATAAATATTAAAAATATAGGGGTTTTGTTCCAAATTACGAAATGGTCAGAGAAATTTGACCATTGTGTTTCTATGCCATTATCTTTATAAATTGTCCTGTAAACTGAACAATCTTCTTTGTCTTGGAGGTTGTTTTCTCACATTGAAATATGATTCCTACAGTGGAAAAATGGCTGTTTCTGATCAAACAGGTAATAGTGGGGCTATGAGGAAAATGACTGCCTCTCTACATAGCATCATGTCACTGCAGCTCACAAGTATTTCTGCAAGACAGGATACTAGAACAAGGACAGCCAGTACTAACACCAGATTTCTTTTGTTGTCTGGGCCCTAAACAAAACCTGTGCATCTCTGTGGGAAGATGCTCACACACTTCAAGAGGAGCTGTTCTGTGCCCACGCGTACCTCTCAGCCTGAGCCTGAATTTATCACCAATGTGCTGAACACATCCAATTCAAAGTAAAAGCTGAGAGACTTGAGGAGCTTCAGCACATTTATTCATTAGGCCCATTGGATCTGCATATATATATATACAGTGATGTATTTGTGAACAGGAGTGGAATATGAGGGGAAAAAAATAAAGGCAATTTCTCCTCTCTCTTTGAGTTTTAGTAGGTTCTCAGTCTCTGAATATCTCTCTCATATATATCCCACAATTTTCTCCAGTAATTACATTGTTCATAGAAGTAATACAAATAGAAATTTTAGTTTCTATAGCACCTGACGTCCGAAGATCCCAAAGCACTTGACAAACATGTGATAAGTCACATTCCCACATGATTAATATTCAATAAATACTTTTGATGAACCATTTTCCCAGTTTTGCAATTAGATATTTGGGTGGCCTTCCCTCCCCCACTAGGAGTCTCACATATAAATCACTGCATAAATACTTAAGGTATCACACAGTTCCTTCAGGTGGGAACAGGACCATGATATATGGAGTCATGATTCACTGCAGGATTCCTCAGGCCATAAAAATTCATGGTGGACTCTAAATGCAGTTTGGATTTTACATCTGCCCATGCTGTCTAAGTATAGAGGTTTATGACTATAAACACATTTTTTAGGAATATTTGTACTCTATGTACATATAAAAGTACCCATTTTATTTTGCATTACACATAGCAGTGTTTCCAAGTGCTCCTTGAACATACAGCATTAAAGGAACAACTGAACTTCTCATTCATAAAAGTCATGTTCATTTTAGTAGCAGGTGCACTTTTATTTTCGTATACCTGTGTGATTTAGGGGAGGAGAAAGAAGGGACTCTTTAAAATATTAATAAGGAATTGTAAGTGTAATGCCACCAACTGTACTTTTAAAAATAAATATTAAGTATTTGGACCCTTGACATTCTGGAATGAATAAATTATTTAAGAGAAAATATGTTAAGACTGAATGCAAGGGTTAAAAGGAAAGGGATAGAGAATGTAATCAGAGGTGGCCTCACACTGCTAAGACAGGCCCGTCCATAGCTGGTGATCGCTCTTTTGTGCTTACTTATAATTTCACACTAATGGCACATCAAGAAGCAAAAGCAATTGGGCACATGCACTATGGCAACCATATTCACTACTTAAGAGTATCCTGTCTCCAGATTCCTGAGTACTTCACCATATTCTGGAAAAAAATTAAGTTTTATATATAATTTTTTTAAGATGCCAAAGATTGTCTAAGACTTTACAGTGTCTCCTTAAGACTTTTTTTTTAATGTTAAGATTCAAAAGTTATGAAAAGTTTGGCACATCAGAAGTTCAGCTATACATATGGAAAAAAATGGAATTCAGAGACTATTTTTTAAAGACGAGCTATGATGCACAGATGTGCACACTTGTGGACTTGTTCTGTTTCACACTATGAAATCTGAAGTTTTTGTTTTCTAAAATAATCCAGAATAAAAACACATTCACAACCTGTAGGCTGGCACAGCATACCTGAGTGAGAATGTAAAACCCCCATCTAAAACAGTAACTTAAACCTTTATCAGCATCCAAACGGAAAAAGACAAAAGGTAAGACTTGTAAGACAGCTATTGATTCATATAAGTTTTCAAGTCCTGATGTCTGAAATTCATGTCTTCATCTAAATTAAAAAACAAAACAAAACAGAAACAAAAAAAAACCAAGTTCATGAAAAATTAGGGAAACAATCTGTCTCACACGATAAGAAACATTTAAGACCATTCTGCTGATGTAACTGTAGGAGCCACACATGCATGCAGGCTCTTTAAGAACTTTTGTTCAAAAAAAACCCAAAAAAACCCCAAATGAGTCTGAGTACTTTAATTCTGTGAACACTCCTCAGTTGGCACTGACTGCCTCATGGGCTTCATTTTCACTACTATAGTCTGATTTGGGATCATCCTCATAGTCCTCGTACATTTCTATTTCATCCTCTCCATTTATCATTTCATTTCCAGCGAGGCTTCCGCTGTCCGTCTTCATACTATAAGTGCTCTGGATGACGGGGATGCTGGGCTCAGGGCTGGCAGAGGTGCTGGAGCAATCCGATGTCATCTGAGGTGATGGCGTGGTAGTCGCCATGGTAATAGCACCAGGGTAGACAACTCCCGTTCCCGTGGTGATTGGAATTTGAGGCTGTTGTCTGGAAGGAAAAACAAGAAGGAAACATGATTTCCTGTGTTTAGAGGAGGGAAGACCTTCTGCAAGTTCATATGAAAGAAAAGCAGGTGGTTTCCTAGAAAGGCTGCATGTATTCTTCCACGGCTCACAGATCGTGCTGCATGGTATTGGTTCATCTTATCTCCCCCAAAAGTCAACCAGAGAGTAAAGTGTTTAGTAACTATTGGACATTGATTCTTTCATGTATTTTATGTGTTTATTTCAACTATAATGTGAATCAGCACTTGGACAAAGACCATCAAAAGTCTTCAGGCACCTGTGTGATGCCTGGCTGCTACTGTAGACACCATGTATGCAAAATCTGACCTCTCCAAAGTCATGGCAAGAGCTTCTGTTAATGAGAAGACCTCAAGATTACCTGCAATTACCTAAAATGGCATACAGAAGACTACGATGCATTGTCTAACTGTAAGTATGCAATGTACTATGTAAGTGCTAGGTTAGAAATTAATTACTACGTTTAGAAATACTTTTGATATTTTATTGCTGTATTTTGATTTTTATTTACATCCATGATCAGAATGCCATTTTCTTTTCAGGATTTAATGTGTAAGATTGGGGTTTTGAAGCAAAGTAATCAACAAAAAGAATAGATGTTCTTTTTTCTATGGTACTGGCAGACTACAGAAATTCCGACATCCTCATGAAGACTTAAATGTCAGATCTAATTTATTTTGACAATGCAAATACATGGGGAGACTCAATTAAGCATGCGCTACCTCTACTTTTAACACATCTTACCTAACTTTGCAGGATGCAATGTTGGTTTTTTTCATGTGTGTGCAATTTTAAGCATAGTGGAGCAACACCACACATGAACTAAAATCAACTTAAATCACTGCCAGCCAAGAAATTCAGCACAAGCTTTACTGTAACCATGCACATGTAAGTTGTACTAAGGGATGTGATGTCTCTTCTTACAGTAATATATGTATACACAAGTGCTCTGATGAGAAAAGGTCAGTATGCTGAACCTATTCTATGGTCAAGCTCTTATTGGTTACACATTAACTAAATCTACTTCTTACATCTAGGTTAATTAACTAATAAAGTACTTTCTATAGTGAACTACTCATACAAATATTCTCATATGGCTTCTGGATCGTTACTTTTAGTAAAGCTAAGAGAAAAAGAATGGATATAACTTGTCTGAAGGCAGAGAATCTCCACTGTATTTTAAATGTAACTCTCAATTAATATACTCCCAGTACCAGAAATACCTAAGTGCCCTGGAAGATGCTGTTTTAGTATTGACTCATTATTGAACATACATGTCTGTTTGAATAATCTATTTAAAGAATCATGTATTTCAATGCATTCCCCTTCTTTAGAGAAATATTGACCCAGTGAACTATTATAGAACCCTAGCAGGAGAAACAATGTCAGATATGATTGAGTAGTCTAATGAATCTTCAAATTCTTGACCACAACAGGGTCATTCTACACTAAATTCAAACGGACGATTCATAAACCAAGCTCTCAGACAAATTCTTAATAATTGGCTAAATTAATGCACAAAATAACATTAAGCTTATTTACAAGACCTTAAATGATGAGTATTTATTGTTCATTGATCAGACTCTAATTTTGGTAAGTATCACAGTACAGCATTACTGGACAACTGAAGTCCTTCCAGTTTGGGAATGGAGACAGACATGAAAACTCTATGTAAGGTAACATTAAAATAGCTTGTAGCACTATCATTGCTGGTACTGCTAGCCTGACTCTTAAAGCCTCTGCACAGCTTGAGAAATTCAAACATCTGTTGTGTAAGTATGGTACACCTGGCTAGCAGCAAGCAAAAACATTGCAGTAATTCATTTGACACAGTCATTATACTCCTGTTTGCAAATGATGATTTGCAGATGATTTAAAAACAGCTTGGGATTTTTCACTAAATTTTCACTTTTTAAGTGGTCTGATAAATGTTCTGTGAAAACAATTTTCAGCCAATGTATTTGCTTGCAAGTGATTTTCTGCAAATATCTTTCAATACTTTATCCATAAAATTGAACACCTACTTCACATGGGAACATTTCTGGCTTAGGATTCCATGTTGTCAGGAGTATAAACTATTACTGCTAAAAAGCCACATGTACCCCCTTTACAACTTTTAGATACAGAAAGTGTTCACATTAATAAATGTTTCCACAAAGCAAAGGAAAAAGGAACCCATCTAACAACTGTGGGTACTAATCTTTTTCCAGTATTTCTTAGAATAAATAAAGTCACAAAACAAATCATGGCCAGTTGTTCATCAAAGAACACCATAATATTAATGCCAAAAGATGTTTTGAGAAAAGTTTTTACAACTCCTGTAACAGAAGGTGCAGAATAGAATGAAACACAAAGAATGATTGAGTGCAAGCTTCTCTTGTGTTATAAATTACATAAAGTATCAGAACACTAATATCCACACCTACCCTTCCTTCTCTCCAAAAACATCTTGCATTTTTTCAGAAGTAAATTTCCCTCTTAAGAGCAGCAAGAACAACCAAGATGTCTGTTTAAGAAAGTGCTGTGAGTTATCTTGATAAAATAATGATTCTCAGTGTTAAGGCCAAAGGACAGGCTAAGAAATACTGGCATTCTTTCAAATACTTAAGTCAGCAAAACACTTTTGCATATCCACATTTCAATGGGGCTGGGTACACTTGTCCGGGTACCACCCATTTCAAAGTATAAAGGGAGCAGGCCATTTGAGCATTAAGAGGCCGATTTTACAGAGATACATTTTACTTGAGATTGCACGAAATGCATGGGAAACTATAGAATTAACTAATAGTCAAAGAAGTTGATTGGTGTAACAGCAATGTTAAAAGATTACTGAGTTTGGCATTTATAAATGCAGTCCTTTTTTACGTGCTAAACAAAAATTGGACGTGCTGTGCATGCCTGCTGCTGGCTGGGTAATAACATTAAATTGCCTATATCTCACTGTGGAACGGTAAACACGTGGTAACTGTACCACCTAATTGGAAAGGGTCTCAAATTGCTACCCATTCACCAGTAGAAATTTGCTAGCACTTACACACTGGCACCTACACACCACCAGTAACTGGACACCAACCTCTTATTTAATACCTGGGTTATTATTTAGAAGCTGATCAGGCTGTCACTGTAAATTCTGCTCTAGTTGCTACATTACACCCCAGAAAGCCTTATTTTAAGATATCGCAAACTATGGATGGCATATGTTACAGCAGATGAGTGTTATCACTTCCTAAGAAATTAAATTCTAGGGGGAGTGGAAATCAGAGCGTTTATTTAAATTCCCACTACTCTCCCTGAAAGGAAGAGTTGGAGTTTCTAACCTATGACTCTGGCCAGTTAAAGGCATTTATGTTAACAGTATTTTTACAACAGTAAATTTCACACATTTAATCACTGTCTCTAGCTAGAGTTTTGCCTACCATAGAACCTTGGAGTGGAGAGTACTTTACTGCAAGCTACAGGTTACAGTTCAGCTTAGTTGCACGTGGTTAAAGCAAGGATGTTTTCTGCCTGGTTAAGATTTCCAGTATCCAGCATTAATCTTCTGATCTCTTCAGATCTGTGAGGAATGGTGACATATGGCTACTTACCCTGGCTTAGAACCACTCCTGTCTCCACCATCTCCGCTTTGACAAAAAAATCCTTATGTGGTCAGTTACTAGAGGTCACTTGACTCTGCTCTGCCAGCATTGCTAATATGTCTGTCCATTCTGGGGCCAAAGATTTGGCCCAAAATAGTTAGGTAAATACAAAAATGGAGATAACATGAGCATTTGTAGATGAATCGACATACTCACAAGTTTGTGGCATTAATATTCTTAGAATTTTCCTGGAGTAAGTTCCACTTTTGACTTTTGCAAAACTATCCAAACATTTAAATTGGCAAATTACCATTGTTTTCTGATCCCTTTCCAACCATTTTTTTTGACAGCTCCGTAAAAGACTGAAGCAAAAATTGATTACATTAAGGAAAATGCTTATGTGCTACACACCCCTGAAACTTACATTCCCATACGGAATGAAATAACAGTAAATCTCACAAAAGCACCCATTGTGTACTTACTTTAAGTTCAAGCTACAGGAGTATAATATTACAGCCTTTTTCAAAACCGTAGTCTAGCAACATTCAGACTATGTGTGTACAGTAGTTATAAACACTATAAAGGCTTTATTCTAAATATCTTACACTGGTAAAACACCAGAAAAAAAAAAAGTTACTGCTTACCTCATTCTTAGAGAAATGTATATAGCATATACTTGTATTTAGAGTGTATTAGACTATAAAAATGACTGAGATGAATTATTTTTGTAAGACAAGGCAACAAAAGACAGGCCCTTAACTTAAAATGTCTGAATTTATGGTTTATATATGATCCTTTTGTTAGTTCACAGTTATTTATGCATTACAAAAAACTACCCACGAAGACAAATTGTAAATCACTTGAAATCTGTTCAGGGATTAACTTATACTGAAGTTATCATTCACAACTTCCATTAATAATTTTACAATAAAAAATAACTCCATTATTTTAAAGACATAGCTGGCTTCAGATTCAGTTTCCACTAGATTGAAACCAGTAATTTTTTAGTATACTCTGCATTATGCATGAATTATTTCAGTATATTATCTGCCTCATTTGGAACAAAATTCATTCATGTAGGGATGCAATAGAAGGCCTGTGCACATTTTAAGTTCTATTATGTTCTTTAAAATACTTGGCAGTTCCTAGATTTTTGTGCTGGTCTATCAAATATATGACATTTATCTCAAAACATTAATTTCCTGCACAATCTATTCCAAGAAATCTTCACTCTCATTCAATTCTTCAAAAATCAGAACCAAACTTGGCCATTCGTCACCTTATTTTTCTATTTTATTTTATAGCCTGACTAGTTTTTATATTATAAGCACCTTTTGTGCATCTTGCTAATGTTTATCAAAGATTGCACCTCACTAAAGTAAGCAGTATGAGTTTTTTGCATCACAGAAGTCCAAGCAGTGTAAAACTCCATGTCAGTGGAGGGGGGTATCTTAGTTGTACCCATAGCACATATATTCTCTGTTAGCCAGTGGCTTGCCTAAGGGAATCTAATAGGAACTAGCCTTTACTGGATTGCCTTGGACTTAGATGTACATTTGTTATAAGAAAAATGCAAACAGAAGTATGAAAAAATATTATTCTTCTTGATTTTTACACTTTCCTTTAACTTTGTGTTTTAAATGTTTGTCTTACTCTTCACACATCTATTTACCTTTTTATTCTGTGACAATATTTTGTTGCCATTTGCCATATCCATTCCCAACTTAATTGGTTTCTTCTTTAAACAAACAAACAAACAAACAAGCCCACCACCAAACCACAAAACAAGCAGTACTTCAAGCAGCATGGAGCACTTGGCACATTTCATTGGAGTCTCTTTTTTACTTTTGTTCTCTATCTTATTCTCTATCTTACACTGAAATATTTACTGTAAACACAGAGTGTATTCAGTCTGAAAAACCGCATTTGTCTCCTGTTTCATTCTGAAACGGAAACTCCAGCACAATTCTCATGTCTACAGTTCTGAAGGATGATTTATGCTATTCCATCAAAACAGTGGAAAAATTATGGGGGTGTGAGGTCAGTTAGGAAAAGTGTTCCAGCTGATGCTTTATGCAATATTTACATTAAACACAAGGAAGAGTAAGTTTAAGAAGTTAATGGGCTCAGTTACTGTGTTTCACTTAGTTATAATCTGATTTGTATGGAGTGTTACTTTTTATTACTCAGTAAACTATTCTCCTGAGACAAATGATTCTACGTTTTGGGTTTCAGTTCAAGAAAACTGTTCTAGTCTGGTTTTTTGACTAGTTTTGCTTGATGTCTTCCAATAATTTTGTTTTAAAATTTTCTTTAGGGGAAATGGGATTTGGGGCAACAGTGGGAAGTCACAGAAAAGCATGAAATAATTTTTTTAAATCACAGCTTGTGATTCCTCAGTACCAAAAACTAAATTCACAGCAACATGGATGTCACTTCATGTTTATTAGAATTCATACTCCCTTTTTCCTAACTTGCATAACTAAAAGGCATTGTTTTTGGTAAAGTCCACTGCATCATTATATAACTTGACAAAGTTAATCTACTCTTAAACTTTCTCAATATGGATAGATTATGGTGAAAGGGAAAGCATAAATAGGAACTAGAACCAATACTTTCATGAAAATGATGACCATTGTCATGGTCTTTGTGCTCATACTCTTTGATGTATGAGGAAGATGTTACATTTAGGTTATACCAGCAGTTTAACTTTGAATAGTTATCATTTTATATACATATTTAATAGAAATATCACCCTTTAAGTAGACAATTTTAGAAGTTTCTTAAGTCTATGCTCCATATTCACCTCCCTATTTCTCCACCACTAATAATGTGTAAAATGATACTGCTTAATACTGTTTTAAATTAGCAAACAATTTTCAAAACATTTAGACTGATGTTTTGGCATTTCTTTTGCATTTCTTGTCTAGATTTGATTTGGTCTGTTGATCTGCTTTGGAAGACATAAGCTAGAATATAATATGTGATGTGATGTATAAATTCAGATTTCTATTTAAAGTTTTATGTGCAATTTTGATGGAAGGCTATTAGTAAACAATTTCTCTTAGATTGAAGAATAAAAAACAATGTCATAACTATAGACTGGAAGGCTATTTCAAGACACAAAACCCACTTCTATTTACTGATTGGAGAAAGAGACCACATTGTTGCAGACTGTACCACAAAATAATTGACTGCAACAGGAGTTCTGTACCCCAAGCCAAAAATGAGGGCACATAATCGATGTCAAGGTCAATTATCTGGTAGTGAAGTACCCAACAAAAGGAGACTATTGTGATTAGAGGAATAAGCAGAACATTGTGAATTTGGAAAGGCTGGCACTGGAGATAGCTTTTATACTCTTTGCAAATCACCAGAAACATTGTGTTAGAGCACTGAGCATCACAGACTAATTCATAAAAAATGGGAGAGAGAAATCAGTTATGGTGCAGTTGTTTCACTGGACTTCTGTTACCTTTAGCCTGTAGATCTTTCATACTGTTTCTTTCTCTGCTGAACACTAAAGGAAATACTCCTAAAACCACACACAATGTTTTTAAAACTGTGCAAGGATCTTTTCGAGACTTATATTCTGTCTTGTAAATCTACCCATTCTATCTATGCACTACTTGAAAGAGTGTTCCTAAAACTAATTTTTTAAAAATATTTTTAACAGTTCTATACATAACAAGTTTCCTAATAGCTTCATGCTATGATATCATAAATTCATGTGTGTTCCTACTGCAGCTGCTATTAATCCTCTCCCTTTTCCCCCTCCCCTGACTCCTTATTCTACACAGGAATAATCTTTTGTGTTTTTCTCTTTGTTCTTTTACAAAATTATCCTGGAGTAATTACTAATCCAGAATGGATGAGCTTACTAATAACTCACAAAAGACATGATTCAAACCTTTCAGGCTAATGGGAAACAACTTCTTTTGACTTTAAAGAATTCCACAATCAGTCTCATAATCAGCATTCAGTGGCAAGCAGATAGCTCCATATTCCATCTCATGTTTTTAAGAAGGTTTTACTGGTTCAAATCCTTACTTTCTAAATGACATTAGTCAGTGACTTAAACAGATAAGTCTATTTGGTTTCAAACAGCATGCTCTGTCTTTGAAAACAATTACAACAATTGTACTCACCCTACGGTAAAAAACTGCCTCATCTCCTGTCTTCGAGACCTCATCAGTTGTTTGTATTCACCAATACGCAATTTCTTTCCGTCAACAATGCAGGTACGTTTTGGTCGAGGTTTGTATTTGTAATTAGGATACTTTTCTAGGTGGATTTTACTTAGCCGTGCCTGCTCTTCATAATAAGGTTGTTTCTCTTGATTTGACATGGACTTCCAGCGAGATCCTATTAACACAAAATACCTGTGAGTGCTCAAGTAAATCAGATTTTGCTTTACACATACACATTTCAACATGCCTTTTCATCATAATACATTTTAATTAAGTTAATTGAATATACTGAATTACATTTAAATCAGTCTGCACGTATTTTGGCTTGCACAACCTGAGATACCTTAAAAGAAGCTTGACTTTCACATATTGCTGCAGACCAAACATATGTAAATCTCTATTAAATAAGCTCAGTTAAAATCAATAGTTAAGTCTCAAAATCTCAGCCTGGAAAATAGATTATTTAATTTTTTACGATATGAGCATTAATCTGCAAATAATTCCATACCTCTGAAATGCCATGCACAGTATGATGGTTAAGGAAGATCTACAGTCATACTTTTACTGTTAAAAGTCTAACACATTGCCTAGGGATGCATGCTTCTTTGATATTTTTATGAGAATTTGGTTTATACACTCCTGCTAAGAGATATTAATATCCTGCTATATGGAAGGAAAAAAGTATCAAACCTTATAGATTCAGCAACATTACAAGCAATCCCTGCCTGTCTGAGTGTCTTAGATTTACTAGTCTTATGATATAATATTGACACCTTACCATATTTTGAATCCTATTATGTATATTATCTTCTCACCAGATGTAATAAACACACAGAACTGAATCGAGAAAGTTACATTCCAGAAACTTACATTAAAAAGATAAAAAGTGAAACAGAAATCACATTGTAATTATATACACCACTTCAGGTACTGTAAACTCTCACTGAAAGCTGCACCAATAAAAAGTTTAAAAATTAACACACTATACACAGGAAGAGGAAAAAGTATTCAAATCTCTTGATTTGTTTATAAGTAGCTATCTAAACACTTGAATAGAGATAGGAGATTTCTTTTACAGAGAATAAGAAATGCAGAAAATAGCTTTTTGGTGTCTTTTAGATGAATAAAACGATTACAGCTGTGGTAAACGTGGGTGGAAGCTATTCTTTTACCAACATTTTTCATACATCAACAAATGGAAAAGTTGTATAAATATTATCCGTAGTCAGCAATACTCTGTGTCAGTTCTAATATTTCAGTCTCTTTTCTTATTGTCCTGGAAAAGTTGCACAGATATTATATGGACATAGACTTATTTGTGACAGAGCAGATACTGACAGGTTAATTCCATGGTTAACAAACACTCACTTGCTGGCGCTTCTGAAATATTTATGCTGGAAGTTTACATTTTAATGAATACAGTTACTATGCTCCTAATAGTTTTTTTTCACAGAATGCACACAAATAATATAGATTCCCTACAGCTGCCAACACTGAAACAGTGAAGGTTTTATACAAAACTGAAAGGCTATTCATATAACTCACTTATATGGTAGACAAAAATATGAGAACTACTAAGTTAGATTTTGAAAGTCTTAGGACAAAGTAACACTTATTTGTATGTATTCTTGCCTCTGATTGAACTAAAATGCAACAAACTTTGCTAAGAATGTATTTGAACTCAGAGTTTACAATATGATTACAGGGGAAACCTGATTTTTACTTTTATTTATTACAAGTTACATTTGGAATCTGTCTTCCACTTCAAAGACTCAGAAAGCAAATATAGGTTTTAACATTTCACCACTCATTCTCACGTATGTTTCTAATTCTCCTGAGGGGCCTTAAAGAGCAAACCAAAACTTCTCAAAAAGGAGTCCATTTATTTGCCCAGTGGCAAAATATAATCCATGGTATATTCCCCAATTGTCCCAATCTATACAATTTAAATATTAACTATGATGTCTTTTACCTAAGTAAAATATTATTTGTGTGATTCTAGCAGTTAGCTTTTTGAACATTTAAACATTTTGAACCAAACATCATTTTTCATGTGAGAACGTATGCATATACAGTTCTTTTGAACTGTGCCAGAGCTCTTCCTTTGTCACTGCACTGTCTGACATAAACCTTTGATTTTGATTTTGTACTTAAATAATTTTTCCTTCTATTTACTCTAGTGAGTACCATTTTGCATTCAGGTGATTTGTAGGTCAGATGCATCCTAATGGGATCTTGAAATTAGACCCTTTATTAGGATGTACTCATGCAACAGATTTCACAAAACATTGCTTTCGAATGCTGTTAAGTTTTAAAGCATATTGTGACTGCTGTTGAGAACAAAAGGCACTAGGGGAGAGGCAGTAAGAGTAAAGGAAGGGAATGAAAATGAACACAACCTGTGAGTCCTCATTTCTACAGGTTTCTGTAATTCCAATTTCAGTGAACAAAAAAACATATCCTAAAATTAGAGAAGTTCACAGAATTATAGAATAGTTTGAGTTGGAAGGGCAGGGACACCTTCCACTAGACCAGGCTGTTCAAAGCCCCATCTAGCCTGGCCTTGGACACTCCCAGGGATGGTACATTCACAGTTTCTCTGGGTAACGTGTTCCAGTGGCTCACCAACTCCACAGCAAAGAATTTCTTCCTAATATCTAATCTAAATTTGCTGTCTTTCAGTTTGAAGCCATTCCCCCATGTCCTATCACTGCGTACCCTTTTAAGTTGCATATCCAAATGGAAGTAATTGCCTCATGTCATCAATATCAATAATCTCAGCTTTCCACAGCTCTCAGAATCCCTAACTCCTACCAGTTGTCACTGCCATAAAAGAGCCTTCAGTACAGTG
>JAOXXN010000065.1:12414495-12434014 GCA_026770055.1 Myrmophylax atrothorax
AAATATTTACATTAAATTTTTACATTTAAATCTCGAAAAAAAAAAGTTTAGGACTTGACACTGACAACCCTTTCCCATGACTAGATCAACACAGTCAGCTAGAGTTGGCATTAGAAAACCAAAAGCACTTCCCAACACAAATCTGATCTTTTGTGCTTCTTTATATGCAGTAAAAACAATCCTTGCTATAAAATGTGAAAAAGAAAAAAGAACCTTCTTAGCAGCCAAATCTTAATTTTCTATTCTGTGATATGATTAGGCACTTATTTATGCGTTGTCAGTCACAAACATGCAGAAAACATAAAAATTATTGAAAAAATTAAAGTCTGCTCAACTGTCTTGCAGGACTGTTGGTTCTCTAAGTGCTTTGAAATTATGATGTATGAGGTAGATGTTGCATATTAAATAAAGATATTTAAATTATAAAGCCCCTGTTAGTGAGAGCTGATGAATGTTAAATATTATGAGCCACAAGGCTGTGGCATCCATCATATTCACATATTATCACAGTCAGTGATGGAGCAGCCCCAGTGATGACAGATAGACTGCTAGATAGTTATCCCTTATTTCCAGCATCGCCAAGCAAGCCTTTCAACCCCTTTGGCATTATTTTTAGCTTTGCATTAAATTAGCAACTTTTCCATCACGTTCTGTCAGAAAGTATCAATTCTTTCTTCACGTGTGGAAGGTAAAAGAATGAGTCTGTGAAGCAAGGAGTAAAGCAAAAGGAAGCTGTAGCCCTTACCTCTGTAAAGGCTGCAAACTTCAAATGACTAGAAACAAATATAAAATTGTGATCTTGTGAAAGAACAGCAATGAAACAGTAAGCACGCAATAATGGCTTTTCTCTGCACTTAGATAAAAGCTGAATTTTTGATGTGCACAGTATATTTTCATAAAATTTTATATACTATGTTTTATACACTTATTGGCTATTCCATAATAATGTGTGTGCTAACAGTAAAATTGCTCTTAAATTTATGTGTGTTATTTATACGTTCCCACGTAACAATGCTTTTTGTTGTAAAAAATATTCTGTTTATTAATGTAACTTTACAACCACTGCATCCAGGATCCGTGGTAAATTAATGACATTTTTATTATTTTATAGTGTCATTAAATTTTTACTGATCACTCCATCAAACAGAAGCAATAAAGGCCATAATGCAAACTGGGACACTTAGATCAGGGGAGCAGGAAGGCATTCCATATAGTCTGAAGTAAACGGCTTGCTATAAATGATATTTATACCATCTTTAAGGATGTGAGGATACTTGGACAAGTTTGGCAAAACTGTTTCTGTAGTACTGTGGATTGTGTACTTAAATAACAGTTTACTTGCCAGCAAGACAAATTTTTTTCAAACCATATGCGAGAAGATGACTGATTGCATCCATCTCTTGAAAAATAATATACGAAACATAATAATACACTGGGCACCCCTCCCTTCTGGATTACCAAGCCTGATCTGACTATACCCATGCCTCAAATTATTTCAACATGCTTGCTTTTTCCACATCTGAAATGTATGCTTAGTTGGAAATGCAAAATGGCATGCATGCTGATCATTGTATAAAAGATTTAAAATATATGTATTTTTTTGCAAACAAATACTTTTATTTAAATAGATGTGTTTGGACAATGATGTAATACCTTTATTTCAATAGTCTAGCATGGAAGCAGTTACTAACATTAAATTAAAGAGCCAGTTTCTAGAAAAAATCGAATTAATATGGGTCATTCACAGAATCCACAGAACATAGGACTGAAGGGGTATTATTTCTTCTGAAGACAGTGCTTTAGTTACAATGACTTCAAATAATTATCACATTTTTATGTATGAAATATATTTCAATCAAATTATTCCATACTAAACGTTCCAGTAGCTTATTTGCTAACTGTGATCTATTCCCTTCATGTACCATGGACAGTAAACAACAGGCAGACATCTTAATGTATTCAAAATATAAAAAGGATATTTTCAGTAGAACACAGATAAAATTATTTCCAGTTTGAATAAGGAGGAATTACAATTCCTTCCCCCCAACCCCCCCTCCCCAGAAAGTAAAGATACAAATGTCCCAAGCTTTTTACCTTCTTGCCACTTTTTAACAGCTAGGACTGAAAAGTTAAATTACCCTCCACTTAGAATCTTTTGCAACGTCTTGGCACAGCAGGGATAATTACAAATTGACTTTCAGCCTTATCTCTGGATATTTTAGTTATTACGGGTGGGAAGTTTAAACATTAACCTTATTACAACAATGTCAATCATCCCACTGGTGTGCAGACATGCAACTCCTGGAATTCTTTGGATGACAAAGTAGATAAACACAATAGTGGCATTATTGCCACAATTAAAAGCAAGGCCTTTGGTTTTGCAGAGCTGTGGTGAATGTCTAGAACTTGTTTTCAATGTCATAGCAGTGGGAATTGCTCCAAAAACCCAGAGAATTATATTAGCAAAGCAGGAAAACTTATTGTAGGAATGCAGATATCTTAAGATATTACAAGATACAAGGTGTATCTTTTCCAACCACTGATTTACAGGTTTTAGGACTGAAGGACATGCAGACATCTATGATGTTGACAAACCTTCCCTTACCTAAGTTTTTATGTAAGTGAAATGCCAAATTAAATTCCCTCAGGAATTAAAGAGGGGCAGTTAGTGAATTTTAACTCTGACATCCTGCTGCTTTCAGTTTTGGAAGGCCCCTATGTTGTTCATAAACTTCCAGTACTATCTTTGTATGCTGAACATACAGCATGGACTAGCATCCGTGCCACAGACTACAGATTTGTGTTACATTGCAGTGCCTCAAAGCAAACAGCTTGCTTGAAAAGATGTGGCGAGAGAGAAGACACTAGGTCCCCTTTTAAATATAGTCTTCCATCTTAAAGCATAACTGAAAAGTAAAAGGTTAAAGGCAAATAACAGGGCACTAACACTAAAATTTCTTTGCCTGCCTGGCAAGCCTCAGCTGGCTTCTACGTGACAGTGTGACATATGCAAGACCATCACCAGCAGAAAATACTCCAAAGTTGTTCAGCAACATAATTGCATAGGGATTGTCACCTTATGAGACTTTCTTCAAGACCCAGGTTCCAGAGTCAAAATTAAGAACTGCATCTAAAATGTCTAGGAAAAATTTTGAAACCAGAGAGCTAAAGGGGGGAAAAAAATCACCAGATAAATAAATATCAGTGCAAATAGCCTACTTGCAAACACTCTCTTCAGCTAATTATTTTGGAAGATTGCTTTTTAGGAGCAGAACATCTAGAGCTTCTGCTTAGTGTGAGCAGTAGCCACCTTGATTTCAAAACAAAAATAAGAAGGATTTAAATGAATTCTCTGATATCACAAGCATTCAGCAGATACTAAGATGAGTATAGTCTTCAGTGCATTGCAACTTACTTTTAATAGTAAGTGTCTGAAGCCAAAAATATGTTTAAAAGCAAAAAAAAAAAAAAAACAAAACAAAGAAAAGACAGCAAATCTTTCCACCTAAGAAGGATATTATGTCCTCCTACACATGAAATATTGCCATCCCTATAACTATTGCCATGCTTGCACGCACTCCTAAACTATGGATCTGCCCTGTTTAGATTACTTTCAACAGGATTACTGCACTTACTGAGCCCCCTTAACCAAATGCTTTATGTCTTTGTTCATATGGTTTTAATATGATTTTAACCAATTGCAAGGTTATTTATAAGTTTGCAACTCCCCAGTAGTTAGAGTTATGAAGCGTTCAGACTTAAGCATATCCAGTTGTGTGGTAACCCAACTACTGCTTTCATGCGGTTTCCAACTTTTTATTCATGCACAAAGGCATGATGCATGGCAGTATCTGAGACCTTTCTGACTAACTCTTTGTTTCAGTAGCAAAATCATACAGCAGCCTGCAGTAAAATTACATATCAACTACAAGGTAAAGAATAAAAAAAAAAAAAACACACAAACTGTGAAATTCCACCTCAGACTGATGAAAAATTATTGGTCCTTGAAAAACAAAGGGACAATCAATTAAATTAACAGCTGGTAAATGAAAAGCAAACAAAAGGAATTACTACTTTACACTCTGTATAATACAGCTGTAGAATTTGCCAGAGGTCAGAAGGAGTCCAAAGCTTGGTCTGTCACTTGTTTTTAAAAGAGTTAGATAATTTTGTGACTGTTAATAACATTTGTAGTAACACATGCTAAGATAATCAAATCTCATGTTCCAGAGTGTAAGCTGTTCAACTGCTGAGTCAAAGAGAAATTCCCTCATTCTCTCTGCTGTTCCCTTCCCTCCTGACCAACATCCACAGATGATTAACTGGGAGCCTTCTAGGGAGAGAAGTTAATTTTCTTTTATAACACCACTAGATTTAAGGGGGAACTGGTAAATTGTATAGATCAAATCTATTTACCTTGTAATTAGAAGGAATCTGAATGCAACCATTAAAAAACCCCATGTTTTCTTTTAATTAAACACATAACACGTGTATTTTTGAGAGAGACAAAAATGAACACAAATTACAATTGACAGGCACTTCTACTGGGAAAGAGCAGGACTGGGGTTTGCTGTTTTCTGTGCTGTAAAGTGACTAATGGAAGCAATTCAACAGTTACTCTTGGACCTTTGGAATGCTCATTCAAATTTCTAACATTTGATTTAAGATAATAAATGCATAAGGACATGGCAAAATAACGAGTGCTTTTTTCCTAGTACACCAAATACTACAAAGGAATAATAATATATACATATTTCAGTTTAATTTAGCAGGTGGTTGGACCTTGTCAGTTATGGCCTCATTTTCACTTAGTATTTAAGACTGGAGCCATTTGAATGTCATAAAAGTGAGCAAAAATGCTTTTACCGAATTTAGACAGTGTCATGATTGTGTATGTATATCCACATGTTCGTCCAGATGTTTATGTTTGGGACTAAATTTTATTAAAAGCATTATCACACATTACAGTCAGAACAGAATTCAGAAGATCAGAGATCTGGTTACTTGCCTCAAAGCTGTGAATCTCCTTCTCTCTCAATCACCTAGTAATACACTACAGGCTAAAAATCCAGTTTTAGCAAGAAGCCACAACAGTGTAACAGCCAGCAAAACTATTCTAGGTTCAACACAACAATTTTTGGGGGGGGGAGGGGAATGAAAAAAATAAGGCAGAAAAGAAGTCACCAACTTCAATTTCATTGTGGTGTTCTGCAAACCTCAACAGCACAAAGCAAATTCAGCTACTCTTAAAAAAAAAATCCCAAAAACACACACACAGACAGACTACAGACAGGTCACTGGTCAAATATCTTGAGAAGCAATTTGATGTTCCTTTTTGAACAATATGGAAATTTAAGCACAAGTAAACAGGCTCATATATACATTTAAATTTAAACCTATAAAAGCTAAGAGAAAAACAGATTATGTTCTCATAAATTCCATGATTTCAACTATTCTTTTTGATAGGCGCATGTCAGGATTTTGGACATTATCAAACAATACTGGAAATACTTATCAAATAGCAATAAGTGCAATTTCTGAACTTGACATGTGGGTAGTAGTTAAAAAGGTTCAAAATCAAATATTTCAAATACTCTGCCATTTTTTTTGCAATTAAAGAACTAAATCTCAGGGAAAGTATGAATCTGAGTCTTGCGCTTTTTATTACATCAATCTTTGAACATGAATAGTATTGTATATTCTAAGTGTAAATTCAAGTATCTCCATTAGGGTAAATCTTCCCAGGCTCTGGAAGTACAAATATCTAACCCAGATATTGTGAATGAGTCACTGAGGGATGCCTACCCCTTTTGTTTACCTCTATAAGCACTGCAAGCCTCTAGACATGTCTGTTCCATCCTCTGTTCAGGAAGATACCTGAAGTACTTTAAATTGGTGATGCAAAAGACACTTGGGCTTAAATGTTCATATTCATATCTAGAATTAGAAATGCAATCAAGGTAGTTAACAAAATCCCACCAAATGCTACTGTTTTCAAGTATATGTCTTGCCTTGTGCTGGATGTAAATATATAATTGCATACTGTGCATATAAAAATTAAGTAGTTTTTTTCTGTATTTATCAAGGTGATTTTTTTTTTAGCATTTTAAGTATACTTTTTCAAGGTCACATTTTATGATTGCTGCTTATACACTGCTCTGTTTATATTCAGGCCTCTTTTGTTATGTTCAGAGAGAAAAGGAACATATCACTAAAGGCATAAAGATGGGTGACAATAGAACAATGATAATAACATCATTATGCAGTGTTTTGCCTCTTGTACCTCCATCACTGCCATGTTTTTCTCTGATTATTTCAGCCTCAGGAAAAAGTGCTGCTTACTGTTTATGTCAGGAAGGCAAGATTACTGTTTGCATGATTACAATATCAAGTACGATGTACATAATGCCTGTGATATTATAAATGTACCCCTCAACCAGCTCCTGTCTTTAATCTTCATGCAAGATGGGGGGGGAAACAAACAAAAATCCAAAAAACATAAAACCAAACCCAAAGAAAACAAAACAGTGAGTTGCAAATTCTTGCAGCCTCATATAGGTCTTACCCTTGTAAGGTGCCAAATACTTTCACTACTGTCCAGCAGAGACCTCAAGGACATAGTCAGTACTTAACTACCGGGGAATACATTAAGAAGGGACTAATGCACCTGACTGAAATCAGGGCCGAAGTGCAGAGTTTTTATACGTTTACATGGAATCTGAGAATAAAAATTAAACTAGTTCTTTACAGTCTGAAAAAGACTTTTTCCCCTTTTTATTGAGTATTCTTTTCTCCCTTTGAGATGGGTAAGGGGAAGGTCTTCTGGTATGAAGAAGAATTATTCTTGTTTAGGAGTAAAACAATACAAATCCAAGATGCCAGTCCTGTAAGATCCATGCAAGTGGACAAGACCTTGTATTAACAATGTCCTGGCCGAATGCAAAGGGATAGCTCCGCATCAGTGAAATTGCTATATTTACTTACTTATCTTTCAAATAAAATCAGAATTAAGTTGCTCTTAATTTATGTTTTTAAAATTTATTCTCAAGGAAAAAGCAGCCCAAACAGGATTTATGAACATGATAACTGCATAGAACCATAGAATGGTTTGGGTTGTTGGAAGGGATCTTAAAGATCATATAGTACCAGCATCGCTGCCAGGGGCAGGGACACCTTGCACTAGACCAGGTTGCTCATTTACCAAATCAAACAAAAAAAGAGCAACTGATAAAGGTTCCATCTGAGATATCTGACATGAAAATACAGGCAAATATGTACTTCCTGGGAAATGGACGAGATTTACATCTCTGGGGAGTAGCTTTTCCGTGCAGGAAGTAAGAATCAAAATCATGCAAGAGGAAGAATACTTTAAATGGATAACTGAAGACTACACTTTTTTTTTTTCATGCAGAATACAGGAACTCTTGCACCTGAAATTATTTTAAATGTAAAATTACTACCTATGGGTGAAAAATAATCATGTGATTTTACTGCTGCAATGTACAAAGACAAAACTGCTAGTCATCTACAGCTAATGCTACTGGCAAAAATCCATTCTCTAGTTTTCATTTAAAGTAGAATGACTTTATAAACCATGTTTTGTTTCTATTGTGAAAAATTTGTTTCAAGTTTCCCACAGAAGATATCCATTAAGTACTCTTCAGTTCAAGACAACAATGACAATTTAGAAAATGCTTTTATACTTTAACAATCAACCTTGAATGGGTGTTTCAAAAGTAGTGGTTTCACCCACAGATTAGCCACTTATATCTCACTTAAGACTATTCTTGACCTCATCTTCAGGATAAGGGAAAAGTGGGTCCTGCTACATCTTTCTGCATCCAAAATGCACTTTTTCTCTCTTTTTCCCTATTCTTATTCACCCACTCTAGTTGAAATATATGGAAAAATTCACGAGATTCACTGAAGGAACATTCTAGCATCTCATTCCAGGGGAAGATTTTTTGCTGCTCTGTGTACAAATACAATCTGCGAGTAAGAGGGAATTTCCTGCTTCATACTTTCCTTTCTTCTTTGTATACTTTATAACTGTGATCGTATTTTCTAGCTATGTCTCACAGGAAACAGAACAATAATGTTCTGGGGACAGCATCGGTATATGTAGACAATTGTAATACCTACCACTGTGCATTAGTAGTACCCAAATAATTTTCATAAGGAGGTTGGTAACAGTATCTTCAGGCACAGAGAGGGGAAATTATTATCTTCTGGTTACCCAGAAAGTCAATGATTAAGCTGAGAACTCAACCCAGGACTTCTGAACATTAGGCCAGTCCACTGGCTGTTATGCCACACTGCTTCTGCCATAAATCTGTTTGATGGATTTTTCAGTCATGGAACATTAAAAGCTCTGCTCTTGTCTAATGAATATGTTTAAAGAAAACAGTACAAACAAAAGCAAATGTAACACTTAAATTATCTGAGACATCCTTCTTTAATGTCACACTTCAATAAAAGGTAGCCTACTGGAGTCCTATGTACAATTATACATAGTGAAAAATATTTTAGACAGTACCACTAGCTGGCATACTGGTATCTATTTGTGCCTGAAAAGGGAACATAATCAGATTTAGATGGTTAAGAACAATCTGAGCCAACTTTTATATTATGACCAAAAGCTTGGCAGCATAGTAGCAGTGGCAAGTAGCAGAAAATTGCTTAGTGTTATTTGCCAGATTGCTTGAACGATTATCATTGGGTTTTCAAGAGAGTTTGAAGTATTAAAAACTGAAGATTTGGAAGAGCCTTGGACTGTGGATTTTTGTTCCTATTAACAACAAGATGCACAGAGGAGGGTTATGATATAGTAGGACTGACTACATGAAGCATTTTTTAAGATGAACCACCTAAAACATTCAGGAGCAGTTCTGTTTGAATGGTTAAGACTTTTTTTTTTTAATTGAAGATATGGAAAGTCAATTGATTTAGATTAAATGATCAACCTTTCACATCTACTTGTTTAAGATTCATGTTGACATAGTACTAAATACAGCCATATAGTTTGTATTCCAGATAAATTGATCTGACTACAAGCCTCACTCTTTAGTATGATGCTTACTCCAAGATAAATCAATATTTAATATCTCCTGCAACAGCCCCTGTAGATAATTTTAAACCTTTTCTCCATCCCATTAAGTTACCTTTAAAAATTCTTTATACAAGGCTTCACAGATGACTTCTGAAAAACTAGTTTATGAAAAGCAGTCTGAAATTCATTAATTCAGGTGAAAAGGGTTTTTTAATCTTGCTGCATTGTGCTGATATCTAAATCCATCTCTGTTTAGCTAATTCTACTGTTCAGCTTATATGAAGAATAAATAAACACTTCCGAAAATCTGTAACACAGATTTTAAACATATCTTTTTACTGTTCTCCTCTGTGGACTTCTGCAAAACCAGGCAGAACGAGGTTCTCCCTGAGAGGATGGGCACTCCTCACCCTCAGGTACCAACCTCCACCCAGCTCCAATCCCACTGCTGCATCAGCTAAGAAAAGCAGTGATAAGCAGCAGTACTTCAGACTCAGGCATCAGTCACATCCCAGCCTCCATTTTGAATATTAAAAACTCTGTCTGCTCCCTCTCCCCTTCCCACCCTCCAATCTGGTGCAGCAGCTGAGAAGGAAAAACATCTCTTCCTGCTCCCTCAAACCTCTCCTATGGCTAAGGGCCCCAGTGGGATAGGAGTCTTTGATATCAGAAGAATGCAAACAGCAAGGCTCAGGTTTGCTGCTTCTTAGGGTTTAGAAACAGAGACATAAGAGGAATTTCAAATGATTATATATTGGGAGAACTGAAAGGGATGATGCCAAAAGGAAGGAAAGAGCTATATACTCTGGAGCTATCTGCCTGTAAATCCACCATTTAAACTATAGGATATTCACATTCCTATCTCTGCTCTGTTGAGATACTCTCCCTTACTCTCATTTCCTACTCTGTGTTACATTTAAAGTGCATTTTCACAGAAATTACACGCAGCAGTGAAGTTCTGTCTATCCTTCACCCTCCAACTTACTGGACCCCAACACAAAGAGTCCACAATACTTAAACTCTTCTGATTCAGCTGTTTGTGGGGTTATGCTGCAAACTCACGCAGTAAAATGTTTCAGTTTAGTAAAAGGGAAAGGGGGACATTTTGCTTTCAAAGCCATGTTTTGCAGCTGTGCAGAATTGCTCAACTAGTTACATCCTTGAGCAGGCACTGAGCTGCAGCCAAAGGTACTGAGAATCTCTTTGCACTGTAGAGGCAGTGTGCTGAACCAAGATAGCTCTTGCCTTTCAAATCTATTAAAGATCTTCATGTCAGGAACTAAAACTGTTTGGTTTCTATCAAAGCACAGCCTAAAACGGTCTGATCTTAAAGGAGTTCTGTCATCAGTTACAAAATAGAATTATTAAAGAAAAAAATGTGACTGATTAACTCACAGTAGTTCTGAATTTTATCTCTATTCCTTTGCTACTCTGAGCAATCAAAAATGCGGTAAGTTGTGTATTTTGCTTATGGAAAATGGTCAGTATTTCGTTTAGTTGTGAATTCAAATGCAAGGCAGATTTAGCAACAAAAGCACATTTCTATAGAGAACATATCCACAAAATAACAAAAATAAGTGAAATAATACTATCTCTCCACAGTGTAAGAAGTTAGTGGAAATTCAAAAGTAAAAATTGTGTGTTATTCTATTAGGTAATTAAGCTGTGACACTCATCTTAGTGTGGGCCCAAGCAATCGGGATGTTTTCATGAGACACTACAAGAGCCCCAGCAAAAGCAGGGTGAGGTTAAGCAGCAGGGAAGAGCAGCAGCAAGGAAGAAAGGAAAGACTTGAGCTAGCAAATCATTGCAAACGCTGCTAGAAAATTTCCCCATCTCTCTTGTGGTAAAAGAACTTCCACTACCTAAACACCAGTCTGTACCACATTAGGAGCATTTCTAATACTGCAGCAGTGAAAACTCAGAACAGTTGAAGGATGATTAAATAATGCAGGCCCTGACTCAGAGTGCCGTATCTGCTGAAATGCACCCCTAACATAACAAAAGCTTTACATTAGGAGAACTTAAACAGAGTCAAAAAATGGAAATTAGGTGCTTTCCCCCCATTTTAACTGGATTCTTTATGTTCTCATAGCACATATGGTAGCTACAGTGACACGCATTGAAGGAGATATCAGGAAATCACTTGATAAAACAAGAAAGTAGTATACTTCATCAGCTTCCCTTGTAGAATAACTCACATATTCAATACAAATTTACCATACTGCAATTCATTACTTTTGCCTGTCCCTGCTAGTGAGTACACACTGATATGGATGACTTTTGGACTGAATGGAATGGAAACCCTTCATAGTAGAGCATGCTGCTAAGTGCAGAGGACTGACAGGTATCCTGGCCTATACAGTGTCAATCTATAACTGTGAATATTCTAACTCAGCCTGTTCCTTGCAATGAAAGAGGAAAAATAAAGTTTTGAGTTATTTATGAATGGAAAGTAAGAGTTGATAAACACTTCATCAATGCAACATTTGTAATGATATAGTAATGATTTGTAATGATATAGTGTGACATTGAAGAATAAAACACAGGAGTTATGCAAAGGTCATGCAGGTAATCCCTTGATAAAGGGGAATCCCTTAGGAGGAAGAGTGCAGCCATACAACCTAATCTTATTCATGAGTATTCAAGGAGCTTGAGTAGCATCAGGCAAGGAACAGAATTCTGGCAGCAAGCTGGCAGCTGAATACATTTTGGCAAACTTCAGAACCTTTGACAGACCAAGAAGTTTTACAGTACATGTCAGTGACTCACTTTGTGTACAGCTCTAATGCACATCCTCCCAGTGATGGCTTCTAAATAGAATGTAATACAAATCTACTGGCATCCAAAATGCAGCAAAGACGGTTCTTGTGCTTTAGAAATGGAACAAGCATGTAAAAGTGGGATGCACTAGACAAGAATATCTATGTCTATAAAAAGACAGTTCATCTGAATAGGAGGGATATAATGAAATTGTTACTTCATAATTGAACTCAAGGATGTAAGGAAAATGCCAGGGACATTGGAATGCATTCATTGCCTGCTTTCTCAAGAAGCCCTGGACAAGATAACAGTGAAATCATGCACCCAACTACTGATGATCACAGTCTGACATTAAACCACAAGTGTCCACTTCTCTTACTGGCTGTTTAATAATTTGCTTTGGAACAGGTGGAGGTAGAGAGGAGATCTTTCCAAAACCTTGTCTCAATGTGCTCCCTCAGTTAATGAATGTCAGCAAGTGGAATAGAACAGAAATTGGGTATGTTTTTCCAGTCTTTCTTATAGAAGGATCTGCATCATGCTAGAGGCCACAGGCATAAAAGTGAAATACTGGGAAATTAATGTTGTCTGTAGATTTTCAGGATGTAAGTTGGGCAATTTCAGCTTGTGGGTTAGGCATACTTTAGGTTTTAAGTAGTACTATAACAGCTTACTATGACTTGAACAAGATTTCAGTATGAGTAATCTGATGTTGAGTATCATTTATTACCCTGTTACATATTTCCAATTGTTTATGGAGTTAGCATTATGTGACTACAGACAGACAAGCTACGTGCAGTGAACAATTTATCAAAAAAAAAAAAAAGAAAAAGAGTATTTCTTATCTTTTCAAACTACCCCCAGAGGATCAGCTATTTCTACCCATGTATGAGTGTCAGTGTTCTAACAATCCAACTTTTTAAAGTTATGCATGAACTATGCACTTAACTGCTCAATAGTTTGCTCCTTGTGATTTATGCTCCAGTTGGTCACCTAAAACAAATGATACTGTTTTCAATGCCTTACTCAATGATAAGTATTGCAACATTGCCTCGAATTACCTGGGGGGAAGAAAAAAGGTGCAACTGTGAATTCTCTCAGCCTTAAGACCTCTCAGGTAATGAAAAGCCTTTAATTCAATCTATCAGCTCCTGCATACAAAAGCTTCAACACCAGAGAGAAACCAATGAATCTGTCTCTGGCATACCATAGGCAGGAAAAAGATGGCAGTGGTAAGGGATAGTGCAGCAAGGAGTTCAGCACCCCTAGATCAAATTGCTGCAGAGTTCAGAGAGCTGATGTAAAGATCTATATTTAGCACTGACACTTTATCAGGGGCTAGAAGATCTCTCTGATACTGCATTCCTCTTTTGGTCAGTGGGTGCTGCATCAAAGCCTCCATTTCTTATTAAGAGGGCCTGTGCAATTTAGGCAAAAATTGCAAATGCCTAATTGTGCACAAATGTCCACGTTCATATGTAAATACACCCATAGAAATAAAAACTCTTTTGCATGAATATTTGTGAAAAGAAAACAAAGGAAGGAATAAGCATGGTCACACTCCATTAGTCAGATATCAAACAAACATTTGCAAATACTGTTTTGCTTTATTGGCTCAAGTCTTTTCATGACATAAAAAAAGTGGTTTTACCTGTTAGCATGCTTATTCTTTTGTTTGAAGCAAGACAGCTAAACCAGCACAAAATAGTGTATAATCCCAAAACCAGGCAGCTAAGAAAACATTCCTCAAGAAGAAAGAGTGTATTTGAGTTTATCATATCTATTGATGCAGCCCAATGACACTTGAGAAACAGGAGACATTTTTAATTTTATCAAGCAATGAAGTATCAGAGAAAGCAATCCCAATTTATCCTTGCTGTACTTTATCTACTGCAGTAGAGAGTTATATTGGCAGTGCATTTAGTGTTGCAAATTTGCTTAGAGGAATACACAGATCTTGGAAAAAAAATGGCAGTAACTTTTGCGGATGTCTCTGCTTGTATCTAAATGTGAAATAATATGCAAATGTATTCTGTAGTTCAGGACAATTGAGGGAGTGATATGATAGGATTGTACAGCTGCCATTCTGACCAACAATTTAAATCAATGAATGTATTCCTGTCCTAGCAAATTTATGTTTGAACAATAATTTTCAACCTATCTTTATTGTTTTGTGGAGAAGCATAATAAAAACATGGAATAAATTTCAGTATATATCTGTAAATTCTCCTGAGTAGCTTGGGAAATGTATTATATACAGGAAGATAAGATCATTATGCTGTTACAGTCATCAGAAAGACGCTATCCTTTATGGCAGAACATCATCTTTTGGAAAAAATATCCTTGTTGGTTTGTGCAAATTTTTCAAAATTCATGCTTGAGATACATTTTAATCTAATTCTGTTCCTTTGGGCTTTTCTGTTGCTCCAAAATTTAAGGAAGACCAAAATGGGGCAAAGTTTTTGTCCTTTCACAGGAAATACCTCACCTGAGTGAAAAAACAATGTATTTGGCTTTTTTTCCCTGAGCTGAAAAAGCAGTAGAAGAAAGGAGGCAAATCTGCATTATTACTATCATCATCATTATCAGTAACATTATTATTCATTTGTCTAAAACTTGCAGCTCGGCAACCCGTCCAAATAGCCCTGACAACAGAAATAAGAAACTATAACTGTGTTTAGCAAGCATACTGTTAAGCATAAGTAGTGGTAAAACCTCTAGCAGTCAATATTCAAATGCAAAAATAGCTCTTGATCACAAAAAATTGTGCTGATTTCTTTCCTGAAAACAGTATTTTGTTACCAAGTGCTCTTGTGATTGAACTGAAGACATGAAAAATAAAACTTCACCTAATATGGGACATTTATTCACTATGTAGTGTATTTTTGTGTGTATATACACACATATGCCTTTGTACATATGGGTATATAGTTATTGAAATAATAATGTTTCCTATAGGTTGTTTATGTCTAGGTACATTTTCTTTTAATTTCTTACATATGTAATCATTATTGGGCTGGTCAAACTTTTTTTTTTAATTTATGTTCCAATAAAGTTTCCATGATCTATACTTTGCAAAGATTGCATATTTTTCACTCAATTAATTTTGATAATTTAATCAATAGAGAAAATAATTTAGATTTTATTTTAATCAGCCTCTACATAATTTGAGGGACTAAGCATTTAACAGCACATCTAATGCATTTGAACTGAAATGCACAAACTACCAATTTTATACAGACAATTTTGGACAATCAGGTAATTGAGCAAAATGCTTAAAAACAAAGGTCTGCACAGCAAATTCTTCTATAGGTGTAAACTGGATGCATAGCAAGCTGGTGCCAAAGCTAACTTATCTGTAAATTTAGATGACCTACATATGCCAGAGATTTTGTACTGTTTCTTTTTGTCTTTTCACTGTCAGTTCAACAGTTTCAGTGAACATGTATTTTTAATGTGCAAATTTCAAATACATTACTTCTATGTCTTTCTATACACAGCATACAAAGTAAGACTGAAAAAAATAGTGGATATATTGATAGGCATGAGTGTGAATATTTAGGTGTAAATAGTATTTGAGCCATAGCATGTGATCAGTTAAAGCCTGCATCATCTGTTACGTACAGACAGAAAGTTAACAATTCATGAGCAGCTTTAATATTTCTATCTTCTGAGTTGGAGGAACAGATCTGACAAGATTTTATACCCACAGCCTTCTGCACCTGGTTCCCATTATAAACCTGGCCATGATAATGGAGCTGTGTTCTGCAGAGACTAATGTTAGCACTGGTATTTTCCTCCCATAAGTCTTATAACCTGAGTACCAGTGTTATGGCTGTATGTGACCCCTCCATGCATGTGCAGTTATAACTTCCATCACCTTTCTCACTAAGCACATAGAGATCAGATAAAAAATTTCTCTAAGTATGGGTACAATTTCTAAATCTGTTTTTATTTCCTGAGATATCTACAAAAGCATTGTAGGCTTCAGGGTTACATCAAAAGTCGGATTAGTTTTTTCCCTTCTTTGTTTATAAATGAAACACTTCTCTTTAAAAGATATTGCTGGAGACACTTTTTTTTTTCCCCAACATGCTCTGCTTTGGATTTAATTTCAAATTACATTTAAAGTTCTAATTGTAAAGGATAAGTTCATTGCAATATTTATCTGTGTCTCAGAGATATTAAAAACATTATGCTATTCAAAGATGCATCTAATTCCTAATCAGACCTCACAACAGAAAAACAAAACAAAAAAAAGACAATACTCATTCTGCCCTACTGTTATCCTCTGAATACACTGATTTAGAAAAGCAGTGCAAGCACATGACAAAGAAATTCATACAAAAGCCAAAATCATCACCACCTTGAACTTCTTGAAAAAAAAGCAGGGAATTCCCTGAAGGGATATGCTGCCTCAGAAGTCCAGTCATAAAACACACAGTACGCCTTGCAAAAAGGTTGCTTGGAATCATTACTGGTTTTCCCCCCATTCATAGTTATAAATGTACCTGGATGTCATGCTTTACCTTATCTTGGCATGAAATTCCAAATATTGGAAGCAATAACATAAATAAACAGAATTTCTCCAGCTACAAAACTAAGTGTTAGAAGCCCAGCATGTTTTCCAATTCTAATAAAAGGGGGCAGTATTACATCAGCTGAAATTCTGAATTGTCCAAATTATCATAAGAAGTGCTAGAGAAAGATACAAAACTGCTGAACTCCACTGAAAATAGACTGTTACTGTGTACGCAGCCACAGATCTGCTTGTCTGCCTTGGGGTAAAATTTTCAGTTAGTTCAGTAGGACTTACGCTCCTGCATTGCAGCCACTTAAAAAAAGTTTGAGTCCCTATTTTCCTTTCAAAATTTGTAAGGAAATTTTACAGTTGATATAAAATGAAGATGCATGTTTCATTCAGCTAGGATAAGCCCTAAGCCTAAAAATGAAATTGCAAAATTACTGAAGTTTTAAAAAATTTTGGAACAATTTTTTTTTTAAATAAAGTTTTTTCAGAATAAAATACGGCTTTAGGAAGCTAACCTTGAACACGCAATATTAAAAACAATCATAGCTTATATATATTATACACAGCCAGAAGTAGATTACTAAACTGAGCAGTAAAGTATAAAGGACATTTGTTTTCTAAGAATTATGAGGACTGCTGGGATTTGTATCTGAAACTTTTCCCTATTCTAGGACTTTTAACTTAGACCAGTCATTTATCTGTTATAAAATGATGGATCTGTAAAGAGGTTGTCTCTATGCAACATGACCTTCTGCGTCACAGAAACTCCCCAGGGAAAGGTTTGTCAACTGAGCAGAATAACATACTCAGGAAAAACAGTTTCCCAATTCCAGTGACTCTTTGTAGAAATCAGAATCTTCATTAGACAGATGGAATACACTCCCACTGATTTGAATAAATTGCCTATATTCTTGCAAGAAATTGAGACCACACTAACAGTTCCTTAAGTAAATCAGTGTCTTTCTTTTCCTCCTTTCTAGTTACAGATTTTCTGTTATAGAATTTAAATTCTTACATTACATTTTACCTAAGTGTAAGTTATGGGGGGCAGGACCTTTCTTAAGTTACAGTGAACAGAACCTGCTACAATGGCTGTGGAGACAACATCATAATAAAAGTAGTAACTTCCCAAATCTAGTCATTTGCTGTTGTTATTGCTATCTATTTTTTCCTAATTAGTAGGCATTTGTCCTTTAATTACAAGTAGAACTAAGATTTAACCAACAGAAACAAGGATCCAATTGAAAATGCTTACAGTTTCTGTTATGTCTCACAGCAGACTGAAATGTAAACATTGACCTCTTATTTACTAGGTAGAAATATTCTTCTACAAGAAACTAAAGGGGAAAAAAAGAAAATATAAGAAGCTTTACTTAAAAGACAAAAGCAAATAAGAATAGATCACTACCTGCAAATCTAAACCACATATTCATAAAGATTTATAAAAAATCCACAAAGCCCTTATGACCAATTAATTCCTGTTCTAAATTTAAAGGTGGTCAGGACTACTTTCAGTGGAAAGGGAAAATATAATTGAATACAGAATCACTGGAAAAGTGTTTGGGTTTTTTAACAGAGTTGAGAAATGTCTTATAACAAGATGATTCAGTTTGTGATTGTCTGAGAAACGGTGCACATGCAAAACAGACAGTGTGACTCCTGCTATGCAGTTTTCTGTCTCTAATTCTGAATGTATAGGGAGAAAAAAGCTGGTTAAAAACTGATGGCAGCCTAATCCAGTACTGCTTGCCTTTAGAAAAAAGCAATACAATGCTGGAGCCATTGCCCAGCTATAGGCAGCCAAAAGGAGATTATGCATGACTAGTGACTTTTCCTACAAAGACTTCCTGAAGTGTTTTTATCAGGCAAAGTTTGCATATATGTGCAATAGCTTCATATACATGATGAAGTGTAACAGCTCCAGAGGAGTTTTTACACTCTATTGTCTCAATAATCCACATATTTAACAGTCCCTAAATACAGCAGACCATAACACCTCCAAAGGGGTCGTTATGGCTTATCAAGTCAAATCCAAGTGTCTAAATATGGATTTGATCAATAGACTGTAACATCTCCAAGGCTAAATACTACATGTTTTTAAGAATGTTCACATTTTGCGTACAAAATGTGGTCTGTATTAGGATAAATTACATGGATTAAACTTGTAAAACTTCGATTTAGAAATAAGAAAGGAATAAAAGGCTCATTAGAAGAGGTGATAAAGTACCATAATTCCCAGGAAGTAGGCAATGACTCATGTCATTTATTTGGGGGTCTAGTTCTGATTTCCTACTGCAAATACAGAGTTGTCTGAAAATTTACAAAAAAGTAGGTATGGAATATAAACATAAAAGTGTTACATTAAGTTCCACGTCCTCTCAGATCTTGATGAATATGGTTCATAGTAAGTAAATGGAGAGGTGGGGATACATCCTTGGGCTTAGCAAATATGTTGTGATTATTAATTTTGTATATACTCTATCTGGACTTCATATATTTTCATCCAATCACATTTCTACTTATACTTTATACAAAGATTTTCTGAAGTATCTTTGTCAGTGCTTTCTATAATAAAAGGCTAGAATCTTTTTTTAAAAAAAAAGTCAGTTATAAATTATATAGCATTTTCAGGTTCATCAAATCAAAATAAATTTTCTAGGCAATCATGGTAGTCTGAAATACTAAAATAAATACAAGTACCTCTAGCAATGCAAATTTTCTTTAAGTACTCTATTTTGTTGAAGGTAAATATGGCTTGACAGGGAAAAAGTCACAACCTCTAAACAGAGGTGATTTTAGTATGATTTTACTTTTGCTTCTACCACATCCCAAAAGCTCTGTAGCTTTTATTTTTCATTTTTCTAATTCTGTTCCCTTCTCCAGTGTTTCTGTTTACTCTGTGAAACAAGTGACCTCATTACCTCTTTCCTTTCTTCAGTCAGACCACACCTGAGGGCTCTATTCTACCTGAGGTGCAGTAGAAAAAATCAACTCTGTTATAGTGATTTCTTTTGCCTCGTGTGCACTGTATTAGTTTAAGCTCAAATAGAGTTAAATTTAGTTTGCATGGTGCTGAGTTTTGGATTTGTGAACAAAAGAGATGATAACACAGGGATGTTTTACCTATTGCTGAACTGTACTTCTACAGCAGTAACTTTTTTGGGGTTGATGCTCGT
>JAOXXN010000065.1:12434114-12450744 GCA_026770055.1 Myrmophylax atrothorax
GATGCACAAAGCACTGAGAGGTTACACTGCCAGATCAGCTGACTACAACTGACAAAAGGGATATTCCACACCGTATGACATCATGTTTAGCAATAAAATCTGGGGGAAGGAGGAGGAAGGGGAAACATTTGGAATTTTGGCATTTGACTTCCATGTAACTCACATGTGCTGAAGGCCTGCTTTCCTGGAAATGGGTAAACTATGCCTGGCAATGGGGAGCAGTCAATTAATTCTTTGTTTTACTGTGCTTATGTGCATAGCTTTTGCTATGCTAAGAAACTATACTAATCAACCCACAAATTTTCTCACTTTTACCTTTCTGAGTCTCTTCCCCATCCCACAAAATGGGAGTGAGCAAGCAGCTGCATGCTTACCTACTAACCCTACCCACACCAGCACACAAACTGAAATAACTCCACAGAATGGTATCATCTCAGAAGTATAGACTAACCTTAATGCTTTAGTAAATGACAAAGTTGGGCTGTGCCAAAGTGCTGCCTGTTTTTGTTTTGGTCTTTCTGATGAGTGAATCTCTGTGAGCACTTTTAAAGCTTTGTAGAAGAAATTTTTTTGAACAGCAGAATATGAACTGAGGCAATTTTCAATTCTGTGTCTGTAACCAAATACAAAGCTTTTTGAGATTTAAATGACACATTTTCAAAAAGGCCAAAGCCCAGGCTTTGAAGTTACGTACATAATTTTATGAGCGCAATCATTTGCACAACAAACTATTACCAACTATCTGAACTTGAAGACCAGTAACTGACCAGAACTCAATAGCTTTTTTAAAACCAACTGCAGGCAATTAATTTGTCATCTTTTTCTGGTGCCAGCTTCCAGCTACTCATTTCTACAAGTCTAATTACCTGAAGCCAATTTCTGAAAATTTGGTCCTGAAAACGTGGGGTTCTGATTCTTCAAAAGAAACCAATCCAAAATTACAACTGTTATCAAAGCTTCACTAGGATTATGACAGAAATTGTACACAGCCTTCTTGGCATACAATTATTTCAAAATTATATTTTTCTAATTGAAGTGATCCAGCGTTCCTCCTCCCACATTGCCATTTTGATCATCCTGCCCATCATTTTTAGAGAAAAATAACATATCATAATGTAAAAATTGAAAGGCAGAGGGTGAAGAGGGAAGGAAGAGTATTCTAGAATTCCGTTTGTTAAAGATGCTTCTGGTTTTAATGTATTTTATCCTCTCTATAAAATATAAATACATTTCCTTAGTATTCATTACTGAGGTAATACTTGTACTTTCTTTAGGATGACAGTGGAGATATATCAGCATTTAAAATTACTAATTTATATCCTGTTCTTTTGTCAACCATGCCTCTTGCATCTATGGAGAGAAGATAGCAGACTAGCATAGCAAAGATAAAACCACAGTACATGCTACAGCTCCTGCCTTAGTGATTCTTTAGTACCTGCTACAATGAAGAAACCCAGAAGGATTGTATAAGGTCATGGAGAGACTTAATAGCAGGTTTTCTGGCTCTTGTTTTACTCCTAGGTTTTAAAAGCTGAGAGTGCTACCATGAAAAGTTTTCTCATAAAAGATGGCATTTGAGAATGATGTTGTTTGTATCTGTTAGAGAGTTCTAATTCACTCCGCCATATTTGAAAGTAAAAAAATTTTTTTCCTCAGACTGCCTGATGTATAACCTCAGTCTGGAAGCTGTACATCAATCTGTGTTTTGCTTTTAACTGGCACAAAGTAGAAATTTCAGATTATTCACTGAAATATTTACTGACTCTGCTTTAAAAGGTGAAAGATGAAATAGAAACTTGTTATGTTGAATACAAGACATAAACATGTTACTGAAAAAACTCAGGGAACAGACTCAATGAGTAAGTGGATGCCATTTTTACAGTTATTTTTCAGTCAAATCAAATGTTAAGAATTCTTTTAATAGCCCTTATAGCATATTAGATATTTTTAAATGTCAAGCCACTGAAACTCATAAAATATATTTTAAAATAAGCATAATTTTATAAACTCTTAATATTGATCATATGTGTGACATTTATTTTATTTTTATAACTTGGGCTTTAGTATCTTGTCTCTTGATTAGCTAAGACGAACGCTGACTATACAACTGGACTTTTATCTGAATATGGCCTGCAGGTCAGTTATTAATTTCTATACTTTTCATAGTATCGACCTTATTAAATGACTTTTTCAATTATGACATTTAAACTAATACTAGCAGAAATGATTATTTATTAGACTCTGAATTTTACTTGGAAAAGCATTGTTTATCCTGTGTGGCAACAGTTTAGCAAATCCTTTTAAAAGACACTAAGCCTTCTCTTGTTTTAAATGCTTTAAAGAACCCATCAAACAAAACTATAAAATGTAGATTAAAAGGTATGTACCAATCTATAACGGTTTTTTTTACATTTCTTTCTCTTTTCATGCCTTCCTACAACCCACTTACACACCAGGAGTCCCCTTGTGGGTTGAGAAAGGATCATATCATCATCAAATTCATGGTTTAAGTTACAGCTAATATTCTGCTGAGTCTTATATTCAACCTGGACTAAAAGTCCTGTTAGTCTTTGGACTATAATATAATGTTCACTTCCTTACCCAAGAAACAAAGAACCTAACCTTTATTTTTATATATATATTGAAACTATCTTTTGTTTTTGAGGGTTTTTTTGCAAATAGTTTGAAACACCAGTTGCTTTATAGGCTAATAGTGTCAGCTTTCTTTTCATTCATTACTCAATTACATCATAACTGTTCCTATTTGCCAATGACTTAATGAACTACTGTAACTGATTTTGTGTCAGTGGTGAAAAATAATTTGTGTGTTGTATTTTTGGCAGCATAAGCCACCTCTGGGGAAGCTAACTAAGCAGTATTCTTCATCCAAAGGGCTGCCTTATGGCTCAGCCAATTCCTGCATCCACTGTTCTCTGGAATACGTACAGAGACCTGCTGCTGGAGAAGATCTGGAAGACCTCGGAAAGGCCACAGAACAGGATGACACAGGTACAAAGAATTTTCCAAGTCTTCTTTGACCTCTGGCTCGTCTTTAAAGTAGATATGATTGAAACTGTTCCTCACAGTTCAGTTATGATTCCAGCTTGCTATTTTGTAAACTGAATCATGTCCTGTTCATCCAATGCTGTTTCCATTCTCTCAACTCGCCCTCTATTTTTTCTCAGTTCTGTGACTTTCTCTCATTTGCCCTTTTATGTAGTGTGCAATTTCATTTCAGTGTTTAGAAGCCACAGCCAAGATTCAACAAAGAATTTGATCTCTAATGTCCCATTGCAACTGAGAGCCTAATGCACTGAGCCTAAATACTTTGTTGCACTTGAACCATGGATTCAAGCACACTCAGATAGCTAAAATAGCATTGTAATATTCAACCATGCCAGTACATAACTGGCCTTTTGGGCATATTTATCAACCCAACAATTGTCAAATGAACAATTCAAAGTCTAGTGACTAGGGGCAATGGTAGTTTCAATTAATTTATTTCCATGTTGTTACGTGCATGCTTTACAGCTTAATCACATAAGTGCACAGGACTGTTGTTTCAAATGCTGTTGTGTAAACAAAGAGAAGGTTGTAGCACAGCACTGTGAAGGGACAAGTTGTAATTAACATGAAATCAGAGATGGCTAAAAGTTCTAAAAAGTAATTTCATATAAAAATAAGAAGTTATTCATAGGGAAGAGAAAAGTCAGTGACAGACAGTGGGGAAAAGGGAGACGTTACCTTTTCATTCCTGCAGTTGTTTAGACCCATGTTATTCATGGAGGGCAATTTTCCATCAACACTATGAGGCTGCTGTTGCTGCTGCTGTTCCCTTTGGATTTGCTCTCTCATTTTTCGAGCCTCCTGAATGGCTTTCATTACTGTGTCCTGGTCCCCAAATAGGGCAGGTGAATTAAGACTGGAAAGGATATCTATAAACAGAGAACACATTTTATTTAGGTTTTTATCCAAATTGACCGAGGTAAGAACTCAGCTCTCATACTCTTAAGGCTGCACGCAACCAACTTCTCCAAAAGGAGGAGCAGTGGCAATTTTTGCCTATTTGAAGGTTGAATTACTCTACAGAAAGGATTGATAAGCCTGTGCACTTCTTTTGCTGTTAGAAACACAACCACTGGAGTCTTGGTGTGGCCTCTTTGTGTAGCCTAATATGGAGGCATCTGAGCATACTCATGGACTTAAATATGTTTTTAAAACAACAGTATTCTGAAGCTTAAACTGGAAGCCTCTGCAGTGCTAAGGATAATTAATAAATGAACAAAGGAGAAAGCAATCTCGTTTGCTTAGCCATGAAAGACTATGTCAATTCTTAGAATTTCTTTATGGAGAGAGCCATCACTCCAGACATTTAGCTTTCCATTTCAGAAAGAGCACTCACAGTTACTTTTTGGGGACAAAGTTAGTTATCACCATAACATGAGTCTAAAGCTCTAAATCAGTAGAGAAAAGCCAGTTTTCCTTCTATCACTCTGAATAAACTTTTAAATGTGCAACAAAATCCAGCAAAGCTTCTCATTACTTTTTAAATGCATGCATGGAGATGAGTACCCCAGAAACTGTTTCTGATTTGAGAGCAAGACAGAAATTATTTTGTGACTTGTTTTTGTTGCTGTGATGAAACTGTGATCCACCAGATCCTACATGGAAGCATTCTCTACAGGGTACATGGATAGATTCTATTCCACTATTAAAAAAAAAAAAAAAAAGAAAAAGAAAAACACCAAAAAAGGAACTCAAAACAACCACCAAAAAACCCAAAACACACTGAGGCTAAGGCTAAGATTTAGAATTCTCCTTAAAAGATAATTTTCATATTATTTTGATTTCAGTGATGTTCAGCTCAGTAAAATAGTAAAATATAGCAAATTCAACCTCAAAGGATCAATTATTTCAAAATAAAAATTACTAAGATTAAGTTTCACACACTTTATCCTGGGAACCAATAGTTAATTTAATATGATGGCCTACCTAAGAAGAGAAGTAAACTGTGAGGTTTTAGAGGGAACTGTCATATATTCTGTCCAAATGAAACACCCCTCTCCAAAATAAAAATAATGTATTAGAGAACAACCACTATTCTTCCTTGGTAAAACCTCCAGTACTCTGAACTGCACCTGCAACTAATTCCATTCTGGGTCCTAAGGAAGTTTGGAACCATATTTGCATGACTTTTTAAGAAACTTAGACTCCCAATCATCTAAGTTTGTTGTTGTAAACAGGTAGCAAAACTCCTACGTTGTTTGCTGATTTTTGACAATGTTTCCCTCTCTTCTTTTATACTAAAGGATTGAAACAAAAAGTTTTATGACTTTACATGGAAAATATTTACACCTCAGGCACTATCTATCTTCTGAAGTCATTTCTGTGGAATGGTTTATAACTTCGAACTGATATGCCAATTTCTTGTGTTAGACAGTGCAGTGATAGTCGCAAGTAGATTGACGGGTAGAATATCGAGTCAGTTGAAGAAAGTGTCTTTCAGAGATCATGATGTTCCCAAGTGTTTGGGAATGGGAAAAAAAAAAGTAATTTTTATATATTTAATATATGTCTTTAACATATCTGTTCATTATTCACAAGTGTTACTATATATTTTACAAGTACACTTGAGCTACAGATTGTGAATAAGTGGCCTGTAGTAAGTATTTTGTCACTGTTAAAATGTGCTATTTGAACTTTAGGGCTGATCATCTGCATTTTGCAGCTCTTGATTCTGTTTCTTGACTAGTTAAGATAGTCTTCGTATACAGTTTTCAGACCAATTTTGTTTCATCACTTAATAAGCTTTAAGAATCTTGAACACAGGTCAAAAATTTCTTACTGTAACCATATGAATTAAAAAAATCTTGACAGATGGGTGAACAGATAATAAAAACATGACCAAATAATGACATAAACGGGCTGGACCGAAGCCTTTGTCTCTTTGTTAAAAAAAAAATATATATTTTTATATAGTATCTAATAAGGTCCTATGTGCATGCAAAGATAGCTTTTTGTTTCATTTATTTACTGTATTTCCTGTAAATGCATATCTGCTACATCATTTTGGATACTTGTAAAATCTTGGCATTCAAGTGTTCTTTGAAAATCTTTACTGTAGTTTTTTCTCTTTTAAACAGAAATGTAGGCCCAAGTATCTGCTTAATTCAGAAGTAAGCTTGTTCAGATTGAGATTTCATGCAGAAAGCTTGCCTATTTGCTCCTTTCCCCTGGACAGTTAGTTACCTAAAGAGGATCCTCTTCCCAGAGATCCACTGAGCGGGCTGGGGATGCCACTCTTGTTCGTCACTGTCACTGGACTGCTTTTGCTAGCTGGGAAGAGATTCTGTGTTGGAGATGTTGGGGATTTGACAGGTTCTGCTGTTTTGGGTCGGGCTGAAAGATTCAGTGGCTGAGCTGCTTCATCCTGCAAGAGTTTAAAGTAAATAACTATTAGGAAAAGACAAATGAACACATCATTTTGCAGGCAGCAGTTACTTTACACCTCGAAGACAATACCACATTCTCCAGCAATAATAACAAAAGAAGCTAATTATCTGCCTCCTTTAAGACTCAAGGAAAGGAAATCTCATTAATTTCTCTGTGTTATGCCTCTTATTTACATTAACTATGTGGTTGTATCATTCTTTTTGCCAAATTAAAATTTGAATTAGCTCACATTACAGCTTAATTTCCTAATGTGTTTTCAGAGATCTAAATTAACCTAGGGCATTTACAAAGAATTATTTAAATTCTCCAGCAGCTCAGTAATGCTTTTGCACAGTTCTATTTGAAAAGTTCCTGGCACTATAAAAATAAGTTATGTAGCTTATTTTTAAATGTATTAGAAACTAAGGAATCAGAAGTACTTCTATGAAAGAATCATTTGGAAATCCTGACAGTTCTTTGGCCCACATTTAGCACTGCTGCTATCTTATACATTCCATGCATCTTATTCAGTGTTCCTGTTTTGTTTAGTAAAATAATCTGTGCTCTTCCCTCATAATAGAGGATAACAATTTCACTGAATTCAAATTCCTTTACTTACTAGGGTAATGACTACACACTATAAGCATTTCAAAATATATTTTATTTTCTACTATTTAATTTTGTATATTTTACAATATTTTATTATTCAAATATGTCTTTAGACAGATTTATGTAAAGTCAAGAATATTTTCCACATAAATGCTAGTCTGCTTCTTGTTTGATACTTCTGTTTTATTTCTGTATTCTGTAGTTATTTCTGCTGCATTCAGCATTTAGTGTATCTGTATGTTTTATTTGCATAAAGACAAGGACTATTTTTTAAGGGTATGTAAATCTAGTATCAGCACTTTTATATCTTTTGATACATTTCATATGCAATTTTGGAAGACAATATATCTGCCATATATCTTGTTTCTGTGCTGTAGAATAGGTCCATCTAAGAAATAACTTTTGGAAGAAGACTTATTCAAGCAATTAATTTCTTTGATCAATATAGACATTTACAATGCAACTTTCTTCTCCTTCTTTTAGCTTGTTCTTTTTGCTTGGTATGTTAAGCAAGACAGAGCATTTGGAAAACTGTGTAACAAATGGTGATTTCCTGTAGTTAAAGAGCCAGTAAGACAGATCTCTCATTTCAATTATGCCAAGAGCAGAATTATGCTGGATATGAGAATATCATCCATATTTTAAAACACTGAAGTGATCACTTCCAAGCTTAGAATTATGTCAAAATACAACAATATACCGCATTATCTCATCTTTTCCATTCTCCTTACTGTCAAGGAGTGATTTAGAAAAGTACATTTCATCATACACAACCCATTAAACTGGAAAATGTAACAAACAGGTATTTATAATGCCATCATATCTCCAGTTTTAAACTTCTCCCATAAAACTGTATGACATTTTAATTCTTCCTGACCTTGCAGTGTGCATAAATGTCCACACCTGTTCAGAGTTCAAGTGAGAGCAGAAGCTCAATGGTACAAGGGACATAGTCCATTCTTCTGCTCTGTGACCACATTTACATGCAAGGTGTTTCCTTGCACAGATACAAAGTGACTTCAATAAATTTCTCCTAGAGTTCAGAGCCCTGTTCAGATTATGAAGCTTGCCAGAGTAGGCACCGTGAAGATGTGCACACACAAATCTGTGTTACAGTGTTCAATTTTTAAATATTTTCCATCTAGTACTGATACAATCATGAAACAACT
The DNA here is from genome assembly GCA_026770055.1 of Myrmophylax atrothorax. NCBI lineage: Eukaryota > Metazoa > Chordata > Aves > Passeriformes > Thamnophilidae > Myrmophylax > Myrmophylax atrothorax. The sequence goes on from JAOXXN010000065.1 coordinate 12,442,325, forward strand.
CCAAATACTACCAGAACCTATTTGTTATACACAGACAACATTGCCATTTCTGTGAGGCAACTGAAAAGCTGGTCACTGAGTTAAGAAAAACCTATCACTACTTTTTGAAAGACCTGACTTCTGTAAAAGAATTGCATTAGTTACATAAATAATTCATGTAGTTTACACATACAACTGCTTTAAAACAGAGAAAATACAGATGATTTGTTAAGCAGTGCATCACCATCAAAACTGTCGTATCTAACAAAGGTAAAAATTTACAAAGATTGAATACAGGTACTGCTTTCATACTAATAATTTTTTCATTAGCCATTGGCATTTGTCAACACGAAGCACTTGTAGTTTATCTTTAATATTTTCAATGCAATTGTGTGCTTAATGAAAATAAGAATAAAAATACTTCTTTTTTATTAATGTATTCTTCAGTCCATGCAAGTTTCATTATGTAGGGAAACCCCCAAGAATTTGCATGTGGTCAATTTTGTAATAAGACTCAGCTGGCCACAAACCTGGAATGGTGTTGGCCTTGGTTCAAGAAGATATGTGCTTGAATTTAACCAGGGAAAATTTTACTCATATAGTAAAGGTTTGGTTTGGTGTAGATCCATTTGGCTCACTCACAAAATTACTTTTTCACATTAAAGTAGTCAGTAGTATATTCTCAATACCATAAATCACTGGTGTTAGGTATCACTACACTATGGCAACTTTGCTGAAACAGTTGGGCTTTGCTTTTGGTGGCTTCTGTATTGACTGTAACAAACTCTGCATATGTGGTAAATTTCCTTGACTGCTCTCAAGCCTGGCACTGGATTGCAAGAGGTAAAATACTAGACTAATACACGTCTACAGCTAAGTGAATGCTTTGCTAAATAAATGTTAGATCTGGCCATAATGGAATCATTTTTATTTATTAGTACTCTCAGCCTAGGAAAAAAGTGTCATGGAAATTTATCAGTCTAGGTAGAAATATCTACTCACCCACACTTTACCACAATGATTGATGATAATGCAAAACCAAATTTTATTTTACTCTCATGTCAAAAAATGAGAAAAAAAGAGTAAACCCTCACCTCAAGCGAGTAAAATCTACTCAGGCTGGTTTGAGTCTAAAGACTGTGTGCCTGTAAGATGTTAGCAGCCAGCAAAAAAAAAAAAAAAAAAAAAAAAAAACCAAAAAACATTCCCTCTCTCTCCCCACAAAGTCACTATATGCCATCTCTAGATCTATTTTAATAGTTCTGCATTTATAGTGCTATCATTAAAATTGGTAAAACATCTGAACATTGATTTCTTTTTACAGCTTGAAGTATATTGTTTCTGTGCATATTTGGCATCATGAAATTCCAAACAACTGCAGGAGAACACAGCAACGGAAGTCAGCCAGTTCCACGCAAAGGTACTTGCTGCACCACAGATTTCATGGGGCACACGATGCTCATTTCAGGCTGCTGGCAAATGCCATGTTGTAGCTGCCTGGTTCCAAGCAAGTGAGAATAAGAAGGCACAAGCATTCAGCAATGGCTCAAAACCAACAAGGAGCAGCCTGGTTGTCAGCAGCTGTGTGAAATCAGCAAAAGTCAAATCAATCTGCAGTGACACAATGTTTTCCCCAGAGTCCTGACTTACATATTATTTTTATGTGAGGCTTTTCCAAAATTGTAGAATTAAGTACAGATAAAAATTTGTAAAATAATTAGAAGCTCTACAGTCTCTCTCTTACCCTAACAATATAAGGTAGCACCACATTTTAACATACTCGAGCTCAGTGTGAAACAATTCGTGAAATGGACACCATTTATGCACATTACTAGATTACAAACTGAAATCTTGAAAATATCACATTTACTGATGAATCTGTTGTTCTGCCTGTGATAGGAAGAGGGCCGCCTGGTATTTTTGGAAACGCAAAGTGAATCCTTTCTCTTCCCTTGTCTGTACTGATAATACAGCATAGAAACTGAACATTTTTTATTTGACTGTTGAAGAACTGTAATGTGGTTCAACTTCCAACTGTAAAACAATTAAAAAGACCTTTTGATTACATTGTCCTTTTCAAACAATGACTCTTTTCTTTACTGAAAAATACCTTAACTTGAGTTACCGGGCTGGTCCCTCTCTTCTCATTTTTCATCCCAGTGGGTGAAAGTGCCCCTGTTGTGTTTGGTGGCTGTGGAGTAGATGGCATTTTGGCTCCAGGAGAAACTTGCATGCTTGCCAGTTGAGCTGCATACAGTTGCTGGAAGACAAGAAGATATACATATATTCCTGCAAAAATTCCTAAAAAAGAAGCTGTAACTGTACATAATTTTTTTTTCCCCTCTGGTGTTTCTTCTCCAAAGGATTTATAGATCTTTTTAAGCTCTTGTTTGTGACTTTTTCCTTCTTGCTATATGCAAAAAGAAAAAATCACTAAAAAACTCTCAAACACCAATACTTTTTTCTTAATTTGACTTTTGTTGACTTTTCTTGATTTCTTTTTTTTCTATCTTGCTAATGATGGTCATGGTATTGAGCAAAAAGGTACACTGTGTCTGAATATTAAAAACCAAAACTGATAAAATTATAAGGTTGTTGATAAAATGGAGGTATAAACCCCTGTCATGAGCAACAGGGGTTTCTGTTCTTACCCAGAAATTACCCACCAGCTCCAGAATCTCTACTGTGTACTGACATAGGAACAGTTTCCTACCAAAAGGCAATGCTGCATCTTGACAGCAATGGAAGTTAAAGTAGGCAACAGGGTATGTCTCCATCTTTGTGTACAGTGGTATAACTTCTGTAAATGCTAATAGGGAATGTAGGCCTTAAAAATTGCAGTAAATAGTGATAAAAATTCAAAAACATTCTAGTGGAACTTTTCAGAAAGTTTAACAGAAACATAAAAAGTAATTTATGTTAAAATAAAAAATTCCTACCAATAAAAAGTGTTTACTGAACAAAACCAAATACGTTTAATTTCTTTCCAGGGACCAAATTTAAACCCTCACCTTGAATTAGCATCATGAATAATTCTTCTACCACAAACAGGGAAGATCCTAATCCCTCTTCTACCCATAGACCTATATAAACTTTGCCTTATTAGTGAGAAAAAAAACAGGTGGTTTGTATGCAATTCCCAACATTACTATCATTCAGATGGACAAATAAAAAAAATTACAGTAATCAAAAGCAGACCTTTCAGCACATGTAATTAAATGAAAGCTTAATAAAGAATAATTTGCAAGAGCCAGATGTGCTTATGTCATAATTGTTGCTTTCTTTGGAACAATTTTTCTAATATAACAAGCCCCCACAGAAATGGAAGTTACACAATACTGTAAGCTCAGTGACTCAGTGGCGAGACAAATGCATGAAGGAGGGGCAGAGTCACAACTCCGAGTGACAAATAAAAACTCGTGTTTGTTTGTTTTCTTCCACCCCTTTTCAATACCACACAGAGACTACAAAAGGATCACAGATTAATGTTTTGAATGCAATAGTGGTTAAATATTTTGGCCAACATACCAGATTTTTCCTATGCTAGAAGAAAAACCATGAAAATAGAAAAAATTCTCAGCTATTGGAGAAGAAAATGAAGTCTTTTATACAACCTTAAGTGGTTTTTCCACCTTCTGCTTGGAACTTATCCCTTTTAACATATTCTTCAGGTCAATCTATGCTTGCTTAATGGGACACTCTGCTTAAATGACAGTAAAAAACACATTTCACAAACATTTGAAATCCTGCATGTTCTCAGCTCAAAAATAATCAGGCACTGCACTGTGAAAGAGATGACACAATGAACTTAAATAGAGTTCAAAGACAAAACACAATTACAAAGCCTTTCTCAGTGCTCTGTGCTTTGCCTATTAGTACATTTTTCGGTTTTTTGAATTAGGGACCTATTTGACATCTACAAATATATGAAGACTACTTAGTTTTTCCAGAAGTAGACTAAAACTTTAGTACTTAATGTCATTTGTACTGCACTTTCAAGAGTGTGAAAGGAATTCCGTGTTAAAACAAACCCAGATTTATCAGCTAAATTTCAAAATAATTTCTTTCTTCTCAGGTAAGCCATCATGGCAAAAAAATGATGGGTATAAGTTATTCTTAATACAGGATTCCATTTTTTCTTTGAAGATAAAACCTAGTGTGGCAGGCTGACCTAGGCTAGCTGCAAGCTGCCCAGTTAGGCACTCTCTTTCTCCCCTACTTCAACAGCATAAGGGAGAAAATAAGATGGGAAAGCCCATGGGTCGAGATTAAAAACAGGGAGATCCCTTACCATCATCACAGGCAAAACAGACTTGACTTGGGGAGAATTTATTTACAATAGCATTGGCTGGTGAGAAACAGCCACCCTGCAGCCCACCTGCTACCAGCAGCTGGGCACCACCCTGAGCACACATGGCAAGTGGAGCTTGTAGCGCAGTTAGCCATGACAAGTAAGCAAAGGTGTATTTACGATCTCTAAAAGCTGAAGACCATGGTGTAGCTGTCTCTTGCCAAGATATTTCAAGATCAACAAAAAGACACGTGACACTAGTCAGAGCAGCTCTTGTTGATGACCTGATACCTTAGTCACACCAGAACTGGCAACAGGAATACCCACAGCACCTTAAGGGTTACGCAGATAACACCAAGAAAAGTGGTCTGTGCTAGTGCCTGTCTAAGAAACTGTTTGATTTTCAAAATGCAAACAGAAAAAGAGCATTTTATCATTTATATATCCATATGTATGTTTATTTGTGACTGGATTATTACAAGATCTTAATATTGGCTTTAGCCTGGCATTTCTATAAATGCCTTTTACAACATAAAAACAAATGTAGAAATAAGTAGCAGTAATTAGCTTTCTGGTCTGCTTAAAACAAAGCTGTTCTGCAGATGAGTACAAATCATGCAAGAATTCACACCAGTGCTAGGAACACTGCTGTGTGGACTGGGAGGCTGTATAACTTTTATATATCAGTTAGTATGGGAAGCTAGCCAGTCTAGAAAAATATGTGCATGCCACCACTGGAAGGATAGAATGGGTATTTTTGCAAATAGCACTGCTATGCCTCAAAATGGCAATTTAGAACCCCACATTGAGATGGTCAGGTTGTGAAGCTTTTATTTGCAAGATTAAGGAGAGGAATAAAACCCAAAAACTGAATGAATGTTGACTGTTAGCTTTTAAGGCTCAAAAGCAAAAGTTTCAATGGAATTTTTTTCAATTGAAATTCTAACCTACCAACTATTTTACTACTGAATAAAAAAATTAAACTACCTCAAACACTGAAACATAGCTTCTTTTTGATCTATTTATATCTATCACATAAAGAGAAGAGCATTTCATAATCCTTTTGCCAACCACTGACTCAGAAGGCTCTTGATTACAAATTAGATATTCAAAATCATCAAGTATTCATAACTGGTTTAAGAAGCCTTGAAAATACATAGCCTGGTTTTTATTTTTTTTAAGAGATCACTAAGTTAGATTCTTACAATCCAGTTCCCAGCACCTAAATACCAGTAGTGCTAATTCTGAGTTACTTAGTGCTCTTGAATAGCTAACAATTTTGAAAACCAGCTTGCTTAAGGTACATGAACAAGGATGCAGCTTCACAGTTCTCAGAACCAGGACTTTTGTAATGTCATGATTTGACACTGAAGAATGGGACTTTGAAATGCCACAGGTCTCAAGTCAATGGAAATGATGTCTCACATTTAGGCACCTAGGAACTTAGAGATGTACAGGCTTAAGCACTTGTTACTGAAATTCTATTCCAGCTGTAATCAACTAATAATCCAAAAAATGGAGGTCACTATGGGTCTGAACGATGTTCTTCTGCTTAAAAGAATTAAGAAACAAGTGGGAAAGTACTGTACTAGATGTTTACAGAACAGCATAAGTGCACACTGATTTTTTTTACCTGAAAACAGTGGAGTTCACACTAAACCTTTGTTATACTTTAGAGCTACCATTCAAGAAGGACTGAGTAACTTATGAAAGTGGTGATGGGGATGGTGTTTTCTGCTTCAGAAATTGCCTTTGGAATTTGGTGAATTATTTCCATTTCACTTTCCTTATAAAAAGTATCATCCATGAACTAACATTTATCTAAAAAACTATGAAAAACAGCTGCCTTGACTGATTCAAGTGTTAAAACCTTTCTTAGTGCCACCTAAGTTTCACAATGCCTTTGAGAGATATTTTCATGACACAGAAGGATAACTGCCTTCACTGCCACTGTTCATTTATGCTCTACGAGAAGACAAAGGCATTAGACTTACACATCCCTCTCAAAAGTTTCCACGTTTTTTCAACTAATTTTTCCAACTAGCTTTTAACAATTAAAATTCTTTCACTGACTCAGCACTCTTTCCCTAAGACTTTTCACTTATATATAGGCCTGTGACATTCCTGGACACATTCTCTGATGACTGACACTGAGCACAGAAAATATGCACAGAGCAAAGTTTTCTATGCACTAGATGCTTCCTTTTGTTTTATAGCAGGAATATTCACACTTATCTCTTAGGCTGTAGCATCTGTGTCTAAAAGAATGAACAAAAGTGAAGAATTTTGAGAATGAAATGTTACAGAAGTGGCAAACAGTGAGGAAAATAGAATAGGTCTTAAATTGGCACAGTTAAGGGAGGTTTGCACTGACAGCTTGTTAATTTTGTGACAGGCTGATTTACTACTTAACACAGAATTATGATTTTCATAGACTCATAGAGCCGGTGAAGTAAAAAAGGATCTCTAAGATCATCAAGTCCAACTGTGAGACTTGCACTGCCATGTTCACCACTAAATCATGCCCCCAAGTGCCATATCCACATCATAACCTTCTCACGAGGAGCTCATCAATGACAGACCTTATGCAAAAACGTTTATTTGAGAAGATAGTTCAATACAGAGAAAGTTATGAACTTCTGCACAGAAGAGAGACAATTTCTTTAGAGGTAGGATCTCAGAGAAGAGAGAACAGTTGCACTCCATACAGGCACAAAAAGTCAAGGGTTAGAGACATTTCAACTGACTGTGCAGTGAGGGAGTATTTGGTCACAGCAGTGGGGATATAATTCAGATGTTATTCTTTGCAGCAGGAAACTATAGTAAAGCCATATGTGAAATATGGAGATAAGAAAAAGAGTAGTTGCAATACTCAGTGTAGCAGATAATCCAAGTAAGGGTGATGAGAGCTGGCCTAGCACGATAAATGGCAATGCATGTACTTGGGAGATGCATCATAAGGAATTTTAGTAGAAGGCAGCTTGATTGAAGGAGAAAGAAGGGATCTGTTCTAGTTACTTTTACCCTTTTATTTTCTTTTCTCAGGAAAAAATGTTAAATTTTATGAACTCTGATTAACTCTGAATTCTTCTATTACTAAAAATGGAAGTCCTATGTTACATCTTCAACAAATGCATTTGCTACAGTAAATGAAACTGAACAATAAAGCTACTGAGAATCAAGTGAGAATCCCTATTTGTCAGCATTTTAAATGAATTGTGCAAAGCTGAAATATCTTATTTATAGAGATGAAAGTTCAGCTATTTAGACAATGAGTAATTTGGTTTCTAAAGATGAAAAACTCTAAGGAGTGACTGCAAGTGCTGTTGAAATCCTGCACTACAAGAGGTAATGCAGTTATTTTTTCCATAGTATAATTAGTAAGTAGTGTTGCAAAGCTATGATACCAGAATTTTCCTTCTGAGTGCATAACATGTAGTAATAATACTTAAACTGTCTGATGACAATGAATTTTTACAATTTCACCAAAACTAGCAGCATCTTTACTACTTCCAGCATAAGTTTCTGAAAAGAAGCCATTGAAAACAAAAAATTAAAACTTCAGTGGGACAGCTTACTTTTAATTATTGGTGAAGTGGTGTTTAAAATAAGTTTCATAAAGGAAAGAGAGTCTCTGTTTGAAAAAGCTTTTCTTCTGTTTGGAGGAAGAGCAGTTTAATGTTCACACCCATGTTTTGGGTGTCATAGACATAAACTATGGAAATAAATTTAAGTACTGACCTGAGCCTGATGTCACTGGTATAAACCTCAGAAGATCAGGAAAGGTAACCTTTTAAAAAAGCAGTGTAGGAGCATAAATATCCTACTCCAAAATTTCAGAGACATCTAGATCTAAGTGCAACAATTGTTTCTAAAGTAATACTAATTACACTAATTCCTTCCTACTCTTGTATATAAATATCATTTTTTGTATTGACATGTCTTTTGCATCCAATACATTCAGAGCCTAAAATTGCAGTTGAGTGCTCTACTGTAGCATCAAGGCAGAAATGGGGTTATAGACTATAAAAAATACATTAAAAAAACCCATAGAATAGATAGATAGGATAGATTAGATAGATAGATAGATAGATAGATGATAGATAGATAGATAGATAGATAGATAGATAGATAGATAGATAGATAGATA
>JAOXXN010000065.1:12472441-12487631 GCA_026770055.1 Myrmophylax atrothorax
ATAGCATGAAACTTGACACACACATAGCCCAATCTATTTATTCAAAACTAACGCAGCTATAATTTTGAAAATGTTTTCCCCGTTTTGGGACTGTGACTTAAAATCTGTTGCTTCACACATGAAATTCAAACAGCCACTTGCATACTCTCCATATGTACTCACAGAATGAGAGGAAATAGAATTGGAAGAGCTGTAAGAGATCACCAATTCCAGAGTCCTACCCTTCTAGGTGTAATGAACAGACCAAGGCAAGTGTATCTCTCCTCAGGGTGCTGTCAGGATTCAGCAAGGATACAGATGCCCACTCCCACAGTATACCCACACAAGGGGTTTACGTTGCTTGTACAGGTCCATCAGGACTGAGTAATAAGTTAATAGAGGTAACTGCCTAAGGGATTACTACAGAGCATCTTCCCTGCCTGATGGTACTACTTCAGTTATGCCTTTTGTTCTGAGTAGGTTTTCATGCCACTTTATCACCCTCATGTTTCAGCCAAATCAGTTTCCCCCACAACTGTCTGTCTGTGGGTAATGTCTGCAACATTAAGAAATTTGCAAATTTCCTTGCAAAATCCCCCCTGACAACATCAAGATGCCTACCTCTTCCAGCTTTTACCTCTACGTTTAGGAGTAAGGCACATAGGGATTGCTACAAATCGTGAGGTTACAAATTTATTGTTCCAACCAGTAAAACCCAACAGGGAACACATGACAGGCTTTAACTGGGGAATTTCCATTAGAAACAAGACTCATGCAGCACCTCTGCCGTGCAAAGCCAACTCAGTATACAGCTGATTTGGTGTGCACTTTCTGTTCACACCTGCCAAGAGGAACATTAACCTACCAAAAATAGAATACTGAGCTACATGAAATCTAAACCACCTTCCAGCTTTAGGAAAAACTTCTGAAAGGCCTATTCCAAATGGAAGCTACAATGCTGGATATCAGTGAAATCCAGAACATCTAAGAATGGTGTTAGTTATGTGGATTAGCTACCGTAATCAAGGAGTTTAATTAGTTTGATGACAAATATCTCACAGTATTGGAATGTACCGAGGTCATTGAATGACAATAAGCCTCACAATTTTGTTTTGCTTACTACTTTCCTTGATTTCAAAGGATTGATTTGCCCCAGTGCAAGAAGAAACAGAACCAGGCCAAAATATTGGCTCTGTTCCTCAGTATTTTTGCCACCAGGCTAGGGAAAAAAAAATCTTCATTTTCATATTGTATTATAGCATAGCAAATTCTCTTGTAAATTATTTTAGTCTATAAACCTGAATGACCTAGGTGGGCAGAGAGGGGTTGTTTCTTAGTGGTTCTAATCATGGTCTTTATACAGTTTCTGTATGAAATATGAAAAAATGCTTTGACAATAGACTGCAGTATATCACTCAACAAACCTTTTTAAACAGAGTTTTACTCTACTCAATGTCTCTATTTTCCAAAATCTTTTTCAGAGATGCTTTCCAGATGCGGTAAAGAAATAATGTGAAATATTTGCAGATTATCAAGCAAAAGTGATCATATATTTTCAAGGCACATGGACTGCCATCGTACAGCCAGCATAGAGACCATCCTTCCCACTCTCTGCTTTGAGCAAACCATAGCTCTGTTTGAGTTCTGCTCAATGTATGATCTGGTTCCTGCCCAGCATTGCATTATATCTTTACTCCATCATCATCCTACTTCCCTATTCTCTCTTAGCCACAAAACTTGATGGAAGTAACACTTTAGTCACTGCAGGATGGAGGAGGGAACTGTCTGCCTCCTTATTACACTCACTGTCTTCTCCTCTTGACCCAGGGCACTAATGGTGACATGCTCATCTTGTTCAAGGTTACTCCAGCCCACTAAGTTTTCCTGGATGCATGTGATTGGTTAAATGAAGGGAAATTTGCACTGGGAGATAAGGTATAATGGTACCCGTGTTGCCTACCAGTTTCAAGCAGTAAGTATAGTGGTCACAGTCAGAAAGCCAGTGCAGTTGCTTTGCTGCACTCAGAATGCAAAATAATTCTATTAACTGCATAGCATCTCTGGGCAAGTATTAGCTTCCTAACAGCTGCCACTCTCAGCTTCCCACTGGAATAAGTGGCAAGCGCCACAACCAGGTACTCTACAAGGCTCGTCAAATGCCTGCAGGTCAATAGTCACAACAGTCATTTGAGATGCACAGCGCCCTAAAGTTTTAATTAATCTGGTATACAGTATAAATACTGAAATATGTATAAAAAATTAATTAGGTGGTCTATGCAGCTCTGATTTCTCAATTAGTACTTACCATGCCGGAAAATTATATTACATGACTTTGAGATACATAAGGAAGCATGGGACTTTGGGGATTTTTTTTTCTAATGTAATTATTACTTGTCATCAGCACTTGCTAACTTTGGCCTGTTTCACCTCCTAGAGCTCCAAAATATGGTGGGGGAGGGAGGGTTACAGTAACCTCAGTGTTATAGATTCTGCCAGGTAGTAGGAAACTCTCTTTGGTCAGGCATTATCATAGCCGTGTATAAGCAAGTCCTTAAGTTTTCTGTTCATAATGATCTTCTGAGCGCAGAAGTTCATGAGCAACCAAGGTACGTACTGGAAGGGCCTCAGAACATAGAAAAGTCTCCTCTCTTCTATAGGACCTTCAACTGAGGGAATGAACTAGTGTATTTTGATAAATAATATAATTTTATTTCTTCTAGGCATAGAGTGTGTGTGCAGATTTGCAACAGTACTTGGTAACTACTGTCTTGTTATTGAACTAAACACCCATGAAATTGGTTCCTATTTAGCCCATGAAGACATTTCTGCATGGACATGTACACATAACAATGTGCTTGTACACTGAGGCAGGACTCATCTCGGCTGTCCTGTCACACCAACACTGATACACCACTTCCACTTCAGAGCTGGCTTATATCTAGCCCATTTTGCAGGCAAAGCAAATGAAGTGACTGCACACACAATATTTGACATTCCCTGAATGACACAGTCAGTTTCAAAAGTACTTAGTTCCCACTGCTCCTATTATTGAAATGCCTCTCACTGCATTTTCTGAATGTCAAGGAAAACCGGCAGGGTAAAAACTCAGTCTTGCCTACTTCAAATCGCAAGAAAATGAAATAGAACCTAAATAGGAAACCTAAAAGAAAATGGCGAGTGTCTGAAGGGTTAATCCATTTCCTATCTTCCTCCAGAGCTATGAGCAAGTTTAAACTGACAGCTCTAGAGGTGAAAGTTTCATTTCTCACAAAAGGAGGAGAGTACAGGTAGTAGCAGTCAAGTTCATAAATATTCCTTAGAAATGACTTTGAAGAACCCTCTCTATGAAAGAGTATAGCTTAATCTCCAGTTTCATTAATTCCTTAAATACTGTGCCGAGAGTGCCAAAAATAGGAATTAATCAATACCAAATGTAGTTACAGCATTTTTTTTTAATGATGATATCTGTCTGACAGAAGTTACTGACCTGCCCAGCTACCTTTGCCACACATGCTGTAGAATTTAACAATTATATTAAAGATATATATGTTCTAATTTCTTTAAAGCCACTGGGTGTAATCAGATAATTGTAACTTCTGGTCTTTACTAGCATTATCTGGATATAAACCAATAATATACTAGCAAACATCTTAGCTGTGTTCCAAGATATCTAGGCCTTGTTTTCTTCCTGTACTTTATTCTTCTAACACTTGCTATGCATCTCTCTTTCTGCTTTCTGGTAAGTAAAAAAATGCCCTAAAGCTGCATCACCTCCTATTAGAAGGTCTATAGGATCAAGTTAGAACCGTTTAAGCTTGATAAAATGTTAGCATAGATACACTTTAGAATATATGCAGAAATTTGGTCATGTGCAGGAAAGCATGCTGATACTCTCCTTCCTAAGTCATTTTTGTACCAAGAAGCCTACAAAGCCAAAATTAACACAAAATGATTTAAAATAACACCTTTTAGGCACAAGTAACAACCAAGTCATTAATAGTCACTATATAGAAAGCATCTCAGATTAAAATAGGAAAAGCAAGGAAAGCATGTGCTTTCTCTTGTCTGTGAGAAGAATGATATTAGCCAGGGCGTTATAAGCAATTTCCATAATTGGCAAAATATTCTTTGCTTTGATCCCCAATTGCTGTGAGGTAGTGACGTGTGTGAATAGCCATCATCCTGTGCTATCTAGAGCTCTCTGCCTTTCAGAGCTCTAGTAACTGGTTTCTGCATACAGTGCACCAGTTTGTCCAACTGGAAAAGAACTTTGGGATTGCTAAATGTTAAAATAAGATAATAACTGGATAAAGATTCTGTTGTATTTAGAGAGGAATGTATCTAAAGAGACAGAAGAAGTGGAACAAACGGAAATACTTGCTGAAATCCTGCTTGGCTTCTCTTCATCTAATATTAAGTAAACTTGCTAGAAAAGATTTTAAGTTCAACCTGGCTTTTAATTAGCATGTTGTTTACATCATCTATTGTGAGGCTTTACTTTGGATTTGACCCCGTTCCTGCTGCAGTCAACAGCAAAAGCACCACTAACATCAGTGGGAACAGAATCAATGCTTTACTTTGTACATTTCATATTTAATGAATAAAAAAGAAACTGGTCTTCATGTTTTGTAGTTATTAGTTATCAGGTTAATATGCTAAAGGCAGCTTGACAGGGAATACTATTAATGAGCAAAATAAGGTTGCAGCTTCTGGACTGAGGTCACTTACAAAGAATGTACAAATGAAAATAAGGTTGACTTTTATTTACTTAACTATCTTCCTACATTGAATTCCTTTGGCAAAGTGTCTTTAAACATTTAAAGCCCTGTTTACAAGGAGGCTCTGAAAGTAGCTTCAAACCATTATATCCCTAATTGAATTCCCCAGGAGTCCTGTAAACTTGGAGGAAAAAAGAAAGAAATCATAACATTCGCTAAATCATCTCAAAACATATTTCACTGCAAGGTTATGTGACCTGTCATGAGCCTGAATGATGACTGGAACTGAAATACTGAAACCTTTTATTAACTAGATTGAAATCAAACAAAAGCGTAAGAATTTTGGCACAAAAGACAAATATATTTAAGACAACAGGATTAATTAAAGATAAATATATTTTGTATAATGACACAGGGCAGACCAGATTCAAACTCCTAGACAAGTGTGCCAGTATATTTAAGGCAAATGATTTTGGGGGAAATAAAGGTAAAAAAATCATGATGGTCAATAACCAATAGTCCATCTACCTCCTTCAATCCAGAGGTTTTTTTCAAGTGGAGTTGTAAAGCTCCACAAAATTTCCAACCAGCTATCCCTGCTGTGTATCAACTGTAAGAGACAGATCACATAAGAAGCTACAGTTAATGTCTTAAAACATGCAATAGCTTCACATCCCTATCAGCTTACCTGGTTTGTAAGTTATTCCTGGGGGGAAGAGAAATCCCTGCTGGGCTGCAGCAGCCGCTGCCAATGTCCGCTGGTCGTGTGGAAAAATTGGGATCATGAGCGGAGGCATGTGACCCTGAACCTGCTAAACAGAAGAGAGCCTCTGATCAGAAATAGCACAAATTTGTCTTGACAGGTATTTCTCCAGTACTGATAGTGTTCTTGTGTTCACAGAGTCCCACAGAACCTTCGCCTTAATGCAATCCCTGCCAACTTCACATTATCACATCAAAGCCCTCACTAACATTGTTTTCCCTCAGTGTCAAAGGTGTAACAGTCTCAGTGAACTGCACGTTTTCCTACTTCTTTTGTGGTTCTCTATTATTTTTTTAAATTTAATATGCCCTGTCCTGGCACAAGGTAAAAAGGTACAAAATATACCATTGTTTTTTTAAAAGTAGAATGGTATATATTAATTTTTCACAAGTTTTCTCATCTTTTCTCACAGACAGCAGAGTGACAAGCATTTAGAAGCAACCTAACACTGCAGCATCTACTTTGAAGTTCAAATTTTAGTAACTTTAGGGTAATTTTAATTCTGAGATCTTACAACATCGTATTGTTCACATATATACCAACAACGCAGATATGTTGTTTCAAAATCTCACCACAGTACTAAGTAATTTTCTAGTCAACACCTCAGCTCTAAAGGTTTAAGGCTCTAACATATTGGCTCCCAAATAAATGAACATCCTCTGCCACACACACCTCACTATAACATACAAAATGATTGTCTGTCTGAGCATTTTTACAGCTTTATGCGCTATCATGTAGGTTGCTAAGCTGTTGTGGTTATGGAAAGGTTATGGAGCTGTATTCAGAGACCATTTCAGCAAAAAATTACTGTATCAAATTTGATTTGACCTTAATAAATGTATCAAAAAACATGACCAAGCAAGAGGAAATTCTTCACCTTATATCAGCATTTGTGTTCAATGCATAGAAAATGAGAGATTAATCATGTCTCTTAAATCCACATGTTAATTTCCTAGTTCCTTAATTTATGCTACCTATGTTTCAGAGACAGTGGCTAGGATCACAAAGAGTTTCTGTTCATCGTTCCTTAACCCCAGAAGTATCCAAGGATTTGACTATGATTTTTATGATTAGTAGTTAAGCAAACATATAATGGTTTGTATATCAAAGCTAGTAAATGTAGGAAGACATTTGGGGTTTAGGCAGGAAAAAAAAAAAAGTGCCCTCATCCCACCATAAATTGGTGGCATTACATACTATGAAAAAGTTAAAGTACACTTCAAGCAATTTTTTTTTTTCATTTAATTCCTAAAAAACTTTTTTGGTCAAATCCCATATGTTGACCTATGACATTGTTTAAATAATGCCAAATTTTCTTGTCATATCTCCATTACTTTCACAGCCATTGATGCATTGCAGAAATGCTACTGTGTGTGTGTCTATGAGGGTTAATTTACCAACAACTCTTCTCTTGGGAAAGCCCTAAGATGTAGGTTAATAAAGGTCAAGCAAAAAATAAACACTTTACAGTATTTTTTTGAATCCATTCCTCAGGAAAATCAACTTATAATAAAAAGGTCTTTGTGCAATTACTGCTATGGCACTGGGGCGTGAAAGAAACTAGCTTTGCACAGCTATTTCTCTCATTTTAGCTGAGGTAAGCCTGGCTGTGTGTTTTAGGTTTTGAGCTAAACTTGGTCAGATTGGAGTTGATCCCCATGTGCCCAAACAGGCATTTACCTCTGATAAAATGGTGCTGGGATTGCTGCGTGATGTTCCTATACACTGGCTCTACATAGAGCAAATGAAAACCACAGGCTTTGTATGATAGAAGCAACTCTATTGGAAGAAATCCAATATAATACAACTTACAATCATTTTCAGTAGTTCCTAACTAACATCTGATCAAATGGAGCTAAAATCTTAAGAAATATCCCTCATTTATAACGTATTTCCATGGGGTTGCAAGGTGCAAGACACCAACACAATCTCATAAGACGCAGAAGAGATCAGGTGAATGCTATGGTTCAAGTGATGGTGGATACATATCTATAACAACACTCCACTGTGTCATAAAAATAATTCAAAACATATCACATCCAAATCCTATAGCAGTTATTCCCCAATGCAATCCTGTAGATTTGGAGCTACTTAGCTGTATGCAAACAGATTTTGTTTAAATTCTCAAATAAAAGCAAATCTTTCGGTGTGGAGAATTACTATTTCATGTTCCACCTACCTGCTATTCTTCCTACTCTGAATTTAGGATCAGGTGTTTAGTCTCTATAAATCAACATAATTTTGACTAAAGGTTACATTTAGGCTGTAAGTTTACATTTAAGAGAATTATACAGACTGAAAAAAGCCTATACTGAATGGCAACCATTCCCTACCCCATGTGTCTTCCCTCTGGCACATACTTAACACTATTCCTATGTAAATGTTGGTTTCACCCAGAATTACATACGTAGGTGTCCATTTTCAGAATAGGTCAACTGAAAAGCACAAATAAGCATTAAAAATTAAAATAATGTAAAAGTACTACAAATCACCAAATTATTAAATATATAAAATGAATGCAAAAAATCCAGTCAACTCCTTAATTTTTGAAAACTTCTTTTCCTGAGAGTTTTATTATTATTATTATGATAATTTTGTTTTTACTAAGGGGGGAGAAATTGGGTGGAGGGGTTGATTGGTGTACTTCATAAAATCGGCTACATGCCCAGAAATTTTAATTGCTGAGATGTTCCTCAGGTCTTTCTGAAAACCAAGACAGCAGCAGATGCCTAAGAAACACTCTGACTCTGTCTCTTCCCATTCGTAAAAATAATGTATTGTTGGATCGGCTTTTCCCCTTTTGTCTCCTCTGTGCTGTCGATGATGCCATTTTTTTGCCATCTGCCCCAGAGCTTCATTAAAGATACATGAATGGACTAACTGGGCTGCTGTCTTGTGAGGAACAGGTGCTATTGTTTGTCCCCAAAGACTTGCACTAAAGATCTCACTCAGAATACTTGAGAAAGAGCATCTGCAGCAGTCAGTCAGAGAGTAACTTGGCACAGCCCATACTATCGGCTAATATGCAAACAGAATCACTCAGGGGGACTCATTTTCTCTTTCATGAAGTTTTTTGGTTGTTTTTCCTTTGGGCTTGTTTTTTGGGGAGTTTGGGAGTTTTTTTGTGGTGTGTAGTAAATGTTTGGTTTTGAAAAATTCTGTCCATCTATATTTTTAACTAAACTGTACAAACCCTGGATGAAACCTGAATATATTCTTTCCAAAATTCAGTTCTGCTACCTCAAGTAAATTCTCTTATATAAAGCTACCTCATAAAATTAATCTTTTTTCTATACAACAGGCTCAGGTTTAAGTGAGCTAAACAAAAAAATCTGCCAAGATTAGGGAACTCTTAAAAGGTAGCGTACCATTCCTTTAATATCCCATCACAACTTTGACAGCCCTTGGGAACTGATTACAGCACTTCCTTGCCTGAGATCTAAGTCAGGAAGCAACTTTAGAGCAAATCAGCCCTGATTAGTTCAAGAAGCAACTTCCAATTTAATTCTCCCTGAAATAATAAAAGCTAGTGGCCTGTTTGATAAATTGGGCAAATCTGAAGTGCTTTGTCCCACAGTTGTGTGAATGCTAATCTCAGAAGTTGGCTGAACAATCGTCCTTGTTAAAAAGTCATTCATGGTTAGTGTTGTGCATGGACAATGTAAGCCAAAATGATACATTACATAAAAATAGTGCTTTGAATTAAAATGATCTGCCTTTTTTGAATAAGGAGCACAGCACATTTAGTGAGACTGAGGAAGAGTTCTGTTTCTAAAAACCAAAGCTGCGTCTACAATAACTAAAAATGCAACTAGAGAAGTGAAGGCATTCAGAGAAAAGGGTGGTAGCCCTGCAAGCAGAACTGCAGCTCATACATTTCTGCTTAGCTGTGAGGATCACAGAGGAAACCACACCTTACAATGGCAGAAGAATTACTCCTCCTTTAAAAGATCAAACTTTGCAAGATGCCTCTCTCTGCACAGTTTACTCATGTAAAGGACAGCATTCAGTGCCATGTTTTTTCAGAGAGAGTAAGCAAATTTTATACTTTATTCCTTCTTTAAAGATTTTTTCTTTTTTACATCTAGCATTAATTTAAAACAATGTGATAAGCTAAATATGATCTAATGCCCTAGATTAATACAACATTGCTATTTAAAACCAAGTTTTGAATTTACTGAATTTACTTTTTCTTTCTTTAGTATAGGATGAACAGAACCTTTTGTCATTGTGATGTTGCAGTCTCTGTGAGAACCTAAGCCATTCACAGAGAGATTTAAATTTTTAATAGTTTAAATTTGAATTTCTGCCTCAGACTTTTTAACTTCTTGAGTAATTAGTACACCCAGACAACAACTTTAACCTAAGCCATCACTGAGCCTTGAATTTCCACAGCAAAATGCATTTGACATTTTCTAATCTCTCATTTAGAAGCTATAGTGTAATAGAAGACATTCACAGGTAATGGCAGTAAATCAAGTAAGAACGTACATTTTCAAAATGTCCAAAATATGTTGTTATATGGTAGAACCTAGCAGCTATAACTGATAGCTCAACAGGTGATACTTTAAGTTGATTTATTTTAAAGATCTAAACAGCACTGAAATTAGTCTCTGTGGTCTCCGAACTATAAGTGCAAGTTTTTAAATACCCTGTATATTATATGTATTTGCCTCATCTGCATTTTAAATAGTCTTCATACAGTACATGGCACTACTACTTTCATATCCCCATTAGATTTTTATTTGTTTCAATAACTAGTGTTGGGCTTTGTTGTTCCTTTTAAGAGAATTATAAGAAGTTTTGGTACTTTGAATTTTATTTTGATTAAGTAATTTTTGGTGACATTGCAAGAATGAAAACACCATGTTATATAAAGAGGTAAGGATTTCTTTCATGATAACTTATATATGTGAAAGTCAGTGGGAGCATGTAAATGTTAAAAAGCGACTACATGCTAAGATTTCTGAAGGTTTGAGACTAAATCTCCTTCCCAGCTCTGCCAATGTTGTAATGAACCCATGCCAAGACTGAGCCCTTTTATGGGACCAAAAATTATCTATTTAGAAAATCTGCAGAAGAATTGTACTGCAAAAAAAACCAGTTTAAAAAGTGTCTTTGGTTACAGTTCAATGTCTGTTTGGTTTTTTTGTACTGTTCTGATGAAGCAAAGCAACTGTAAGGGTGGGTTAGCTGGCCAGTTCAGTCATAAAGGATCTGGCTACTTTGTGTGAGAGTGTGGCTGGGCCTTTTGTTCTGGGTTCAGAAATGTAACCAACTCCCCAGGCTTTGAATTAATGGCCATCAATGCACACATTATCTAATGTAAAGATAGCACATGACAGTGGACCCAAATGCTTAAGTGAGAAATCCCCTCTAGCAAACAATCCCAGGGAAGCACCTGTATTTTCTGCTCCTGATAGCAATGTAGAATCACTGGAGATCTATCTATATAGGGAGGTATATTATGTTCTAGTTTATCTGCCATCTAATTACCTACAGTCTAATTGAAAAATATTTCCTCTCACTGAAAGTACATGAGCCACAAAGAAAATGTCTGCCAATGAGATCCCAGGGGAAGTGTTGGCAAATAAACTGTAAAAAAGATACCATAGACTTGCAAAGTGAGAACATTTCATACTGGAAATACTATGGAAAAAATATGTAGCCCACTATTGAATTTGTAAAGGGATTGTAACTGCTGTTTTCTATCGTTTTTTACGTTTGTCCAATGCATCAGCATGATTTAGAGATTTAAGTCTACTGCAGTGGCCACAACACTAATGTGAAAATTTCAACCATGATCACAGAGCGAAACAGAGTATCCTTATTTTTTTTCTTCCTCATCACTTTGAAACTTCAAATGAAATAAACTTAAATTTCATCTATTTGGGAAATTAAAGAAGGGAGCAACAAAAAAATACTGCCAAGCACATTGAAAACAGAATAGTTTTAAACACTAGATCTCATTTCATTTCTATTAGCTTCTCATTATGTTACCCTGTTTTTATCTAGCTCCTTAACTATCTGGAAATACAGAATTCAACTAAAGATGATCTCATGAAGTTAGGAGTATGATAAATGGTAATTAAATCTATTTAAATTGTCTGTATTTTAAGAAACTCTCACTAGGAGGGATGGAGAACATCTCTGCTATAGAGAAATAAATAAAACATGTTATGCAAAAGTGAATTTATAGTTCATTTGGAATTAGAGATCTACCACCTTTTCAATCCATACAAATGCATAATCTTGTCAATTAAATATTATTGTTAAGGTCTAGTAGTATGTTAAAATCATTTTAAAGTGCAACTAAGGAAAATTCATGTGTGTTTATTACTCCTTAAGGGTCTATTAGTGGGTATTTTATTCAGATTTGTGTTGTAAAATCTGCATAAACTCAGCATATTGTTATCCCCATGTGTGCATTTGTTTGGTTAAAGCATAACAGCAAATCTCTATTACTGCAACTTCTGGAAAAGTCAAGAGAACTAAAACAGTCCTAATTTTAATCAGATACAAACAGTTATCTCTACAGAAGTGAAGAGTTGACTATTATGCAAATTGTCACAGTTAGTGGTCACCAAGCCATCACAGAAGACTGAGCAAGTCAATTATTTCAGATACTTCGAAAGACTAGTGAAGATGTATGTCTCTCATTTGCACCTTGTCTTATTCATGCCAAAATAAGAAAAATATTGCAGCCTAATGATACTTGTTGATATTTTATACATGGAAGCTCCATTACTTCAGCTCAAATCTAAATATAAATTATGTTAGCAATTCCTCATTACCTTATGTTTTTTATGGTGATATCAAAATGTGCAAGATTTTTGGAGTACATTGAAATTTCCTGTTGATGGAAAAAATTAGAGCCAGGGATGCTTTAAAATTTGCATTTGGTATTGATTCTTTCAAGTAGTTTCTCCCTCCACAACCTTACAAGACAGAGTTCTTTTTTCTGAATACTAGTCATCACTAGTTATTAACATGAAACTAGTACCCTCAAAAAAGGGCTTGCAATCTACAGTATTAAAAAAGTCATCTCAGACCACAACACTGATTGTTACTAAAGCAAGGATTCTCTTTCACTTTAAAGAGTACCTCCAGCAGAAGTTGTAATGAAAACAGAAACATTTTTTAATGTCTCTGACAAAAGTCCTTCTGCTCTATAGAGATAAAAAAAGTGCAACCAAAGAACAGAACATATTTTAGCAAGCACACAATATATCTGAAATTTGGGAGAGCACCGATGAAAACAGGAGTTCTGCCATTTTCTCCATTATGAGAAGAATTTGTTTCCTGAGCAGTACGTTGTTTTTAAAGCTTTCTGTATTTTCACTAATATTCCAAGATTTGCAACTATATTATATTGTAAATACATAAGCACTTACAACTTTTACATGCTTTATAATTATTACTTAATTCAAGCTCAAATACTCATTCAGAGGACAGTATTATATCTACACTTGACACAAAAGGACTCTCAAAGAGGCCTGGATTTCTTTTTCAGTCACAGAAATGACAACACATGGTTGAATGAAACCAATTCCGTCGTACTCTGCTGCTTGCAACCTTTACACCTCAATGCATGGTTGTACCAAGAGCTACCCAAGGTGCAGAGCTGTGGCTGAAGAGGGACACACTCTGTTGAAAAATCAGAAGGAGGAAGCTTTTGAGCAGGTACATGCCAGCATTACACAGTTTAGCCCTCCAACACTTGTTAATGGCAGGATACAAGGGTGGAGATGAGGCACAGGTGTGAAAAAGAGACACCTTTCACTTCCCACTAAGTGCTATGGCTGATTTCTTCTCATATTTATAATAAAGAAGACTAAATTCACAGAGAAGTAGAGACAAGGGCTGCTATTTTTCCTCAAGCATAAATGCATAATATTCAAGAGACTAGGTCAAAGGAGGTATTCACATCCAGTGAGAATATTCTTGCTCTTGTATATTTTTGAAAAATATTTAATGCAGAATAGTAACCTAGATAACTTCCACAAATCACACAGTGTTTATGGAGTGTCTAGATAGAAACACAAAGGGCTATCAAAGGCAATTATGTGGAAAACTAGTTTAATGCAGAAAACTCCTGTGTCTAGAGATCAAAGTCAAATCAGACTACTGATTGCATGCAAAAATTAATTTGTTCCACCTCTTCCTAGGATTCCTCAGATTTTGACATCATCTGACCATCTTTACTCAGAAAAGCATCCAAGAAACTGGTGTGTTTGCACAGTATGACTGAGGTGATTGCCACCACTACTATATGGTAATTATTGCAAATTTGAGGGCAAGCAACAGAGTTTCTAAACTTCCAGTGACAAACACACTGTGTACTTCCTACACCATCTCTGTCTCACATCCATTTTATTGGCTTCTCAACTTTCTACAGCATTTTTTTATTAATCTACCAAAACATTTTGAAAGAAAAAAAAATTAAAAAGGTAAAAATAAGTCCGAAAATCAAGGAATCCGTATTTTAAATCAGCATTGGGTATTTCTTATCCAACTTTAGTTGTTCAAATTCCAGCAACAGCTACGTTTCAAATATAACACGGCACTGCTTTGCTGCCTTTTCTGCAGTGGATTCTGATACTCGAGAAGGAATGTCAGTCTTTCCATTTTCTAGCTTTCCCCGATTTGTCAGAATCCAGTGTCGCTTTCAGCTTGCGAACACATTCATGCCGCCAATCCTATGCGTACACTCAGGTAATCCCCAGGCTGGGGCATCTCCTTCGGCTGCTCATGGCAGTCTGCGGGAGTGCCCAGCACAAAGCTGTGCCGCAATTCCCGCTGCTCTCCCTGAAGCCCGAAGCCGCCGCGAAGGGCTGGCCCCTCTGCAAGCACAGCACGCTGGATGGAGCTGGTGCGATCAAATGCAGGCTCGGAACTACACAGCATTACGGGGCAATAACAATGGCTCTTTGTCCAGCTGTGGCCGCTTCCCCCTCTGCAGCCAGGCCTTATCTGCTCAGGAAATGCCTGCTTTAACTGACAGGTAGGAGATTAAATCTACAGCTGCCGAAACACAATCTCCGCTCTGTTAGATAGGCTTTCATTGAAAAGCACTACAAACACATAATTTGTTTATGTTGTACCAGCAATCTTTGACAAAGCAGACTGTCTAGCTGAGACAAATGTGGTTAAACCCATTTATTGTATTATTTCTGCTACACAGAACAAGCTCTTAAAACGTAGAAACTACACAAGGCACAAAGCTCTAGCTGTCTCAAGAAATCAAGAATAGATGACTTCTTGTTACACTAGTCCCCTTTACACAGCATAGCATGTTCCCTCCTGGAAAACATCCACTGTGATTTCTTTCTTTTCTCTTTCACTCTCCCCCGCCCCCCTCTCTCTCTTTTTTTTTTTTTTTAAAGGGGCTGGTTCAATGATGTTTATGTTTCCAGGTTTTAAAGTTTCTTTTGTTTTCTCTAGCATCAATAGCTGTAAAATAACTAAGTCGGTCAAATGATGCCTTTAGTTTTAAGAAACAAGGGGATATTTTTGAGAGACTACTTCTTAAGGAAAGAATCATTTTCCAGACACACTGTCTGGTCTTCCTGACTTAATGCACGCTCAAAACGAAGTTTTGCCTGACTAATGAATGCCGGACTGACACCACCCACCCTTTCTCTCTCTGTTTTTTAATCATCAATCACCTATTTCTCAAAACATTACTTCATTTTCGTTACACCTTCTGCCTTATTTTAAAATAATATTG
>JAOXXN010000065.1:12496811-12513798 GCA_026770055.1 Myrmophylax atrothorax
AAAAGTGGATTTTGTAATAGTGAGATATTTGCACCTACAAATCATTATTAAATATAGACTGTCTTAATATATACTCTGTAGTCTTTATTCTTCTCTAATGTAATTTTTTTTTTCAAATACATAAAATATTTGAAGCTGCAGCAACACTGTCTCACAGATTAAGGGGATACCATGACTGGTCATTGAACACATGTTGAATTTTTTTCCCATTTAGACTCCTCAGAAGAAAAACACTATTTTGATACCAGTGGAGAAGTTCTACACAAGTATTCAAGTCTTCAGTAGAAAGAAAGTGTAATGCCTTTTAAGAAAGACATAAAACACAATGGTGCTATAACTCCATCAGTCTCAGTTTCTGTGCAAAGCACAGAGGGGATTTGTGTAAAGAATGTCTTAGAACTGTGTTATAGAATTATGTTGTTGCCTGAGTTCACTGAAAACAAATATCAGACATAATGCTGGAGAGGCACTGGAAATAAATGCTTTAAGATAGACAACTGTAGCAAAATCGGTTTATAGTAATCCAAAAATCATGCTGTAACTGCTAACACCAGCAGCATTTAAAAATGGTTGAGTACAGTTGAAAAGAAAAGAGAAGTTTGATTTAGAAAAAGTTCAAATTCTCATCAATTACAATGGCAACAACTGTTAGTAAAGCCTGAGGGGAGGAGGAGAAGAAAGTATTGTTTTCCCAGAGCAATATGGTTCACTGAGCATTACCCAGCTAATGTTGTTCAACCAATATTATGGTGAAATCATATAGAAATCAGTTTTTTCAAAGCTACCTAGCAAAAATCCTGATGATATATTTGAGGTTCAGTACTGCCCACAAGAAAACAAAGCATGGGAATAATGCAAAATCTACCACTGAATATTTAGTATCGGCCAAATAGACTTTCTGGGAAACTTATCTGTCATCACATTCAAAAATTGGTTTAGCTTATGGGTTTCGAGAGCTTACAAAAAAAAAAAAAAAAGAAAAGAAAAGAATGGCCCTTACTAGGGATAATTCAAAATTGTTTTACATGGTGTTTTTCACCAATGATTGCAAAATTATATAATTAATTTATTTAAACTCTGAACAATTTTTTATTAGAAATGAGTAACCTGGAACACATCATCAAGAAAGAAATTTAATTTCTAATTGTTTAAAAAGGAAATCACTCCTTTTTATCTGATCTCTTCAGTTTGGGGGGGGAGGGGAGCAGATGTATTAACACTTGGGCCAAATAACTTACATTATGGATGTCAGTATTAGAAAAAAATTACTCAAGATCCATAAGGGAGTTGGAGATAGACACATAAAATCCAGTTACCACACCACCAGTTGTTTTTTTGGGAAGAAAAGTGGGAAGGGAGGGTTTGCAGATGTTAAATGCAAGCACATACATTAATAATCATTAAAATGAAAAAAGAATTGCTCACTAACATGCTAATGCCAATATTTTAAAAGAATTTTTCCCCTAGTTTTTGCCAGTGATTTCACTGTAATGCCATTGCTGCTACTATACTCCAGTGGAAAGTGATTTGTTGATATCCCCTTAGGTCATTCCAAGTTGTATGGAGCCTACAGCAATTAGCTGCTCAAGTTTCTGTCAGTTTTCTGGTACTAGGCTTTCCTTTTCATGTGATTTTTCCCCCTGTTCATTTATATTAGATGCTTGTGGTCCTCTTGCTCTGAGCTATACAGATAACAATTAAGCTGAAATGCTTAAGACAAATAAAGTGTTCTTTGTACAGTTAGCACAACAATTTCTGAAGGCACCTAATATTCTGCAAGAAAAAAGGCAGAAAAAAATGTGGTAAGAAACATAAACTATTTATGTAAATTTTTATGATTTATCTTGGCAATTTTTTGCTTATGATTTTCTCTGTGTGAGCTCTTGAATGCCTATGCATATAGACAAAATGAGCCTACATGTAAATCTCAAAACTGATGTTACATTAAAATTGTTGAACCAAAAGGACAGGCTACCTTTATCTCTTCACTCCTTTGAAATCCATGTTTTAAATTCTGCCTGTCTATATATTTGTATACATCTATTATCTTTTCTCCACAACTTTTATGAAACCAGTATTTTATTATGATTACTTGAAAATTAACAAACTTTGAGGATCCACATGCTTTTGGTGCAATAAAATTGACATTCACATTTTTTAACCTAAACAATTTGGTACCTTATTTTAAGGTGTACTTTGAGACTACATATCTAAATGATTTTCACTTCTTCTTAAGAGAAGTTGTTGGAATTAATTGCTCCTACCATGGAAATTGTGCCCTAGAAGTTGGTGGAGGAAAACCACTAGTCTGAGAAGTATATGGACCTTAAAATATGCCAGTAAGATGCTCAAGATATTTTAATAAAATTAAGGAAGCAATAATTGCATTGGATTTCTGTGGCAAGTTGAATATATATTTTTGTAAAATATATATAACAGTTATCATGCATGAAATTTATTTTCATCCATTCCCTGAGCACAAAGGATAATTAAAAAGCAGAACTCCAGGAAACTTGATGATTTTAGTTTGCAAGGATTTCTACAATCACTTCTTTACTTTTTGTTGAATTCCTCAAAGTGAAGCAACAGCTAAGGGATCCAAAGTCAGAAATCATGCCAGCCTCACATGAAAATCACTTTCTGGACATTTAAATGCATTCTAGCTGTGTTTGAAGCATGTAAATTAATCTTGCTAAGGGTGAAATTAAAATAATTCCAGTAACAGATTAATATTACTTGTTGAAAGAGGAGTAGTGATAAAATATTTCTCAAGTACTACAAAAAATAATAGAAAAGAGATGAAAGCTTAGGCACACTCACTAATAGACACAATTTGGGATTTTGCTCATGCAAACAGATATGCAAACAATTTTTCCAGGCCACTTTCCAAAAGCCTCTGAGAATACAGCCTTAAGTGAGTATAGTTTTTCATGAAGGATAACAAACTGACAGCCTAAGATCTGGAAAACTTATAGGCAGGTACACAGTAAAAACACTATAGCCAGTGGGAAAAAAAAAAGAATCAGTGATATTAAAAATTAAATGAACTGATGATATTTCATCTCTGTGTTTATCTATCTCTGAAGCATATGGCTTTTGTACTTTGAATGAATCACAATGAAGCATCAAATCCAGAAGTCAAGAGACAATTTCACTATATATTTAAAAAGAATTCACAAAAATTACTCTCTTTCTGTCGACTGCTCCCATTCAAAGGCCTGAATGAACAGGCTTTATAAATATGGGGTACTCATGGAAGCCTGCACAGCCAAGTATGCCTGCAACCAGATATTTCCTATGTGAATAACTAGACAGGGAATTTTCAAAGGCTTGTAGTAAGCAGTTTCAGCAGCAAATTCTCTCAGCCCTTAGTCACATGTTCCTTAAAAGGAAATCATTAGCAATCTAAAAACTCCCTTTCTTTAGTGTTTTACAATGTATGCTCAGTGTACTGAGACACACTGTAAGTGATATTAACCTCTGCCTGAAACAGCAACCAACAAGTTTATACTCTCCTATAAAATACCTACACACGTCCACTGAAGATATATTATGTACCTAGCATGTTCCCCAGTTCATATCTTCCACGTTATTCAGACCCTGCTTAATAGATAATAAAGCCACATTCTAAAACATTTTAAAGTGGTCTTCTGAGCCCAGCACTCAGACTCAGGTTATCTGTCTTCAATTCCCAGCTCCACCCAGGCTTCCTGTGAGACCTTGAGTAACTCACTTAAGTGTCTGAGTTTCTTGCCTGTAAAATAGGATAAATAAAACTTCCCTTTCATAGCCTTCTTTTGACTCTTATCTAGAAAGATTTTGCAGTTCTTTAGGAAGAGGAACATCTCTTACTTCTTAGAAGCAGTCATGACTGAAGAGTCCAAGATCACCCATACCATGACAAAAATCTCCAGCATATTTGAATAGGATTGACTCTACTCCAATACAATTCCAATAGCCTCAGCTCAGCTCTGTCAGTGACTTGCAACTAATTGTGGTCAATATCTGATATTTCAAGGGGGAAGAAAAGAAATTCCAGGAAAGAATGGATGGCTTTTTGCTAAGTTTTTAAACAAAAGGATTATGTGTTTTAAAAGGAATTTAATTGGCAATTTTAGCAGTGAACTGAACTCTTTCTCCCGTATTTCCTACCAACTGCTCAAATTTTTTAAGTATATTGAAAAGAATCTCAGACCTTTTCTTTTTATTGCCATGCCCTTTCTCTGGTACCCACTTGCTATGTATAACCAGCAACACCAGAACTATACACACTATTAAATTGTAATTTTCATATTGTTTTTCTGGTAACATGTAGGAACTTTATGAATCTCTCTCTTTCTCATGGTTTATATTGTTACCAGTTATCCCTGATAAAAAGCACAGTCTGATAGAGTACAGCTGGGCAGAGTTTATGCAGTGTGTGTGTATGAAAGCAGTAAGATTGTGACTAGATGTGCAATTTTACGACCCAGGATACCCAGGGTATCTGGCAGAAATAAACTACTGGAATTTGGGGATGACTGTATGAATTAGTTGTAGCTATTTTTTAATTTCAAGAAATAAATGATACAATAAGGCTATTTTAAAATGAAAGATCATTAACAACATATTTTTTCAGAACGTCACTGTGCAGAGACTTAGTATTCTTAGATCTTTGATTATTCTTTTGATTTTCAAAGCACTTTTAAACAATGAATGAATTAAACAACTGTGCACTAACCACCTTTTCCATAACTGGGGCTATGAATACTAACCTGATACTATTTCACATGCAGAAATGGCCTTTCTCAACAGCAAGTAAGAAATGAGAGGAGTGTAAAAAAAAGAACAAAAAAAAAAGGGAAAATGGCAGAATGAACTAATAGACAGAGGAAAGAGGATTTCTCAAAGACATCCAGCATAGACAGATACTTGGCATGCATACATATCTATTTCCCACCTTTGCACTGTCTCCATGCTTTGTGTAAATTTCTCACAGCATTTTACCTAAAATAAGCCTCCTATTAATTATAAAATTAGTCAGAAGAAACTCATGTTCTTGTAACCATATAAGACTAGAACTACTCCCCAGTAAAAATTTCTGTCAGCATAAAGGAATGACCTATATAAATACTGTATTTTTTTATTATTCAGAACTTTCTTCATTTTTTCCACTTTTCCCACCACTCTACTTAATATTTCTGCATGCTTTTTTGCCAAA
The DNA here is from genome assembly GCA_026770055.1 of Myrmophylax atrothorax. Classification (NCBI taxonomy): domain Eukaryota; kingdom Metazoa; phylum Chordata; class Aves; order Passeriformes; family Thamnophilidae; genus Myrmophylax; species Myrmophylax atrothorax. The sequence continues at coordinate 12,502,012 of JAOXXN010000065.1, forward strand.
ACAAATTCAATATCTTTGATGGTATGATGTGTGTATAATCCACTTGTGATTTTTCAGTTAAAGAAGCTATCCCAAACTCAAGGGTGTTATAACTTTTTTCTACTGCTACTCCATATTTTCAGTCATACCCCTGTGTATTCACATATGCATTTTAAACACTTCTCTAAAACACCAATAATCCCCCTTTGAAGTACTGAATGGAAACCAAAAGATCAGACATTTTTAGTTCATGACTTTTCTCTCACTACAGGAAGCACTCTGAGATCATAATTTGACAGCAATTTCCCTTGTCTTCCAGTCTTGAGTTGTTTTCCATGGCAATATTTATTCCAAGTACACAGATTTTCTTTGGAGGTGCTATCAGGTCACAGTTCATAGATCAACTGATGACAGTGAATATCTCCACTCCTTGTTTGCTTCTGGAATGCAAACTTTTAAAATAACAAGTGACATGAGAGGTTTCACAAGTTCAATGGCAAATACAGCCAATAGATATGTGACTCAGCCATTTGATTTTACAGAGGTGAAACATCCAGCTGAAGCTTTTCCTGTGATTGGTTATTAATAAGGACTCTCTCCCTCCTTTTGGATTCTCTCATTCAACAACAGGTTTTCAAACAGTAACTTTTTGTGTAAAGGTACATGTAAGAAACACAACCTGTCTGAAAGAGTATGGAAAAAAATCCCTCACCTCAGTCTAGCTGTCTGCTTTCACAGAGATTGTGGCAACTTAGTTTTCTCTGAAAGATCCATTTTTCTATTAAATTCAGCTGAAATAAGCCAACAAACTGAAATTTCAGTAGCATACATGCTTTGACTCACACAACGGAGTTGCACAGAGCTCATTTCCAGAGGCAATCAGGCTAACAATACAAATCTGGTATCTTTTCTACTCGAATTGCAAAACTGGCAGCTTTAAAAAGTGAAACTTCTTTTGCTCTTGTTGTACTATGACAAAGTCTCTTCACAGCACTCACTATAATGCCCCAGAAAACATTTGAAAGAGCAAATTTCGCAAGGAAAAATATTAGAGCTCCTACAATCCTAAACTCCACTTTAATAGTGAAGCTGCTTGCAGGATGCAACCTCTCACTCCTCAAAGTGGAAGGTCTTACCACTCCAGTGCTCTCTCTACAATCCTTCTTTCCCAGGCACTCATTCTCAAGCTTGTTCTCCTGCCAGCCCTGGTGCCCTCTTTCTGTGAACTTACTATACTCACTAAAGTAAGAGTTAATCAAATTGTGTAGCTACTGATCTCTGCACTTTCTGCTGAGTTGAATGGCGATTTCAGGAACTGTAGGGCTTCCTTCCCCAGAAGATGCCTCTGATGTGTGAAGTATCAGCCCAGGAACCACAGCAAATGTAAGATGTGATAAATGAGTGAGTGCTGGGTAAATCAGTAACACACTGTTTAAGTCAGGCCTTGTTTAAATGTGAGGGTTAAAACATCCTGCTGTGCTTCTGTAAGACTGAACCTGTGCTCATATGTTTCATACACAATCCTGGATTTAGGCTGCATCCAAGCTAAGTTTGGATCCCATATCAGATGGAGACTGGGCTCTGCTCCACTCCTCTCTTATCTAGGTCTTCCTTCCATGAGAAGCCCAAAATGCCGAGCAGGATGGAGTCCATGACACACACCCAAGCATTTCCCTCAAGGGGACAGCAACACCCCGAAGCTGTGGGGTACTCTTGCAGCATAGTCATTTAGTTGGGATATAAATCCTGAAACAGGACCGGGCAGCACGTACACTTGGCCAACACAGTCTGAAATACACCAAGAGAAGCAGCAACTAAGTGGCTCCCTCTGAGAGTTGCAGTATAGTTTTTCAGATCCTTTCATGATATTGTGTCTTTTTAAGCATCACAAAAAAATGAAACAGATCCCCCAGTCATTCCTCAAAGACATCACACTTTTCTAATACTTCTGGTTAGAAAGTTTGCCCACCTTCCCTAGTACAAGATCATTGAATGCAGGTGAGTTATTATGAGGAACTGGACTGCTATGGTCATAAAATTAGATAGTCTTTTACATTAGAAACAGGATTGATCATAAACCTATCAATGAACACATGGGGAAAAAGTAAAAACTATCAGGAGAAAATTATGGGCCAGAGATAAAAATTAATAGTGTAATACTCAACAAAGTGGCAGACTTTGTCCAGACACAGTTGTACCTCCTTCCTAAGATACACAAAAATAACTTTGTATATTACAAGGAAAATAGTTTCTAGCTGTGAATTACTGGAAAATAATTTAAAATTTGAGAACTAAATTTGAAAACTACAGATCTCTCTCAAACCCTCTTACTATAGTAATATTCTAATGAAATTAAAGCAATTCTCTTGCTGCTATGTTAGATAGAACACTTCCTCCCAGAGTATGGAGAAATATGAAAAGAAATAAATGAAATGAAACTTATTTCCAAAAATATAATTTAAGTCCCCAATGCACCTAAACCTTAATTATTTCAGTTTATTTCCATAAATTTAATTTAGATAGGACTATTGTCAACAAATTTACAGTACTGCCACCAAAAGTTCAGAAAGCATTAACTTCACAAAATCTCATGTGCATCAAATGGAAAGCGTTTTAACTATGCTTCAGCAATGCAAACATAACAAAGGAAGAACCTGAGAGCTACAGCAGGTGACAGATTGACTGTTTCTATAGAGTAAAATCTCCCAGTAAGATCTTCCTTCATATTGTGCAGTATATTCCAAGCAAATCACAGGAAATCCACAGAAAATTCCTACTGGTACATTTGCAGAAAATATGTAGGATGAGATGAAATGTATCACCAGAAATGAAATATTTTTCATTCTCTTTTCCTTGACATGTGCAAACCCTCTGCAAAGAAGGAAAGGGGCTATTATTTTGGTCAGTACACAAGGCTCTATTTCCATGGAAAGCTTGTGCATATCCAGAACAAGTAGTTTGGTAAGCAGTGTGGTTTATGAATGCTTTTTTCCCACGGTTTTGCATGAGATGCAAACTCAGAGCTTTGTTTCTCTGCTGTCTATAAAGTACAAGCCAAGATCAAAACTTTGCCTGAAGTTAGGGCATTATAACATCTCCTTCCCAAGTGCAAAAAGATCTAATATGGGGACAGATTAGTCTAGAGCCTTTACTTGCAGGACAACCCAAAAGGCTTTATCAGGGCCACTAACTTTCATGAAACTTAAGTGAATGTAGTACCTTTTAGGCTTTTCCTATATCTCAAATGTGACTACTTAATTATTGAATGTGTCCAAAAACTCTTCAGCTGGAACTCTGACAGGCAGGCATGCAGCACAGCTATTTGAAAGTCCTTTCTTTAGGAAATCAGTGTAAAAAGTGCTTTGGTTTGGGTGGTGGTGGTGGGTTTTTTTCTTTTAAACTAAATGCTAAAATAAAGACGGGAAACAAACAGACAAATTGATTCACTGAAATTTGCATTCATTAGGACCATTTTATGGAAGTAAGCTGCAAAACAGTAACAAACCTCCCACAAGACAAAGGCAGATGTTGGTAAATGTAGAAAAAATATCTAGGAAGTAGGGAGAAGTGCAACACTGTCTCAAAGCAACAGGTAGCAAGAATGTGAGAAAAAAGTGTTGATTATTCCTTCTTTCTTCAGTAGACCGATATGCTACTTTTAAATGATTAACATTTTATTCTGGTAACCAGACAACAATGCAGCAAAGGGATAAAAGTTCATTCTTAGACGGTAAAAGTAAGCATTAGTTCATCTTCTTTTTTTCTATTGTAAAAAAACCCTAAGTCAAGTACTTTGGAGCCACAGCTTTAATACCCTCTGCAGCTCTTCACAAAAGCCTCAATGAAATCTGTGGCCTGTCATAGCATGACAAGAAGATAATCTGTGTGGGACCTTCCTTTCTGATTAGGAGGTGCTTTCTCTTAATCAGATGGAAAGAAAGTCTCTTGGTAAGAAACCTCTTCTTCTCCAGAAAATGAAAACAAGTCTTTAGAGGAAGGCTTAGTCGGGATCTACATGGAATCCATGATAAACCATTTTCCTTAGGCCTTATAACTACCAAGTCCCTGCATATATGTGGCTTCTCAACTTCATCAAAAGCAGAGTTTTAATCCAGGCAAGATTTCAACCTGCAATATAGGCCTTTTTAGCATTGATATCTGAATGCCCTGGATGCTGCAGTCCATCAAGTGTTTTATACTTTGTCATCTCTAGGGAGAAAGAAAATAAATGGGTGATTTTAACCCTTGATGGATTTAAATCTGTTACCAGGATGAACAAGGCAGCTGTACTGTTTCTATCCTGTGGAGGTATTCCTGATTTGCAGAGAGAAGTAGGATCTGAGTCAGGTTTGTGACTTTGAATCAGAATTTATAGGTTTATTTACTTAATAATGACTTAAAAAAAATAAACCCTTCTCAACAAGTGCTGAGGATCTCTGACCTGCTTCCTACTAATAATTTTCTATTCTTCAGCATGAAAAAGCAAAGCCTTGAGAGGAAAGAGTAGGTAAAATAAGTCCTACATCCCATTCCAGTGGATCCATCATCCCTTCCAATACATAGAATAGAAGCTCAATCAATAAAATCTGTTTCTTTGCTCAATTAACTCTATGAAGATACATACTTATGTTGCTTAGATTATGTATTGGAAATACTGAAATTATGAAAAAATTATTCTCTAATACTTTTTCAATTACATTTTTTTATGTAGATCTGAGAGACTCTAAGCTTCACAAGAAATTTCAAAACCAATTCTTATAATTATAAACATTATATTTTATATATAATAATAATATATTGGTTCTAAAGGGGAATTTAACTGAAAATTTAAAATAAGGTTATCATAGAAAAATTACATGGCAAAGAAACCATGCAAGGGAAGACAAAACATTCTCCTAATTTACCTTCTTAGCCTTGGAAAGATTAAGTCTTGCATACAAAGTTAAATGTATAGTTTAATAGGAAAACAGACAGATTTGATTGGTACAGGCTTGATTTGAAAACACCTGAGTATAAATCTACAACCCTGTTATTAAAAATAAATAAAAATAAAAAATAAAAATAAAAAAAAAAATCCACCACTTTGAAACATACGTGAGGGATCCAATTTAAAAAAAAATCTGTAACACTAGGCAGTGAGCATTCTCACAAAGATTTCCCAGAGCCTATGCCAAAGATGCAACACTAATATTAATATTACTTGTACAAACTCTCTCTATAATTTTGGAAGCAGCTCTAGTTTCTAAATTTTATCTCTTTTCACATTCAAAGTGTCTCAATCCGGAAAGCAAGCTGCTCCTGCCCAGGTCACTCTCTAATTGCTATTGTTGTCTCAATTTCCACAAATGCATATGCACTGTGTCCTGAGCATGGTCTACGAGCTTTGATGCCAGATGTCCGAAAGCCTTCTCCTGTGCCATGGTGAAGACTGTTGAGCCTGTAACCTCACAGGGCAATGGGAGAACACTTTTCCCACCTGTTTGGGTTCTGATTTTAAGATCAATATGTTCTGATTTAGAAGAAACAAACAGGCTGCCTATTTCTAAAGAAAGCTCCCTGTTTATTTCAGAAGAGGAAATAAGCCTGAAATCCCATAGTATTTCTTGACAAAGTGTTTTGCTAATGGTGATCAAGACATTTTCAAACCTGTTGCACTGGAGTGATTCATCTTTCTTTCAAGGTAACAGTTTGCTAACACTGCCCGAAGAAAATAACTGTTTTCCACATTTTAAAAAATTGCATCACTCTGTCAAACAATTGACCTATTCTCCACAGAGAATGACAACTGTCAGTAACACGGGAGGGACCCAAGCCCCACACTGGATAAAAGAAGTAAAAGACCTACTTCTTGTATGAAGTAGCCCCACTAGACTACTTGAAATGCACCATTCAGGTCTTCTGGGTCCAGACACATACTTAAATATGTACTGAGAGGCTTATAAAAACCATACCACACTAGACATGAAATTAGGTAAATATTAAAATGCTTTATATATGCTGAACCATTTATCTGGACAATATTAATTATGAGATTTACATAAAAGCAATAAGCACTAAGGACAACTCCTACTACTATATGTGAGACAAGGAAGACTAAGAAATAAGAGGAAGACATTGGAAAAGCTATTTCACTGCACATTTTGAAAAAAATTTTTTCCAAGGGCTTAAAGTGATGGTGATTTTCATTGCAGACTCAAAATGAAATGCATGCATTATTTTTTTATTGCCTGTTATTTTATTTTATTCTACTTTATTTTATGATTTTTTAATTTTATTTTTATTATTTTTTGGTCAACAGTACCTTTAAAGGAGCTATTTCACAAAGAGAAATAACACCTTTGTACTTTTAATGTATGTTTCTGTAAAATGAGAGTGGGGGTTCCATGTTAATAAGCCCTGTTTAAAAAACAAAGTTGGGGTTTTTTAAGTTAAAAAAAATAAGACAGAAAAAAATCAGCTGCTGAACTATAGTGAGTAATTAGCCCCTTAGCATCCCCTTTCTCCAGGAATGCTTCCTCCTGAGCTGGCTCTTTTAAATAGCTCCAGTCCTGGCTGCCTTTGTTGAGCTTGGAAATTGTGCACATATGAGAGAAATTAAGCCCTCATTTAACAGGGACACATGCCTGTCAAGTCCAGAGGAACAAAGGCCGGTCCCTGAGGGCTACTCAGCTCCCTGAGGCTGCCACTCATTCTCTTAGCAATGCTTACCCTTCACAGATTGTGTATAAAACTCAATAAATCATTTCGTTTGCTCTGGTTAATATACACATGAGCCCGGGAGTTTCTTCAAAGTATTTTTTTTTTGCTTGCAATTCTATTTGTTTACTAAGAAGTGACCTCTGTTTGCCAGAGTGTAGCCAGGTTTTTACCTTTATGTATTAACATTAATGTCTGTGAAGTAAACCTGAAACATTTACTTTAGAAATAAAGACATTTGACGCTACATCTATTTCACACAGGAAATGTTTCATTACTCTTTAATGGTCAATAATCATCAGTGTCTGTTGTATAAATTACTGGCATATTCTGCTCCTCCTAAAGTTACATCTAAATTGTATGAATATTTCAACAGATAGCAAAACAATAGGGTAAATAAAATTATGTATTTATAGCCTTGCCTAGGGAAGAGAGTCTTTTCTCAATTAAAACAAACCAAAAAGCAAAGTAATATAACAAGAATATCATTTCAGTTTTGTTCCTTATAAGGTGTTATCACAAAGACACATCTGTGTTGCCCTGGAAAAAAGGAAAAAGGATGACTCTGATGAGTAAAAAAAAAAAAAAAAACAAAACAACCAACTGTTCAAAGTGAGAACTGAAGTAAACACATGCAAGACCAAAATATTCATACACAATATACCAGCTACCTCCAAGCACTCTGTGGTGGATGGCCACACTTTTCCCAAAATATAAACACACACTTAGAGCAGAGGAATATTTTACAGTGAATTTTAAAAAAAACAAAATTAAATGCTGTCATTTCCACAGCATTGAGCTCTTTTTGTATTTAAAAAAGAGGACCTAATTCTGTACTTCTAGTATTAGAACTGACATAAGTGGTCAAAACATGAACAACATCAGCTGAGGAAATGGCACCCTGCACTGCATCCGATGAAGCAGAACTCTCACTAAGTTGAGCGTGAGTTTTCCCTTATCCTTGAGTGTAGGATTAAGCCAATACCGACAAGTTAGCAGTGTAGAATAAAAACAAATTAAAGTGCAGGGTTGTATCTTCTTTTCATGAAATGGTGAAAGCAATATTTCAATGCCTGCTATTAACAGAGACCATTTTTTATTTTGTCCTCTCTGCAACTTATAACTAACACATTGAAAACATGACCTTTCTCAAGCAACAATATTATGCTTTATATTTAAAACCACAAAATAGAGAGGGCTGACTGTTCTGACAGCTTTAATCCTGATGATACTTGGAGACCCAAGTAAAAAGAAACTGGTACAGCATGGAGTTTTCCCTGCGCAGCAGGCAGAGAAAAAGCAGTTCTGGATTTGATAAGTAAAACCAGATATAGTCAATGTTTATATGCTAAAGCTTTGCAATTAATGGAAAACATCAACGGTCCAATGAACTTGCATATCAGTGGGGTCTTTGAGAAGGCCTTTTCTCCCATCTTGTTACAAACTCATCAACTGTACAACAGTCACGCCTTTTATTTTTTTTTGTGTAAAGAATCATGCATGCTCCACTGTTGTCAAAGGGGAATATTTGTAAGATACCAAGACTCCAGATCCAATTTATAGATGAAAAAAAACCCTGTGCATGTTGTTATTGATATTCCTCACTGCAAATTCATGCTGTTGTAGCAATGAAAAGCACCAAAATGAGGTGGTTACAAATATGAAGAGGTGGCCTATTTGTCCTGGAAGATCTGATGGTCAGAAAGAACTGTTGTTACTGTATATTAAAATTAAGATATTAAGAAAATTACCTCATAAAAACAAATTTCTGTAAAGAAAAGATGATACCATTATACCATGCCTCTGCAACACAAAAAAATGACAGAAATGTAATAAATAACCTACTTTTGAGTAATCAAAATTGTACAATGCAATGTGTATGTCTGCATTGTTCAACTTAACAGTGATCTACAAGCTTCACCTCCACCATATATATGGATAATGCATTTCTGAATAATTAACAGAACAGACATCAAAAAGGAAAGTGTGTCTACTATGCAGTCACAGTAACAGTCAGGAATGGTTCTGTAAGTATAAGTAAATGAAAAGCAAGCCATTTTCAGCAAAAATAAGTGCCTCATAAAAGAAGTTGTCATTCTGGAAAGACTCTGGCTAAACTCGATTTGTGCAAGGATTGGGTTCAAATTAAAAACCTTGATCTAAAGTCACAAAACAAAAGACTTTCATTTGAGGGGAATTTGTTTCATTCCTCAACGCCCATGTCAGATTTAGCTGGTTAACAGAAGACCTGTTTCTAGAGTAGGAAATAGGCAAGCATCACCCAGTCTGCATTTTTCCCCTTGAGCAAAAGTGATCAGAAACTGAGCCACTTTATCCACCTACTCTTTACAGATCAAAATGCAAAACATTATGGTGAAAACAAGGGAGAATATGCAAAGGTGTTATATGCTATGTATGCCACTGACATAATACTTTAATAGGATATGCTGTAATTTCCTGCAATTAATATCTTAGCAGAGCTATAAAGGCTTTTTTCCAAAATTATACCATTGCATTTACAACACTAAAATTAACGTTGTGTCAACCTTTCCATTATAAGCCCCCTCTTTCAGAGGTTTATAACTTGGCTGTAAAAATATATTCTGGCCTAAAATGTGGCATGCAAGATCTCCATTTAAAAACAGCCATTTTGGTTAGATGAAAAACATTATTTAATGTCTGTTTCAAGTAAGTCTCTTGAACGCCTTACAAACTGTGCAAGGGATGCCAAAAAATGTAGGCATTCTTTGAATAAAAAATTATTTTCTCTTCACAATAAGCCACTGTTCAAAGGATGTTTCACATCCATGGAATTTGCTCTAAATCAGTAAGGAAAATACATGGATTTGGGAAACTACAGAATTCACTGAGCACAGCCTCTCCATTCGCCTCTTTCTGTATGACTATGGTTGTACGTCTGGTCAGCAGTTCGGCCACATGGGAGACTCAAACCAGCTATAATGGTTTTCATTTGAGGCCAGGCAGTGGGTGAGAGGAGCAAACAAATCTTTCTCTGGCTGAAGTGGATTCACTCTGGCTACAAGCTCCAACAGAGTAAATTAAGGCAAGCAATAAATTGACAGAAAGTCATGATAAAAAGTACAATCAAGATGTTAGAAGACCGCCCTATGAGTTCTGAAACCACAGATTTCAGGTCTGTCAAATTTCTTGTAAGAACTGGATTGAGTCACTTCGGAAATTTAACGAAGGTGCTTAAATTAGGAACCTCGTTGTCTAATCAACAGAAGGTAATTCACAGCACCTGGACTGCTTTATATATGGAGCCAAAAGTCCTAATTCAGTCACCCAAATTAGATATCTAAAATTAGATGCCCCCAAATATCTATATGCTTTTTATTCTGCCTCAAAAGAGTGTTGTGAGGATAATACACTTCAGCTTATGAGACACTCAGATATGCAGCTACAGAGGAGATGAGTATCCTGAAAATATATCACCAATAAAATTCAATGAGATGGAAAAAGCAAAGCTAGAAATGTGATAGTAGTGTTCTTCATACAAATCACTCGCTGTCAAAGAAAAAAAGTGTCGTACCCCCTCTTCTGAGAAAGGTTTATTTCTATATTTATATTGTATACATTGCTTTGTCAAACAAAATCTCTGTCTATGCTTAGGCTATTAGATATATATTGCACTATTTTGTTACTTGTAGCAAGTAGCCACACTACTCATTCATCTACCTGATCTAGATTTTAAACTAACTATATATTCCTTCAACTGGTTAATCTCTCATTTACAGAATAAAAATGACTAATACGTTACTTTAAAATAAAGTTCCCTAACGCAGAAGTGCCCCTCCATGCTGTGGGGTGGTACTGTGTCTCAAGATGGATTTCACACTTCACCATCAACCGTGAATTTCTTTGCCTTTATTATTTAGTGTTACAACTTTAATGTTTTCTTATACTGTCATTTTGGGTGGATGAATAAAATGAATTCAGCATTTCATAATGCACTATTGTATACTGTTTATATCATTTATTTTCTTTTTACTGAATGATTACAAATTTCAATTTAAATTTAATAACATTTTGTGGGAGTTACAGCATGTGAATTAAGCATGGTGATGTCAGTGCATCCCTGTGGAATTTAAAATATATTTCACTGTGTTATATCATGCGCCTCACAGTATATCAACTTTTATTTCCCATCCCTCAAGTATGGAATGCACACTGTGTAACTTCTAGATTCTCAATATAGACATAATTTACCCAGGCTGTGCAAAAGCCCAACTTGCTGAAGGTGATATATACAAGATTTAGATAAAAGACTAGTTCTTTCAAGGAAGCAAAAGCCTTGCATAAAATACAAGCCACTATATTATCTAATTATTTGGGGAGAGAGGTTTCTAATGTTTCAGACAAAAGGAAATAGTGTGTAAATTGCAGTCACAAACCAATTTTTCCTTTCTTTAATAACAACTTTAAGATTAGATAGATAAATCCCAGGCAAGGCCATTTACCTTCCTTGAGAATTATGTTTTGACATTTTTGTGAGTGTCTGGATTAGCTGGTTGCATAAGATAACAAATATTAGAAATATTCATTCACTTTACTTTTACTTACATGCCATCAAGTGTATACCAAATGTTAAACAACATCTAGTTAGCTCATTTTCTGGATTGCACATGGTACTACTTCCTTTATGTGAATTCATAATTCCTGAATGCATTCAGAGAGCAATGCACTTACTTATTTCTTGCTGTCATGACATTAAATATATTAAAAATAATTTCTTGTACTCAAATTGCTTCAGTTATACACTCACATTCTGGAACATTCTCACAATTACAACTGAAAAACACTTTGATTCCTTAGGCCAGGATTCAGTACATCTGAAAAATTTAATGTTTTACTGTGAGATTTCAAAAAGTACTTAACAATTTATTTGCTAAATGCTTTTGGCCTTTTTATGTGGGGCTGTACTTCATCATTGTCCTCCAAATACCTGCTTCTGCAGACAGAAATTTTGACCTCTGATATCATTACATTCCAGTCTTGCCTGTATATCTGAATATCTTCATAAATCAAATAATTTCAATACTAAGTTTTACTAACTATTTTCTTTATTCACTATCTCCTAATGAGTGTGTC
>JAOXXN010000065.1:12520925-12541202 GCA_026770055.1 Myrmophylax atrothorax
TGATTAGACTCATGTAAATATAAAGATCACAGATCAATAAAGAGGCCAAACTACAGAGGATCTATAGCGTAGGAGTTCCTTATATTGGCAAGAATTTTGAAACAAATACAGGGAAGGATCACCAAGAAATAATTCAGCTCATATGAATGGAATAAACTTCTAAACACTTCCTCGCATATACAGCTGGGAAAGGATGGAAAAAAAACCTTGTGGAGTCTTCAGCACTATGTAAAAGGAAAGTTGGAAGTGAGTAAGAAAATGAACACACAATGTATTCTAAAATGAACTTGCAACCTATTCTAAGACAACATTTCCCTGGCAACAAGGGAAAGGTAAAGCTACTGGAAAATATTGACTGAACTGAAAGATAAAGCACCTTTGAACTTTTTAGTACAGAGCACATACACCCCAGTAAAACATATCTAAATTCTCCAAACAGAAACAAAAGTTACCTGGTCATGTTTCCTCTTTCTGGGTCTTAATTTTTAATGAATTTTAAAAATTAGAAATTTCTCATACAAATAACTGTTCTGTTTCATAGTGTCAGCTAGGTTTCAATCTTAGATTTATGCCAATAAAGATTTTTTTTCATTATTCTTTGTTTTCTGAAGCCAGACTTGCAAATAACACTTAGATAAGATGGTGTATTTTTTTTCCTTTCACAATTCTCATGTCTCTTCCACCCTTGCTGTACATCTACTATCAACCACTCAGTCTTCTAACAGGTAACAACAATAATGGTACTTTAAAATTCAATTGTGTCTCTCATATGAGGTATTAACACACATATTTGCTAAATAAACTCCTTAAAAGTGTAACTGAAACTGCATTACAACATTTTCAAAAGCTTTTATAAGCATTCCTTTGGGATGAGGGAAAGAAAAACTTCAGTTTTGGCATCTAGTGACATAGCAATCAGCTAATCAAGGCAAAAAAGTGAATAGCCCAAGCTTATAAGAAATGATTGGCAGTACAATCACCTGTCAGACCCAACTGAAATATTTAAATCAAGGAAATGCTTTCAAAGTAGGTAGCAGATAAGGTAATATAGTCACACGTCAACAATGACTCTACATCCATGTCACACCCAACCCATATATACCTGCACAAAATTAAACCAGGTTCTGAGTACAAGTACAGATAATTAAATATTTCCAGAACACTTCCAGATCCACAGGGGTGCATTTAATCCAAAGGTAACTGGAACACATATACCTGTGGGTCTTTACATAAATAGACTGGTCCCAGGGACTTAGTACTATCCTAATTTAACAATTTTGGTTTTGTAAAACAAGGAATTCCATAAACAATAATTGAGATTCTGTTTTTACTTCACACAATACAAGTCAAATTGATTTCAGAATTATGACAAGATGATGAGATTTAAAAATAGCTCAAAACTTTCAGAAGAAAACTCTGCTTATTAAAGTTCTTTGCACCAAAAAGATCTTTGACAATAATTTTCTAAGACACGAAGAGCTCCCATAAAGAGCATCTTTACTGAGGCTTGTTAATAAAGCATGTGGCTGCTTTATTTTAGACCCTTGCCTCTCCATAAATGGAATTTAAGTATGATCAGAAGAGAGCAATAAAATACACTGACCTGAATTTGCTGCTGCAGTAGATTGATTTTGTGCTGCTGTTGCAGAAGTTGCTGCTGTTGTCTTGCAATCTATTAGAAATAAAATTTCCATAAAATTAAAAGAGTAATAGTGAAACTGCAATACTACTGAGTGAAAAAATAATATTTGTTATTCATTATATTTTATTAAGCATATTCATTTTTCTCATATGAGGGATATTTTAGAGGCAACTTTAAATTTAACACAAAAATCTAGTTAGCCAATAAGAAATATATATTTTAAGCACTGAGGCCTTAACTCTGCAAAGCACAGAAACACAGGTTTATTTGTGTGCCTGTGAATAATTTCATTACTATTCAGCAAAGCATATAGGCCTGTGGTGATCTTTGACTGTGATGCATTACTGTTAGCTACAATGGGAATGAAGCTTATGCTCAAAATTAAGTGCTTTTCTGAATGGGGATGGGATTATGCAGGTGTTTAAGGCTGAACACACATTTTCCTGCTTTGCTGAACTGGAGCCTCAGCTAGTATTACTAGATGTTTCCCTATTCAGCTCAAGCTTCTAGGGTAAGCTTCTGTGTCTTCATTCACTATGAGCAGCACATTACTTCATGTGTAAATATCCAAAATCATCCTTGGAACTGCTTAGGGAAACAGAGCCTTATTCTGTGTAAAAGCAGTACCTGGTGCTCAGTAACTCATCCTCCACACAATACTATGAAATACGTAGATATTCTTACTCTTATTTGGTAGATTCGGTAAGGGATCTGGAGGGTAGAGATGCACTCTATCCTTCATCTAACAAAGACTGAGAGAGGCAAATGATCAGGACAGGGAACACTAAGAGACTGGTGTGAGAGAACTTGCCACAGATAGCTCTTCTACCTCCCTGATTCCCACAAATCAGCCAAAATTATCCCAGAGCAGAAAGGAAATAGGCTCCTGCCCTCAGACCACAGAGCTGCTCCCTGCAGTGGGTGATGTGGATGGCAGCCACAGGGGAGAAGCCACAGGGAGCTGGGGAAGCAACTGGAACTTCTGCTTTAGAAGGGTAACTGTGCAGCAGACTAAAATGAGGACAAGATTTGTGTTTCCTGGAAATCCCAGCCTCAGCACTTCTGCCACCTTCCTTTCTTAAGTATAATTTCCCCTCCTATAAATATTTATCTAGAGCAGAGGAATCACATAAAACAATGAGGAGTTGGTGACAAAGGTACTTTGGTCACACAAATACACTGTTTCAGTTTTGCCAAAACCCTCCCTGTCTCCTTCCCCAACATTTTCTGAGCACACTTACTCTATTATAAACAGAGAAAGCTAAGTAAAATGTTTTTATGATAAAAAAATTACAGAAATGTAGCAAGGTTGGTTTGGAAATAAACAATCACATAGTTTTAGTGAAAACTGTTCAGATTAACTCATAAGGAATTTGCAGTCACATATTAACAGCTTGTAATTGTGCACACACAGAGACCGAGGCTACAATTTCCTTAATCTCTCACTCTGGTACCTGGAAATAACTCTGTTATTTTTTTCACTTAAATTCACTGTATTTTTTTCAGTTAAAACTCATTTTTGTATGAGAAACCAACACAAAATTCATATATATTTTAAGTCTTGCACATGGTCTCAAGGAGACAAATTAAGGTCTACATGATTCTAGGGCTGGATCAAGACCAAATGCCACACAAAAATGGAGTCAAGCAAATCTCGAAGACCAATACACTGATGCTCATAACAGGACTCAAACTCCTTTCAGGAGCCTGGTGTTCAAATATTTCTGGATGAACCTTCCAGACAAGTCAATAAAATATGGTGAGTGAAGACTGAAGGAGCAGACCCTCGTGTGTGAGTGAAAAAGGTAACTGAAACAGAGCTAGCAGTCCATGTGCCCAGGTAGCCTAGGGACAAGTCCTAGGACCTCAGATATATGTTGTCAATACAGTGGTCAGTACTAGTGTCTATGCTTAGTAAAACAATTCTAACGGTAACACTGCTATACAGAATATTTAAAACTTGTATGAGTGCTGGAGTTACGATTTTGAATGAGTAATACACCAATTATGTGATTCCATGTTAGAAGTGCAGTGCTTGCAACTAAAGTCTGTCGGGTTTATGTCCACATTGCCCCTGCTGCTAAAATGTCAGAGAAGGTAAAAGATTATTATAATATGCAGCTTCAAAAAGGAGTTATTTGCCATTTCATATTGAAATCAGACAGAGCATGGAGCTACATCACAGGCTATTCCTTCTCAGTGCTCTATTGTTTTTTCACAGGTACACAATGCTCTACATCCAGAATTGTTTGGAGCTGCTAGTGACCTGGGTGCAGCTTAACATGGTAAGCTATAGACAAGGCAAGGAGGAGATTTATGTTTACAGTGCAAAGGCACTGATCTCTCAGAGTTCTGACTGCTTGTGAGCAGCTTTTTGTACCTGTATATACAATATAGTGCCATTTCAATAGACATTTCCTGATGAAAACAAGAAATACACCGCAAAGTAACTAATCTCAATGGTTCCTCTTAGATGGAGTGGCACTGTGATAGAAAATGCACCCAAGACCCCGCAATGCAATTACCATCGCATCGTCTTGATGTATAGGCTTGACACAGTAAAGTAGGGTACACAAGCACCATGTGGCTTAAATTCTGAATTTTATTTGCCTATCGGTTGAGCTACATGCTTGCTTCATTGAGCATGACAACCTAGTTTTAAGTGTCATTTAATTTTCATTTTGAAATATAATTACAAAGTGTTCACTGTAAGATATCACTCGTCTGCAAATGTGTCAAGATTAATTTGTGCTAGCTTATTCACAAGTGTCAATAGTTAATTACTGTGTCATCTCTAGATGGCTAAATGACATTCTAACTTCTGATTTTTTACAGTGTTCCTTTATGTTATTTTCCATTAGGGGATGAGTCCATATTCCTACATGTGGGCAAATACCCAAGCACATAAAATACCAGACGTCACAACTCATTAAAATCAACAGAGCATATATTGCTGTATATATCCTATAAAATATGTTTAACTGAAAAGATAATTCCAGTAATAATGTCAGATTCCTAAAAACCACACATTAATTTGGATCAGTCTGATCTAATGCCTAAGGGACTAGTGTATGGGATCATTGTTGTTACACATTTGTTCTACGAGAAAAGGACAGCTCTTTGGACAACTGCATTTTTGAAACAAACAAACAAGCAAGCAAAATACCCACCAACAAAAAATAGCAAAAGCAAAAAACAAACCCTCCACAACCTGAACAAACAAATCAAACTTTACTTGTAGAAGATATTTGAAGGTTTCAGAATGCTTAAGGTTTTTTGTTTAATTATTTTCTTGTCAAAACCAGAAAGAGTTAATGATTATAATCTGGCTTATTTGTAACTCTCAAATTGCACCACTGCAAGAAACAAGAACAAGAAATCTATCAAATGCCATTTTTTCTAAGACAGAAATTATTTTAATATTTTTCTCAGGGTCCCATGTATTTTCTCTTTCTGGAAAAAAATATGCAACTTCTGAGGACATTTAAGCTCTTTTACCAGAAAATATGAAAAGAAACACCAAGCAGAAGAGTGTTTTTGTTAAACATTTTGCATGAACCACTTTCACAGGTTTCTTTCTTGAAGCCTCACCTGTTCTTGCTGTTGGCGAGCAAGGTCCATTTGCTGCCGTTGTTTTTCAATTTGTGAGGCTGCCAGCTTCTTCTGTTCATCGTGGGCAGCCAGGAGCTGCTCCCGTAAGCTGATCAGCTGTGTGATCATAGTAGAGAGCTGTCGCTCTTTTTCTGCCAGGCTTTCTGGTGTACCTAAATGTGCAGGAAAGATGTACAGTAAATATGAGATAGACAATCGTTACAAAGCAATTATTTATTAAAAAAAAATGCAGGGCTGAATCACCAACATTATTATTTTAAATAGCAGCTTGAATATATATTCTACTAACAAATCTCAAAAGAATCTAACACATAGTTTCGCTGTGCTCTAAGCAGGGGAGGATGTAACAGAAATTGGAGCATAAAAGTGAGTATTTCTTTTTTTTCTGACAGGAGTAATTAATGATACACACACCTATATTTTTTCCTTCTAAATCCGCCCACTGTGATAAATACATTCAGAGTTTATTAGACATAATTTTCCTTCACTTTATAAATATTTTTTGGGTTTTACCCCAAGAATGTAAAAATGCTAAAAAATAATTTAAAAGATGCTGTTTGGTGGAAGAAGAAGTTTAATAGTTTATTGATCATTTCTCTAAAATACCCATATATCTGGTGGGTCATTTAGGTAAATGTAATCTTTGGTTGTTGAATGTGTATTAAAAATGAGCTTTGCTTGTCCCCAAGAGAAATGGTTAACCTGAGAAAATGGCTTAAAAATTTTCATTTAACTTTCAAAGTTTACTCTACAGAGAGCACTTAATTAATATGAAACTACGGTACATTTATTCTTTGCACTAATGATGCTTAATGGTCTGTTTATGGGCAAATTGCATGGGTCTCATAAGTAGAGAGTACAGGGTCCTTTTGCAAGTCAATCTAAAACTATCGTATCTTATGTATGAACATATTATACTGTCAGAAACTGCGATGTCAGTTCCTATATTTGAGCCATACACTACATTTTCTTGTGAGCACCTCAGACTCATAGCTCTATAAGAGGCAATATAATTACAGTAAGATAGCAGGTCAGGAAAACTGGAGGAGAATGTGAAAGAGGTTAACATTTAGAAGTGGGATAAATAAAGAAATTTTATGTTGTACAGGAGAACTAGAGGTAGAGAAGAGGAAAATCAAATCAAGAACTAGTAGGGTCTGTAATTTGCCACAATTACATAAGATGTGGTACAATAGAGAGGATATTTGCAAATTTCCTTTCCTCAATTCACAATTCTCTACCACTTACACTATGCTATGATGGGACCAGTATGACAAATTCATTTGCTTCATATGGAAAAGAGAAATCACATGACTTAAGCAAACTCACATAAACAAAGGATACCTGGTTTCCTGTACATTTATTAATTACATTTAGCAACAAGAAGTACTGAAAATACTCAATTTCTTATCCACTATTAACTATCTGAGTTTTAAGAGTTTCCAACAATCTGATGTCTCAGTACCCTATCCTTTCAGTACCTAATCCTTTTTCAGAATGCAGTGTTGTGGTAAAAATTTTGGAAAGAGATAGTGATTTCCTTAGTCACAGGAAGTGTGATGGATGCAGGAAGTTGAAGGACGCTCAACTATTCAGAAAAACTCATTGCAAAAAGCTTAGTGTGATGTGCCCTACTGAAGCAATAAAAAGCTTCTGTGCAAAAAGCTGTTTCAAACAAAAACAAAACAACACAAAAAAAGCCCCAAACAACAAAACAACAAAGATTTTTGAAAGCAAGCTTAGGCAGGTATGTGGCCAGGAAAATGCCTGCACTGAAGATACTGCCTTGCCAGGATCCATTAGCATGTACTGAGCTCCATGCTGCTGACATCTGTTCAATTATCTGCAACTGCAGGACAGACTTACTTTAACCCTCTTAAACTGTGTTATTCAGTCTTGAAGATTTTTCATGACAGTTCAAAGGTTATTTTGGTGGCTTTTGAATACACTATTGTATACTGTAATTCATTTTCATGGGTAAAAGACTGTTTTACCAAAGAAAAACTCCCTTGCCCAATGTGACTAGAAGAGATGAACCACTCCACCCATTTTAGAAAGCCAATGGGAAGCAACCTGCTGCCTCAAATGATACTTATTGCCCTCCACTGCCACCTGGGAAACGACAGCTTGAGACTTTCACATCTGTCAAGCAGCTCTGGCATTGTAATGCAGGCCCCTGAGCTTGCAGTCATAAAATATTTTACACACCCAAAGCAGATATTAATCTCCCACTCCATTTCCATATTATTCTGTACAGCTTGTACTTGCTTCATAACATGAGTAGAAAGCTACCACAAAAAGTGCCTGCTAAGGCTACAAAGTGCAGTTGTTTTGTTATGGTTACTTAGAACCATTTGATAGAGTTACCACAAATTTATAGGGTCATTTTTTTTCTTTCTTTTTCTGATTTTCTTTTACAATAGCAGACAGAAGTAACTGTTCTTATTCAGGAATCCACAGTAATTGTTTTTCTTTCCTTTTTCCCTCCAGAGAAAGACATCTGAAATAAATGACCCCATTTAATGTACTCTGCTCTTTAATTTGTACTGTGCTATGTAATCCAACAACAGAATAAAACTGATGACCACAAAATGTGCACTGTGCTCCTGGAAAATAACAAGACCTCCATGAAGCTACAAGACACCTAACCAGCACTGCTCAAGACAAGAAGAAGCATAAGATGAGAATGTTCTTGCATGAACAGTCTGGGGGGAGGTATAATTTAATTTTAGAGTGGAAAATCCCAACCATTATTTTACAGTTTAAATACCAATAAAAACCAACTTGCTTAGAATGCAGACCAGATTGAGCTGATCTGGCTGGGCCAGGAGAGGTCATCAGTAGCTGTGTGCCATCATCATCTGTTTTGCATCCACTTACTTCAGCAAGCAATGAGATTCCTAAACTCATTACCAGTAAATAAACTTCTGCTGCTGACTAAAAATGTCTATAAATAATAAAAAAAAAAATACAGCTATCTGTAAAATGTTGTCTTGGGTTGAGCTGGCAAACTACCACAAATGTATTTGCTATAAAAACAGATAAAACAAAAAGCTTAGTAAAAAATAAACAATAAATATGCCAGCTTCCATAAAACATTATATACTACAGCTCTCTCTCTGTTCTAATCCTATTCTCTTGCTCCAGAGATAGCAGTGCAGTTTTTTCCAAGGGGTCTTCCTTATCCCCAAAACACATCTGTCTTGAGTTTCCCTCAGATTTGTCAGGTGGATCAGTGCTCCCCAGGGCCTGCTCCATCTGAAGTATTTTAATTTGACTAAACACCTGATTTATTTTATCTCTCCGATGAGAAAGGCAGTTTGTCTTAATAGAGCCTGTCAGCCTACAGTCCCATTCACAGCAATTTACAGGCAGCCAGGGATGCTGGAAAAGAAGAGTGCTGTGATTCTGTATTTTATCCTCCTCCAGAAAGCACCTAAAAGCAGCTATTCAGTGCTACTGCATGTGGCATTTTAGAACTGAATTAGCTTTTTATTCAAGTAACTACACTTGTTGTGAATAGCTTATCTGTAAAATTGCTACATTCACTACTGATTTTATTAACCTTTGGCTCTATCACAAAATGGTCTTCAGTTAGGAAAGACCTTTAAAATTGACACATTTTTCTTAGGGGCTTTTATTTCAGTGACTTCAGATATACTGAATTTGATCCATTGACTCCCTTTACCAGCAGTATTTAAAATTTTGAGTGTTGTTTGGAAGCTGATAGTGTTTAAGGACTTTTTTTTAATGAAAATTTGGCAGTCTCATCAAAAGTTCAGAAAAAAATGTTATTATTTTTCTTAGTTCTTTTGTTATAGATGTTTGCCTTTGTGATAATAATCATTAGTTGACAAATAATTTGGTTGTAGTAATATTTTAGTTTTTCCTTGTGCGCTTATTTTTTACCCTTTATTTTGGCTTTCAGCACAAATTGAGATAAAATGGTCAGATTGAAGAGAACTAAAGCATCAAAGAGAACTTTTGAGTAATTCTGGTCATAGGTCAATCTAACCAGGAGTGAGAAAATAAAAAGTAGCTATAAATCTGCTAGAAAAGAGAGAAGAGTTCAACTCATGGTCTAAAATTACATTTAGAAAGAATGCTGCTTCTGGCAAAACCCTACCTTTTAAAACTAATTAGAATGCTACATGATTTCTGGTACATAAAGTGATAGAAAGACAATCATATATCCTACAATGCATTTAATAAAAATCATAAACCTCATCCTGCATTTTATCTACCTAGATTTCTATAAGCATTGCACAAAAACCTGCAACAATAACAACAAAAACCAACAACAACAAAAAGAGTTGTTAAAAATCTAGTATTCTGTAGGTATAGATATATAATTTCTGTATCAATCACTGGTTTATCACCTTACAACATTGCTATTACCTCTTACTGTATATTCAGACTATACACAGATGTAGGTACATGTCAACAAATGCTGGAGGCTTTTCAATGTTAAATTTGGTGCTGCCCTTGTGGCAAGCTGTCACGAGAGAGAAGCAGAGTAATAACTGCTGGTAAGAGAAAAAAAGAAGCAGGAATAACCAAAAATAGACTTCTAGGCTTACATAGTATAATTTAGACTAATCTCTTTGACACTCAGGGAAAGAAAACTAGATAAAGCCACATATTCTATTGAATGAATAAAAGAAAAAATACTGGAGTCATAAATAAACCCAAAATTTTATAGGCATGATCCACAGCTTGCTGAAGTAGGATTCTTAGTTGTGATACGATATTACTGTGGGTTCTTGAATGTGCTTGCCTTAGTTTCCCAACATGTATACAGAGTAAAACACTACCAATCAGAAGGTTTTATGCCTGGTTAGTTAATGTTTCTGAAGTGCTTTGAGATCCTTGTATGGAATCTCTACACAGCTGCAACATATTATTGGTTCTCTTGAATTCTGTGATTAGTGTAAAGCATGACAAATATCATCCTGGTTTATGCACTGCATCTAAACTAACTTTTGCTCCATACACTTATAGGAAATACAAATTAATAAATCAAAAATGATTACTCCTGTTATGTTTCCAGAACAAACACATAGTGTGACTTTTATGGAAACAGAAGACAGTAATGCGAGAAAGAAGCATGGACTTTGCCAGAAACTAAGTAGGGCTTTAAATCACATAACTGCAGTTCCAAAGTATCATCATCCAAAGCAATTCATCCAACAATCAAAAATGATTTTGAATCAAGTTAAGCAATTCCAGGTTTTTTTTCTTTTTAAAAAGCCTTTATGACTCAATTTCTCTGTTAGATTGAAGGAGGGTTTTATTATTTTATGGACATTGTTTGAAGAGAAAGCAAAAAACACAATGCTGGACATAAAAGAAAGTGTATTTGATCTTAGTTGCCCAGAGATAACCTGGTTAAACCATTCTGTCTAACACGCAGTCTGCAGCACACATCAGATGGGCTGTGATGTCTCTACTTCACAGGCTCTGTCCAGCATTTAGCATTTACCCTTTTTTGATTGGGTCACCTTTTAAATGCCACAAAATAGGGCAGAAAAAGTCAACAAAAATAAACAGGAAAAACAGAAGAAAGTAACAATCTAATGGAAGGGCTTCGGAGATAAAAGTCACTTTGTAAGGGCTGTCTGACTAAGGAGCCCCCTTGCCATTGCAACAGCATCTAATTTGAGTTCTAACTCCAACAGCAGTTTAAAAAGCTTCCACTCTAAAGGGCCCCAAGTGTATCATAAAGATAAAGCATTTCAGTAGAAAACAGCCACAAAGACCTCTATTATCTTATCAGTCTTTGGTTACAACAGCTGAACCAATATGACTAAGTTCTGAAAGACTTTCTTTTACTCCTTCTTTTTATAACACTAGAACACTGGAATTTCTTTATTTCATGATCACTTAGCAATTGTTGATGTTCCCATATGCTACTGTCCAGTTCTTAGTCAATAAAAAGTTTTATAAATGCTTCCATTGTGCTTTGTAGCATCCCAGTACAGAAGGCAGCACAGCAAACATGTCCAGCATGCAAACTACACTGGATAGCTTCTCTTGGGAAGGTGTGAGATCTCTCCCCTCCCTTATGTCTCAAAATGATTCTGGATTTTAAGCTTTAGGCCTGGAAATTTTATTATCACAGCCCCAAGAACAGTAAATCGAAATTAATATTAAGAACTACTGAAAATGTTCTGTAGAGAAAAATCTGTTTGTCATATTTTGAAAAAGAAAAAAACGGTTAAATTAGCTATGCTTATGAGAAGGACTTCACTGATATTCCACAGGTTTCATCCTAGTTTCATGTGTAATAAACCTCAGATTTGAAGCAGTTTCTTAGGTGGGAGCACTTTCAAATTGATATGATTTGCAAAACAGCAGACTTTTAATACAATCCTATATTTATCACAATCTGGACTGTCTTTCTTAGATTAGCCATAAAATTGCAGGTAGCTGAATGAATATGAAATCAATGCAGTAAGGCCACTGACCCTTCATTTTCCCATGTCACTGTGCCCATAGACAGGTGAGGGAGAGGGCAGGGACCCACAGCAGCAGGGCTTGCTCTCCTCCGTCACGACAGACACCTTCCTGGCTCTGTGCATGCTGAGCTGCTGGCAGCTCTCACAGCACATACCAGGGTCCTGCACCCATGGCCCTTTAGTTTGGATCATTCCAAGGCTTTCATCCAGTCCACACATCATTCTTCCCTAACCAGGGGAGGCAGTGCACATGCAGAAGAGTGATGCACATCCAGATCTCCACCTGACTGAGCTGGAATATAGTCAGGAGTTGCTGGGCATAAGTGCCCTCCCAGACACTTCTAAGTGTTCATGTTCAACTGAACCCTATTCAACCACTGAAAGTGGTGTGCTCTGCTGTTTTTTCTCTTCTCAAAAGAATATGAAAGATTTATCCCTTCTTCAGACTTTCACAAATCAGAGAACCATTTATTCTGCATTAAGAATGAGCAAGTCACAAGAATGTCTATAGCAATCCAGCTAAATATTTTCCCCAAAAGATTTGCCATCACCTGATGGAAACTAAGGCAAGGCTTACCATGTCCAGTAAATGCTTATACCTTAGCTTTGCTCTGCCAAATAACACTTTTTTCTTACATGTTCACTGGACTTTTTGCCCTTACATTGTTTCATAGCAACTCTCAACTGTTTCCTGAGTGATATTTTATATTCAGAGGTTTTCTTCCTTGACTGTTTTTCACAACAGTTCTAATCAACAGAAACTGCCCACAAGTTACTCCCAAACAGCTCCATAACTGTCAAAGAAATCTGCTAGGCAAAGGTGTGGACTGAGAAGTGCCTGGTCAGCTCATGAAGCAGCACAATGAAACTTTGCACCATTTTTAGCAATGTGGTGAATCTACAGTTGAGTCCTAAAATGTAATCCATGTCAGGAATGTAGGAAAGAATGTGATGTTAGCCAGAGTTTCAACCTCCCCCTCCTCCAAACTGATGCCCAGCAAAAAGCAGAATTCCAACAAGTCTCTTGGATTCCTTACTTTCTTTCACATACATGAAAAGAACTCTGTCTGACATAAGCCTTGGAGGACTTTAATTATATTTAGAGATTTAGTTACTATCTGTTACTACACGTACAATTCTATTTTACTATTGTACTCTATAAAAAAGAATTTAAAAATAAATTAAAAACCCTCTAGCTCATTTCTTAGAATTACTCTCAAGTCCAGAAGAACTTGTAACTTTACATTCTAAATAATACTAGAAGTGCATATGAAGTGTTAATTCATACAAGTGCACACAGAAGAAAGATGATAATTTTTGGATAAATTATTTGTAGGTAGTTTTAGCAGGAAGTAGGGATTTTGTTGTGAATGCTTTAGTGCTTTCAGTGGGTTTACAAATTCTTTACATATACTCAATACAAGCTGTTAAGAGTCTATGTAGGAAAAATGTGATATTGCTGCATATAAACAGAGAAATACATATTATACATTTCAACTAAAAACATATAGCCAACCTTTTCTTTCTGGATTAGAATATAAAGATATAGCAGAGGCCACAGGCTGTGAGTTATCTGTACAGTGATACAAACACTAAAATATGAGTTACAGAGAAAAATGAGTGGTTTCTTTTGTTAACTGAGAAGACTGTACCCCAGGACATAGCACATCAAAACAAAATTAACATGGTAATGTTATATGGAGAGCAAAATTCATATCATTAATATTATTATTGACTCTAATTTTCGGTTCCAAGGCTTTTAAAGTAAAAAAAAAACATTCATAAATGAGAGTAAAGATGGTCCATTCATTTAAGGTACTCATCCAGGAGTTGAAAGCTGAAAAAATATCCTGACCTTCAGTTTCACTTTTCCCATTTAAATAGAGAGGATTCCTAGACCATGGAGAGGGAAGGGGAGGAGAACATTTATGCTGAGGATAGTACAATTAAGATTCCAAAATGTATATGTGGGACATACAGGAACAGAAACAGTATATCTAAAAAAATATCAAAAGAATAGAAGGCGCACTGAAAGTGAAAACTAAAAAAATCCGGAACAAACAAGAAAACAAGAAAACTGCAACAAAATAAAACAAACAAAAGGCAAACCCCCAAAAATCTAACCATCATCTAATTATACAACAGTTCCTCTTCTGCAGGAAAAAATACACTGAGATGCCAGGAATTGTGCTAATAAGGATAGCAGAAATACGTAAATGTCACAGGAATAAACTTTCGGCATCAGAACCCTCTTGCTGCAAACATCCCCACAAAGATGATGTTTATCAGCACTTTTTGAGGACATTGATACTGTAAGAAAAGCAGTAGATTGGTTTCATTTTCCCTATCAGAGAACACACATAAACCACAAACAACAATAGCAGGGCAAAATCATGTCTTCGTCAAGGAGACTAGAAAGTCATAAATAAAGTTTGAAAGTTAAATCCCTTAAATTTTCTCATACAAAGGGAGATATCCAAAATTTGTCCTTCTCATAATGGGACACAAATACTAAATATCAGAAAAATCAAGTCCCTCAGTAACGATGATCTTCACTCCTTATTGCTTCTTCATTGCGCTGGAATTAACAATCCAGCAAGTCTAATTGCCTCTTCACATTAATTACACTTACATGTAGATCAAAAACTTCAATTGAAATACACTGAATTTACCATGGCATGAGAATTCATCCCCATGTTCCCATAAATAGTAAGTGAAATGAGTTGTTCACCTTCCCTATTGTTTTATCTCTCAACCTGACCCAAAACACATGGATTCTTTCATCATCTTTGGCTGAATTTTGTAATTGTCAGAGGACCAATAGTACACACGTTAAATAGGAGTCCAAAAAACCTCATCTCAGTTTCTAGAAAACTCACCATATTAGGTATGTAGAAATGTTATTAAAGAAGTATATATATGTGCATATTCTGTAGCATCATCCCAGTTTTAGGTCTGAGACTGCTCTCTCCTGACAGCATCATTTCACATAAAAAACCTGGGTACTTACTATTAGACCTTTTGAATGCACTTTCTTATTGAACTTTCTCCATGAGCTGTTTACAGCTTAATGTGAAACTATAGATGTAAAATTGAGAACGAAGTGCTTACACAGAGAAATACTGACCAACCTTTCACACCAATTTCAAAGGAATCCCCAACACAATGACATTTTGTCCTAAACATTATTTTGCTTTCTGGATAATTCTTTCTATTTTTATTTTTCTCTTCTGATTCCTAAAATTTGCTGAATAAAGTTCTGCTGCACTACTAGTCTCACTATATCTTAATTACATTAAGTAATTTTTTGATGTTTGAATTGAATAAAAAAAATCAATGACTTTCATTTCCAGCAAAAAAGAAAAATATTTTAGTTCCAAGTGATTATTTGCACCTGTGACTTGATGTGGAGTAATAGATAGTCTAATATATGAATGTTAACCCATCTCTAATATTCCTACAAAACCTTGCAGTAAATAAGTAAGATACCTTTTGTAACAGCCTCTTTTAAAAGTGAAATGAAATTTTCCTTATACACAATCATAGTGTCTTCTTTGGAATTACAGTTTTGAGAATCACAATTGATGGCAGTCTGGAATAAGTAAGATCTTCTTAACTAGCATGAAAAGACTGGGAGTCTGCTGAAGTAAAATTGTAAATGGAGAATTCAGGACTGATTTCAAAATTGCTCCATTTCATTGATTGTTCTTTCGTAGCACCACACAGCTGGATAAAAGTAATTTTGTTTCCATATTCAATTTTAACTTAACAAGTGACTGGGTGCCATTAATCTTGTTTTTTCATTTTGTAAACATGATAGAATTCCAAGTGATCTATACAATTTTTCATTCTTTTAAAACTAGTATTTTTTCTCGTGCAAGTGCAAGAAAGCACTTGTTTGGAAGGAAGAGCTCTCCAATTAAGTCTTATATCTTCAATCACAGGGATGAAGTGAGTATCTGTTCTAGCTAATCTTATTCTGGAAAGGGAATTGTATATGTATATGCATAAAAGTGACTTGAAGGAAGCTGAGTTGTTTAATATCTCATTTGATGAGTATAGTTCATATGAATTAGATGACATTAATTTCCCTACCTAACGGGAGTCATAGTTACTTGTGATTTCTTTAGCTGATTATTTGTCTTTCATAAAAACATTCATGATGCAAAAGAAGCTTTTGTTTTGTTTTGTTTTTTTCAGTCTTCTCCATTGTCTAAATTATGGATTAATAATGAAAGATGAAAAAGAAATACATATTTTAAATTTTATATTTTAAACAGCAAGCTCCAGAAAAGGAGGGTTTAAATATTTTTTTTCCAATTTTTTCCAAGTATTTGTAGATATAATGTGACTCCTCACTTTAAGTAGCGAGGAATAATTTCCACTGTAATGTCTACAAATACATACATGAAGGGATGGTAAGAATAGGTGACAGCTGAAGTTCACACAGCTTTTATGTGTCCTCTACCAGCTGGTCATGTGAAAATCAGGTGATAAAACAATCTCATCACCGTATCTTCCTGTGGGGCTAATCTAGTTTTAAGGAAGACAATGCAGTATTCTACTGAGCTGACCACCTGTGTACTAGAAAGGGCTGTGTGAACAAGAATAGGAGCAAATATTTCTTTCTCTGGCACAAAAGGGAACAGACCCTTTCCATAGGCGCCACTGCAGCCTTTTGATTAAAAGGCTAATTGATTTACATATTAGGATTCAATTATTTGAGTTCATTTGCTTTAAAGGTAACAGTGAGGATCCCAATCCAAAACACTTCAGAAATCTTGCCTCTTCCTCTGCTGAAACTTGTAACCCAAATGCATTTCTTCAACTGCATCCAAAACGCACAATATACACAGGAGAGGAGATGTGTCCCTGTGAAATGTACTCTGACTTCTGATGTCTTGCAGTTACTTATTATATCTTGTTAAATAAGTTACTTCCATGAGTTTTTAGTTAGTAATTATTAGCTACACCACTCAGAAATGTCTAAATATAAATATGAGGAGTATTAGTACTGCAAGATTTATATACTTTAAATATAAATTTTAATTTTGATCTTAATTACATGTTCATCTTTCATGTCTTACAAATACAAACAAGTATATCAATGAAAAACTTATATTTGCCTCTGAAGATTTTTATTGCCTCTGGTGATAAGTAATGAAGAAGCAAAGTTTATTGCAAAACAAGGACATTAGCATAGCCTGTCTATCACAGAAGCTGTAAAGAAGAAACTTCCTACCTCATCTGAGGAGACAATTTAGTCAAAATCCTTTGATATGCATGGAAAAGCAACAACATTTTATACACTTAGAATGTGCTTGCAGAAGTCAGTTGAAGGATTCACACTTATTTCAGTGGGCTTTGAAAAAGGTCCATTGATATGTTCATTAATAATGGCATTAGGTGGTCAAAATTGGCAGCTTCAGCCTTGTAAATCTGAATATGATTTTAAATTTACTTCATAATCAAAGAGTTATAAATTGAAAGTGCTACTAATCTGCTGCCCACAACCTAGCTATCTCTAAAACCAATTCAGCAGAGCATATTAATGCTACAAATATGAATTATCTTATGCCTTTTGAAATAACCACAACCTCACTGTATGGGTATGAAAAACAAAAACCAAACAAGTAAATTATGATGTTGTTCCCCCAATGTTTATTTTATAAATGAATAATCCATTGAAAATAATGCATTCCAAAACAAATTAGAATTCTATGGGCAGCTTTTTGCACTCCCATAAATACATTACAAAATTATCAGACAAGTTTTCTAACTACAGAAAAACTTCCTAAATCACATGAACCAGAGCACAAAGAAGGTGGCCTGCATTTGCAGACTGAAGTTCCACACATATTCTCAGTGTGTTCTGGTATACTTGTATTCTAACCACAAGCATGAGTGTGTTTAGCCAGATGGTTCTCAGAAGCAACTAAAAGTACAGTTAGACATTTTCTTAATTCAATTTATTTGTATACCTAGTTGATCACAAACCAAAACATTTAACACAGCCCTTCGCAATAGAGTCTTTCGTAATTAAGTTCTTCACAGTCCCAAACCAGAGCAGTATCACGTTATTTTGTTGTGCATTCATAGGCATTCTACCACTCAAACAGGTTCACTCAGAAAGAAAACATACGCACTGCCTGTTCAAAATACTTAATATAATCATCCAATATTCTAAGATGTGAATTTAGTTAAATTTTAAGCATAGTGTTACAATGATTCACAATAAACCTTGAAGCACTGGGAGCATGTAGGAAACACCAAGAGGTTTTAATTGCACTATAATAACATTCTAATTCAATGTATTATAAATAGATTTGAGATGTATTTAAGAAATCAGGATTCTCTAATTGTTTCTCTCTCTTTAAGACAATAGAACACTATCCAGGTTGCATTTTCATTACTTTATCTCTACATCAACCACAATTTTGGCATTAGTTTTCCTTCACAACAAGATATTAAAATTAAAAAAAAAAGGAAGTAAACTAAAAGGAAGAAAACTAAACAAAGGAAGAAGAAGCAGAAGCAGAGAAAACTTATTTCTACTGAGAATACTCTCAATTGGTTTCCAAAGTTAATCATTTTCCTTTTAAGTGTCCTATTAAAAAATTAGTTATATTTGGAAGAACATACCCTTTGCAACTCCATATGATGTTTCTGATGTGTTTCTCAGAAGTTACTTCAGCGTCACTGTGATGCTGAGATAATGTTAACTTAGATGAAAACTAATTGTGACTGCAAAATAATTTTGAACTTAAGCAATGTATTTTGTGGTTATTTCCTCTCTATGAATTTTAAATAAACAGCAAAATTTCACATTGCAAAGATATCATGTAGTTTTGCAAGGGGTTTCTCAGATTTAGGTGTCTCTGGGCCAGGCTTTTAAAGAGAATCGGGACTCAGTGTTGCAGATGTAACTATGGCAATGTTTTCAAATACACATGAAGCATCTAGAACCCATTGACTCAGATGACATCTTACACAGCTTTAACACTGCTTCAAAAAATGAGAAAGATGTGTCTGAATCACATTACATCTCCTTAAAATTTATCGATTAATTTGACCTCAAAGTGGTTCTTTATGTAATGGACGTCAGAGCCATGGAATATTCTCCTAAAAGCTGCTGTTGGCTCTAAGCTTTATATAGATTCAAGTGTGGACTGAACAAGTATTTGGAAGGGGGAAGAACAATCTATTTGACTGATTCAAAATAAACAAACCCCATCAGGGTCTGGAAATCTCTCAAACTGAAAATAAAGCTGGAGATAATACTAGTGTGAAAGTGTATGTTTTTCCTGTTTTCCTCATCCCTGTGTGTCCATTTGTCATTCCTCCTGAAGTCAAATGGGTGTTTGGCTGTTTCTCTCCTTTATTCCAAAGATCTCCTTTTCATTTCTTCTCTGAGTTCTTTTGTAGCAACTTTAGCCCTTCAGCTACAGTACTTGATGATTTTTTTAATTAAGATTTGTTTTCCCAGTATGGAAAATCATAGCTATGGGTCAACCAACTGTCTTTCCTTAATACAGAAGTAGTTTCATTTACTTTTCTCATTTGAAACAGCAGCTTGTGGACATGAGAACCTAATCTGTGTGACAGTATATATACCTTAGCCTTAGGGCTGACATGTTTCAGTCAAAACCTAAAGTTGCTCACTTAAGTTTCCTATAGGTAACAAATTTAGAACAAAAAAGTTTCCAAATGTATCCTTACAGTGACTTCTAAAGTATAATAATTTTGCTATCATCATAATTTCAGGGTATCAAAATAGACAGAAATATAAACATAAACAGAAATTGTTGAATGACTGCTGGTGGACATGACATATTTAGCTATCACTTTCTAGAACTCAGTAGCACTTTGGTAACTTCTAAGTGGCATGGAATGCATTCACTAACAAATTTACAAATTCCTCCTAGGACCAATTCCATTATTGGCTGGCTATGCCATAGCAAAGATGAAATTCTTCTGCTCTTGTGTACCTGTTTCTGCATTCAGCAGCTTGCAGTAAATCTAAGCTTGCAGTTTCCGCTTTGTCATGGACTCAACATATACAAACAGAAGTCTGTTTAAGACAACCAGCCCACATAAGATGATGAAGGAATACATGCAGAGAGAATACATTAAAATTCATTTATAAGGCAACGCTCACACACATCTCCCACATTTCTTCCCTATGCACAAAAAAATAATTATTTTTACTAAGTCAGGAACACAGTATTGTTTTAGGCAGTAATTCAGTTCATATAGTTTAGGAGAAGTGACTTTCTCAGTTGCTTAATCAACTTCACAAGTCTACACCTGCTATGACATAGCTAACACTGACAAAAAAGAGCACTTCTGTAAAAGCTTGGATAGGTACAGATGGCAAAAAATTACCTAGTTTACCAATTAACATTCTGATTCTCACAGTATCCTCTACCATTTCCTAGCTTCTAGCAGTCAATCAGGATATTAAACAAATATTGCACATCTTGAGTTCTTGAACCACAGAAAATGAACTCTTTCAGAATTGCAATGAAAAGAACAGTTGTTTTGTTGAAGGGGGAGGGGGAGGGG
>JAOXXN010000065.1:12550084-12563672 GCA_026770055.1 Myrmophylax atrothorax
TTCATCCTTTTTTCTGGCACTGATTCTTAGTGAACTGCCTTCCCACAACCAAGATGCTAGTCTTACACTGAAGGGGGAGGGCTGTAGTTGTGCAGACACAGAGGAAGAATATGTGCTCAGGTTATCCTTAGCAAGAACAACGCCTTCTCTCTAAAATAAACAACTCCCTGTAACAGTCAGTGCAAAGAGCAGTCCCTCACAGGACCACACCTCTCTTTGCTATAATCAAGATTTTTTTCCCTCTAATGAACTCATTTATTTATTTTTACAGCATCACTTCATGTCTTTATGTTAGGCCCTCAGTAATATGAGCAGAAAGTCTGAAGAAAAGCAAAAAATATCAGCCAATTAAATAAAATTATTTACAATTTAATGGAAATTAAGGAAAAATATGTTTGATCTCTCAGAGACAACAGATTCAGTTCTTTCAGACCTCAGAACGCCCTGGCAGTTACCTAGCTGGAAATTCAATCAGCACATGAAAATGAACTTCATGATTTTGAAATCTATCACCTTGAACAATGAAAGGATTTATTTTAGAGTATGCTTCTTTGGTGAATTAAAATTCTTTCTGGTTCCCCTACTTTGTTTTATTTCCTTTATGTAATCTAGTTTGCATGCTGCCATGTTGATATTTTTTGGATTTTTTTTTCCTTTCTGAGATGATTTAAGGTACACAAATGCTAATATTAGGTTATTAGCAATTTTATGAGCTCAGAGGTAACCAACCTGAAGACAGTGGTTAGGCAACAGATTTGGGAGCCCAAAGGAAAGGAATCCAACTTCAGACCTGCTGCTATTCCTGCTATTTAACTCCAAATCTAGGTTTTTAGTTCTATACAATGACACCAGTGCCTTTGTCAAGAGTTTTGAAGAGTAAAGCACAACACAACAGTGACAATCATTCATCTTCCATGTTGGTGCTATTTTGAAAAAAAGTTAACTGCAGTTGGCAGCAGCAAAGATTGCATCTTGCTGGAAGCCAGATAATATCATAGATGAATATTGCAGACATTATGACCACTTAAGGACACAGTACAAAGGAGGAGAGCTGTGGAAACTGACTGTCAACATACAAATCTGGTGAGCCTAATCTGATGATCCTTTTTATACAGCTAACAGGCTATTTCCCCAGAAAAGGTAGTTGAATGATTTGAAAATTCCTCCAAATCTAAGTGAGAATGCTTAACAGGTAAATGAGAAAAGGGTTGGAAGTAAAAACTCTACCCATTCACTCAGCAGAGTTTATATATGCTAAGAAAATATGAGGAAAAACATAAATTCAGAAAAACAAACTCCTTTTTTGAATAAATGAAAGCTCATTAAAAAGCTTTTTGTGCCATATAAAAGAATAAAGAACATTATTCTGCATTGTTAGAGATCCCACCTCTTTTAAATTTGATTCGCTAATAGCATTCAAGTAGTTGCTATTTAAAGACTAAGTAGCTATATTTTGCAATTAATGGACAATAATAATTGAACAAGCATTCAATGTTTTCCACACTATTAGGAGACAATATGGCTTTAAATAGAATGAGATTTCAAGACATAATATTTTTGGATTTTATTACAGCCAATTTTAACATGTTCCTGTAAAAATGTATACTATGTTTCTGGCACTGATATTACTATAGGATTTCTTATCTGCCTAGCATATATGTACTGTCATAATTCTATCACAAAAATCAGGAGAATTCAACAGATTCTTGTTCCTGAAGGAACCAGTTAGAACTTGCTTATTAAAAAGGACAAAATTTTCATCTATTAGTATAATTTAAAATAAAAAAAAGTTAAATAAAAAGAACAATAAAAAAGAATGATCCTAAATTTCCCTGTTGGAAATCTAAAACCCTACGCATAAATTTTCATCTTTTTTTTTTTACAGTAAAGATTTATTAATACGATGAACATGTTTTGGTTTCCACACCTTTGTAGTTGCAATTTAATAAAATTGTAGAATGCAGAGAAATAAATCTTAGGTACTTTGTGTACTCCTCAGACATGTCTTATGACCCCTTCTCACAGCACAAAACCTCCACCTTTTAAATTTGTTGCTTAATCAATAACACTGAATTTCTTCTCACTAAGGAAATGCACGAAAGAATTGAAGGGTGCGGAAAAACACTTCAAGTTTTCTACCTAGTACTTAATTGTCAGGAGAATTCCACTTTTTCTAGATTGCTAGACTCAACAAATCTTGAAAATATTGGAAATTATTGTCCATATATACAATAAAACTTGTCCTGGTTTGAGTAGGTCTAAAATTTCATCCAGAGCTGCTCTTTCCCTGCAGGAATGGAATTAATATAAACAAATATTCATTTTGGGGTTTTTTTTCCCCAATTTTGAATCCAAGATTTAGAACAGTAATCACACAACTACCCCTTTCATAACCTGAAACCAGTTTCTACATATAATTTATGCATACTGGGAAGAAGCAGTACCAAGTACTCTTAACTCCATGTTTCTTCCTCTTCAGCAGCTCAGAGATCTATAGCTAATGTCAGTGAACTGATATAACTAACCTGGTGTTTGTGATAGCATCCTTTCTATAACCTATAACTGATTGTGATATACTCTGTGTTTTTTGGCAGACTCATGCACCATTTCAAAGATAAATGTTAAAAATCAGGCTGAATTGATTGGAAAGAGGAAGACACCCTTTAGTTATCATAGTTATTTCTATTATTTTTTCTGTACTTTCAAAAATCTTCAATCTCCTTTTTAAAATATATGCAAACATTTAAAATTTTGTATAGTCAGATACCTTTGATTTCACCGAGAAGATCACTTGTGTTTAATTTTTCCATCTTCTCCTTCCAGTCTTTAGAAAGTAGCTTTTCCATACAGGATGAATCTATTAAAAAAAAAAATCATCAAATGTATTCTCACACATCAGGAAAACAGGTGCCACCTTCATTTTAAAACTGTTCTTCCTGTACCAGTTTGAACGATAGTTTAGAAGGGAAATGAACTTGCAGCCAAACAGAGTTCTTATTTAACTGCATTTTAAATCCAAAGTAATTCCCCTGAGGTTAATGGAGTTACTATGGATTTAACAAGGGTCTAATTGAAAGAAAAACTTTGTTGTGGATTTATGCATGCTGACTGCCAATTTACATGCACAGATTGCCAATGTATATACGAATTCTGTCTTTTTCATTTGAGAATGATTGTACACTTGAAATTATACATGAAGATTTAGTAGCTTTTTTGGGAAATTTGGCACACTGTGACATCTGAAACCCATTTTTATACCCATGTCAATGCAAAAGTTATTCATGTAATGTCTCCATGGAATTCATAAAAGCACTCTACATATTCGATGTTCACAGTATCAGAAATTTTCTCAGTACACTATAAACAACATGCAATGATCAGAAGACAGGCTTTCGTAATATGAAGTTCAGAATACATTTCAAGTCACTGCCCCAGTGTGGGAGGCCTTCTGTAGGCAAAACTGTTACTGAAGTCATTACACTTTGGAGAAAGTAGAAGATTGGGCTTAATAATGGCCAGACCATAATTCCATTAAGAAATCTGATATTGAGCATAACAGACTTCAATAAATTCCAAAGGCATTGTTAGTTTCTAAATTAAACTAATTGGGTCTGAACTGTAAATCATCCATAACCTTGCAGTTAGTTTACAAAAGGGGATTTTTAAGATGGGAATTCATACGAAGAGAGCCTTAAAGCCTACAAATTCTCCTGAAGAGAGCCTACAAGAAAGCTGGAGAGAGATTATATCGTAGAGCATGTAGTCACATGACAAGGAGCAATGGCTCCAAACGGAGAATAGGTTTTAGGTTAGAATTAGGAAGAAATTCTTTACTGCGAGGGTGGTGAGGCACACACCTGAGAGTGTTCAAGGCCACCTGGTGTCCCTATCTATGGCAGGGGGCATGGAACTAGATGATCTTTAAGGTCCTTTACAACCCACGCCATTCTACAGTTTTGTGGTTGATGCTGTGATACAGACTTTTATGACTTCAAGAACCACAATTCCGATTTATGAACAATTACCAAGAAAACTTTAAAACCACTTATTTTATGAACACTTATTTTTCCTTCTCAGGAATAACAGAATCTCTGTTAAACTTTGTGCATTTACCTTCAACTGTAGACAGATTCATCAACAATGTCTATGCTAAACTCCTTTAGATTTCGGAGTTTTGCAAGATATCAAAAACATTATCTAAATGTTACTCTTTTCCCCAAACAAATCTTTGCAAAGAGCCTTCATTATAAGACTACACATCACTCTGGGTGGTATTGAGTACACTGTTCCTTAATACCCTGCATACCCTGGAATAGCCACACACCTTCACTCACTAGAACCTCTCATAGCAAGGTGCCACTTGGGTTAGAAGATCAATCAATATAATGCTTTTCTAAATAGGTAATATTCCAAATTTTGATAATTTTGTACCGATCACACTCCAGTTACTTAGGAATACACTGAGTTGTACAAGAAGGAAGAATTCAGTGTGACTTATCTTCCCCTAAATTACTGGTAGATTAAGGTCAAATTGCAGCTCAAATGTCCATGTCAGCAGTCCCAGCAGAAGCACTCACACAAGTGAAAGCGAAAGCAAAAGTCCAGATTTAAGAATGGCAACACAGATCGTATCATTGCAACGGGTAACTGTTCAACCTCAGATTCCAAAAATACTCAGAGGGAGGAGAAGAGTTCAGAGAGGTCACAAAAGGAAGAGTTAAAGCTTTAGGGAGAAGTTTAAAGAAAAAAAGGTCATATGGCCAATCATATTTAGGGGGCAAGTCAGCATCACTCATTTGAAATAAACAAACAAAGAAAAAACCCCAAACTAAACAAAAACCAGTTGAAAGCAAATGAAACTGTAACTACCAAGAGATCAAAGATCAGGTTTTAATTGCAGAACATTTTCACTGTGCAAGCCTCCACGGAAAGACAACGCAGCTCATAAATATTTTTGAAGTAATATTTCAGTAGAAAAGCTAATTTATTTACTAATTATATCTTTCTGTGAAAGAGACAAAATTAAGGAGTTGTAAGTTGCAATAGGCAGTGTTAAAATACTTGTTATATAATAACAATTTACTTTTGACAATAACAAGCACTTATTACTTTTATGAGTTCTGGCCTGATAATAGGAGAAGAAATAACCATCAATTATCAATAGAACATTATAATTTATCCTTTTTTGTGATATCATGATTAGTTTAAAAAGATATTTCTGTGTTTCTCCCCTGCCAAAATTTCAGACCCCACACTCCTGAAATAAAAAGAAGCTTTAGTGTTTTATTTTGATGTTTGATGTAAGTTTTGTGTTTTATTGCTTTTAAATAAGGTATTTTCTTCAATTCACACAAATAACAAAAAATATTTCATTTAAAAAAGAAAAAAATAAGTAACTAGCATATTACAGTATTTGAGAAAATACTTGCCTCAAAAGCACTTGTTTTATTTCTTCTCTTTCTGTTCTTAAGAACACCCGTAAAATGTTCTTATATTACATAAGGGGGAAAATATATTTCTAAAGACAGACTGAGAAAGAACTAGAATGGAAAACAGGTCTATCTCTGTGCCTTCTTTTTGATATAATCACATAGCTACTTAGAATTTTTATCTCTATAAATGACTGAAAAATTCCCTAAGAAAGAGTTCTTTTAACACTCCTATCTCATTCAAATTCTGTGTTGTAGATCTGACCACACAATATATAGCTACTGTATTTTGTTATCGGGAAGATTACAAAAATGGTTACACAATGAGGCTTTTAATAAACTTTTTTATAACACTGCAAAAATAGTTTTCTTTAAATCCTGTAAGCTTTCAATTAGCATGTTTATTCTGCACAATTTTTAGAATTTAAAATAATGATATGTGTTAAAGCTCTCTGGAGGTCTTCCACATTAGACACAAAACTAAATATAAAGGTTTATACTTGAAAGGCATCTCTCCCTTCAAGTTCTGTATTCTGTGTTCACAAACACATTTTTAAAAGGTTTGTGAATTGGGAAGGGATTTTTCTTCTTTCAGTACAGAAAATTAATACAAAAGACATATAAAATCTACAAAGATATCTCCTGACATCATTAAAATGTCTTCATCCATATTGATTCATCTTCTGTTTTGATTCATTATAGAAACAAAACATCGACTTGGAATCCAGCACTGAACACTGAAGAAAGAAGCCCAAATTCACATCTGCACTGCATCACTCTCCCTGCACTGAGGCTCTGCTTCAGCATCATTCCGAAACCTTGTAGATCCCGACATTTTCAAAAATCAGGGATATTCTTGCTAAAGACAATTATAAAAGAAGCAATGAAAGAAATTAACATTTATACATTTTTAGCTCTTCTCACTGACTTTATAAACCACAAAGTAGCGTATTTCCTACTGGCACATGTAAAATCAAACTTGTGAAGTTGCGCTGGAGCAATTTATTATATTTAAAATCACACAGCTTCTCATCCCTTATATTATTCTCTTGTGAACTAGGAAAAAGAATTCTTTCAAGGACAGCAAACAGGTTAAGTATAATTATGATTACTAAATTAAATCATTGAGTATTATTTGATATCACGGTTTGTTACATACTTAGTTAGCAATTTTAATTGTAAACTAAAGGAGTTTAAAGTACTGTGAGAATCTTGTTAGACATGACAGTTTTACAAAGGTGAAGAAAAGAGGATGTTAAAATATACATAATCAGCAAATAAAAAAAAAAAAGCCGAGGGGAAAAAACCTAGGTGTTAGCTGAAAAGGATCTCTTCACAATGACAAAGCATCGATGAAAAGAATTAACATTTGTCCGTTGGGTAATCAATCAGTCATGGAATGGATGGAATCCAGCTCTTTGTTGCAGGGCTGGTGATGAAGAACGAGAGTGTTAGCTATCACAGCCAAGCTCTCAAGTTCTTCTGACTGAATGAAAGTCATATTGTTTGAATCAAGGGTACCTTTTGCCTCTTCGCTCATCCTTATTCTCTCCTTTTGGGGGGAGGAGGTTTGGGGCTTTTTTTTTTCTTTTAATTTCACTTTTACAGTCTTCAACAAGTTACCAAGCCCAGCTATATCTTACATGAATACTATATGACCTTACAGTGCTCTGCAACTATCCTCATTGATTTGGGGGGAGGGTTCCCTTTTTTCATTTTAATTTGCTGAAGTAGTCCCCCATTACTTTCTTTGAAATACAGATACAAAAAAAAAAAAAAAAAGATGTTCATGCCATGTGTGAGGTTTTGTTTTTTATGGTAAAGTCATACATAAAAGAAATCCTAAATGTGAGAGTGCAGCAGCAAAACTTCAAAGCACTGACTGTCAGACATTATTATTTCAAATCAGCTTTGACTTTTTGAAACTTAATAAAACACTGTAACACAGACTGGCATATTTATAACACCTATACCAGTGATCAACTGAACTGTCTTATTCTTTTTACTGTGCAATGCCTTGTTATTTCTTTTATAATAAGCTTTTCTCAAAACATGTTGTAACAATACCGCAAACTGATAATTATTAATGATATGAGTTCTAAAACATGACTTGTTTTGCATACAATTCTTTTTGAATGCATACATTACTTTGTGACAGAAGACAAAGCACATTGATTTATTAATAATGATTGCAAATGCATGGCAAGCTCATAAACAATACAGAAATATAATTTAATCAAAGGTATAGAGGTATCAGTGACATATTTCTACATACATCTGAACTGTTACATCTCAAGGAAAGAGGCAGTGGAAAAGACAAGGTACAAGATTTAGAAGAGAAATCAGGCATGCTTCTAAAACATTATCAGATCCTCAGTACAAGGAGGATAAAGTTCTTTTCTGCATTTTAGCATAATACTACAGACCTAGAGGCATCTTGTCTCAATTTCAGGACTGTAGTGTATTGTTACATCCCGTTATAATTTAGAAGGTATTGCTAAACCTAAAAGGATCACATTTTTGCAGGATTTGGGACAATAACAATATGCAAGTTCCTTCATCTCTTAATGCTCTATATTCCCAAAGCTACTCTCATTACATTTATTTGCCTTCATCTCCACTGGGAGAAAAGGTGTCCTTTGGATCAGCTTTTGTCCAATGAGTTCCAATACCTCATTCAAGTCTATGTAAGAAAAACAGCATCAGTGGAATTAACTCGTCAGCATCTATGAAATATTTGTTAAAGAAAAAGACTTGTGAGTGTTTTTTCTTTGAAACAATGGTAAATGAGATTATGAGCTCCTTGTGACACACATTTGTGTGCTTACGAGGCCTACTGCACTGGACTCCATCTATGGAAGAGATGGTTTTTGTTCCCCAGACACACTAAGCTGCAAATAAACCTTAGAGGGACTACCTTTTTTTTTGCCTGCTTCATGTTGTACCTTTGCATATCTCAACTCATGCTCCAAGTGCAAA
The DNA here is from genome assembly GCA_026770055.1 of Myrmophylax atrothorax. NCBI lineage: Eukaryota > Metazoa > Chordata > Aves > Passeriformes > Thamnophilidae > Myrmophylax > Myrmophylax atrothorax. Next base: position 12,558,493 of record JAOXXN010000065.1, read on the forward strand.
TGTGGGGTTTTTTCCAATTGGGTGAAGCTAAGGACATGACATCTAAAATAATAACACAAAACGTCATGAATCTGAAAGAGGAATATTTGTTTCAATATTCTCCATAGGATAATAAATCCTCTTCAGAGTAGAAAAATATAAATGAAATCAGTACTCTACAAATATTTATGAATAAAAGCATAATCCAGATTTTCTCTAGTCAATGTTTGTTATTTATAATTACAGTGAAACACCAGGTCCATCAGTGCTACTATTAGATCCATTCATGAAAAAACATGAATTATTCAGAAAACTGAGTATATTTTTTAAAATCCAGTGGTGAGTTTAAATAAACTTTTACTGGGACTTTTGATTAACTGGTCCATCTCTGAGTACAAGGCAACAGCTTGCTTACATGTCTTTTATGAGCTCAGTGCCAATCAGATTGCTTTGAGGTAAAGAACCACCTAGCAGAAACCAGATCATTATAATATTTCCTAATTTTCATGCTTCATACCATGTATTCTAAAATTATATGCTAACATTTCAGTATCGAAGGGAAAGGCAAGAGGTTAATTTAATTCACTTTGAAAGAACACAATTTTATAATCTTCTATCAATTCAAGATTAAATGAAAGACTTCATGGTTTTATTAACTATTTGAAAAAAAAATTCTATAATTTAACCATGACTATTAGAAATTTAGCTGCTGGATGGTACTATCTATCCTGTTTTAATCCAAGAATGTAAAGTTTGTGTAATGTTACTAAAAAGATTTTTTTGTTGCCATAGTTACTTTTTTTCCTTCCTTCAAACACAAACTATCCTTTTCTGTTTCAATAAACTCTAAATAAAAGAAAATGAGACAGCAACAACACAAAACTAATAAAAAAATCAGCCTGAAGGCTTAACATCCACAGTTGCAATGTACTGCCACTATCTCTTGTTCAGAAGCAGCTTGGCTCCAATCTTGCTGTCAGCAGAGCAGCAGGTCAGGGGAATTTCATCTGATCCTTCTCAATATCCATACTGTTCTCATACCATAATTAATGGTTGTGATCTGACAGAAAATTAAAACATAAGTAATTTCAAGATGTTGTTAGCCAGGGAACTTATTTCTTTGGCCAACTTTTTAAAAATTTCTGGATTTAATAAGCTTTCAAGATTCAAGTTCTTGAAAAACAAAAATGGAATCACAATTTGAAAATGAGCAATGTGACATTTAGAACAGGAACACCTGCTAATACCTTTTGTTTTATTTATTGCAAAATAAAACAAAAGGAAAAAAATAAAATCATTCCTAAATTCTATATCTTGCTCAAGATGTTGAGACACATAATCCTGGCCAGCCACTTACTCCCTCCTCTCATATTGACTCCTTCCTATCCACTTCTATAGGTAGTACTTTAAAAGAAAAAAAAACAAAACAAAACAACAACAAATAAACAAACAAAAAAAGGCAAAGAATCCTTCCTAAATACAATTATATGGAAAAGGCAGTCAGCTCACAGTAGAAGTTTTCTTGCGAGAGCAATGATGGAAATGCCACTGAGATCTGAACACATAACATATAGTTTTGTTTAGGACGGGGAAGCAAGCAGATCTGCCAATTGCTGTACATTTTTTCCCAGTGACAAGATTTCCACAATATGACAAAATTAGAACTGTAAGAGCTTGGAGAGCTCTCTTAACTTTTAATTAAAACTCTCCAAGCTCACTAAAAATAATTAGGCATTAAAATGTTCTGGTTTTCCTCTGAATTCATTTGCACTACTTGAATGGTCTAGATCTTGCATGAAACAACAGACATTCTAAACAGAAACACTGGAATTTAACTGAGGGTGATTTCCAGACCTGGTTTCTGTGATGTGGCTAGTGGGAAAAACAGTCTGAGCCTGTACCAGTTCTGCCTAAATTGGGTTGTTTTAACAGGAATTCTCTAGTTGCAAAGAGCAGAATTCTGCTCAGTGCAAACCTCTAGATAAAAAGGAGTTTGAACTTCATGGAAAGAATAACCCAGGATACAGTTCTGATCTTTATTTTTATTTATTTATTAAAAAGCAAGACCTTTAACCTTGCAAATGTTTTTGTTCTCTTAAAATAACTCATACAATGCTATATGCCATACTATTTTTAGAAAAGCAACAAGAGAAAGCATGTTTTTCCCATACAGCAGGGCACTGATATAAACATCAACACAGATGCTCTGTGAGAGAGAGCTGGACTTCTCAGGCACTTGATCATTAAGGAATGCACCAACTGTTTTAGATAATCTCGTGCCAGCTCCAGTTCTGCTCCACACTCCCCTTTGGGAGTGGCAAATCTTGTCCTGCTCCTAATTTTTCATTTTACTCACTCCTCCATTCTTTTTTTTTTCCTTTTCCCTCTGCAACAGAGGGAAAAAGGCATTGTGTGCCAAGCAATGCAAGACTAGAATCACTTCCCCAAACAGAGCAAAACTTTCAGACAATTAACCCTCCCCTCTTCTTTCAGATAAATTACTAAGTATAAAATGCAATCTGTTTCCTTTGTTTACTCAATATGAACAATTTGTAAATGACTCAAGGATAAAATTCAGAAAATGTTGTGCTAAATTAGAACCATTATAAACATGCTAATGACTGCTCAACTAAAACATGCAGGATCAGTGTGAAGAAAGATATTTAGTTCCTGTGAAATACACTTGTATTGCCTCAGAACTATTTGGTCACTTAATTGTATATGATTACTTCAGGAAAATGTTAATTTCATGAACACTGCACTAGACAATACATTGTGTGTGTCAAAAGGAGCTTTCTCAAGTGTCATTGTAATTGCTCGGATGCAACATTTTGGCATATTAGTAGGAGAGAAATATCTTTTAAGTCCATCAAAATTGCATGTACATCTCGTTCCTCCACTTAAAATTTCCCTTTCATGATAAGCTATATTTTACTGTTAGATTGGCTGTATTCATTGAAGTTATTGCCTTATTTGCATTACAATGATAATACACAGTACATTATATGTATTCACCTATCCCCTAAGTATGTGCTTTTTTACTTCCCAAGTGAACATACAATATCGGCAAGAGACAGGAAAAAGGGAGCACAAGTTGCTTGCAAACCCTGGCCAAGAGATTTTACAGACTGATAGAAAAAAGAAGAACCATACACTTATTTTCCTGTCTCTTACTATGCACGTACTACCATAGCAATAAAATCAATAGGATTTGCAACATTTGCTATTTTGCAAAAGGAGAAAGTTGTGCTAACAGAAGCAGATCTCAATCTTCATTATTTTCTTTGCCTCCACATCTTCACATTTTTCTGTATTGACCAGCTTTAAAAGATTTTTTTTTCCCCTCAAAGTGAAAAACGACTGAGCCAATACCTCAGCTAGAACTCGTCAGCATAGCTCCATCCTACCCTATTGAGTCTTAAAGAGAGTTTAAATTTCTGCCAATATTTGCCCTAATTATTCTTTCTCATAATCTTATACATCTCTACCTTATAACCCTAAACAACTCGCTCTCATCTTTGGCATCCACTCTTCTCAAACACTTCCAAACTGAAGTGACATTCTTCTTCTTATTCCTCAAACAAACTACTGAGAATTTAATCTTTAAATCTTTCTATGTTAAACTGCTCTGGAACAAATAATATATCATATTGCCTCTGGATAAAAATTGTCTTTCCTTTAAAAATTAATTTCCCTAATAGTTTAAGAAGTTGCAGATGGCATGTCCACCTTTATTCAGCTATGTACTAAACCCAGCCACCGGACTCATATCATTAAAGACATGGAGGCAGATTTTCTTTCTTTTAACATTGCACAACTCTTCTAGAATCCTACACCAAGCTGAAGCAAGCAGGGAATCCCATTTCAACTCAAGAAATTATCTGGTAGCACAAATAGATATTTGTGTTATTGAGTCTTCTTCTGTCAACTGCAATGTCATTTAAGCATTGTATCTTTTAACAAGGCAGAAATTCTGTAGAATTACAATTAAAAGATTAGTCAATGTTTTGAGGAGTAAAACCATCTTAAACAATAGGTAATACAAAAACACAATAGTGTGGAGACTCCTTCACACCAGGTTAGTTTCAGGCAGTAGAGGGAATGGGAGTGAGGGGACTTCCTGAAAAGCAAGAAAAATCAGTTTCTATTAAACTGATTAATGTTCCTTGCAAAATTTGTGACACCAGATGATTTATGAACAAAATATGAATGATTCAAAAGACCTCTGTTTTGTTCCCCATATCATGTTCTACTCATTACCCTAATAATGCAGTAATAAACATCTGTTTAATGATTTGAAGGCTTCTTAATATTGTGTATAAAAATCGTAACTCAGCTCTTACATAAAATATTCTGAAATTAAAACAATTGTATAACAAAAAGAACTTTTCATGAGAAATCCTTAAGTGTTTTTTGAATGTAAAAGTATAACACAAAGAAAGGAAAATAATATGCTCTTGATTTGAAATTACTTCAAACAAGGATGCAAAGGAATGAAAACAATAGCTCGAATCTGCTGTCTATTTATCATTTCTGTAGGTGCCTATGGCACATGATGCAGTCTTTTCCAAGACACTACAACACACTGACAAAATTAGTTCTGTAGCCCATTTTTTATTAATAAAATTTTGATAAAACAAGCTATGATATTCTATATAAATAGAGATACAGATCAAGCAAGACTTTCCTGAGGTAATTCTAACAAACAGAGCTTTAAAAGGTTTACAAATCTCACAAGAACCAGTTCACATGCTATAAATTCACAGAATCATTGAGATCGGAAAAGACCTCTAAGATCATGGCATCCAACCATTAACATAATACTTCCATGGATATATATTTCAGGAATAATAGCTGGCTTCTTAGATCTCTGTGCAAAGATTTAAGAAAAGAAGGCATTAATATCTTCAAGAACAATATTCTAGCATTTTCATTTCCCTATATACATAGAGCAGAAAATTAGACATCATTTTATTCATATAAAAGAACATTATTAATTTTGTAAAGTCAATGAATGGAAAGATATGGAAATCTTAGAATTAAAGTTACCCAGGATATCCTAATTCAGCCCTTGTGTACATTATGATATATTCTCTTTTTTTAATTAAAATTAAAAAAATTTACACAATTTTTGTATGGGATTCTTGCTATATTTAGTACATGGGATAATCGTAGTAAAAAGCATAAACTGGAACTGCAGA
>JAOXXN010000065.1:12565918-12575918 GCA_026770055.1 Myrmophylax atrothorax
CCCTGGGGGAAGAACCTTTTTCTAATATTCAACCTAAACCTCCCCTGACACAACTTCAGGCCATTCCCTCAGGTCCTCTCTCTGGTCATCACGAAGAGATCAGTGCCTGCTCCTCCTCTTCCCCTCACAAGGAAATTGTAAACTGCAATGAGGTCTAATATTGCCTTATTCATTTAAATATATTATCCAATTCAGAGTGTGAGTAACAGGCAAAGGTTTGTTTCCTTTTGCATTCAGTAATCACAGACTAATGTACTTCATGCACTGGTATCCTAGGAATAACAAAATTCACAACAGCAAACACATAATTATTCTTATGCTATACTTATACTATACTTCCTTTTAGAGTGTCTTTAGCAAGGGCACTGCATGATTCCTAAAGCTAAGTCCTTTACATACAAAGGACATGTGTATGGACTTTATACAGAAAAAAAAAGTGTGGCCACAACTGCTTGAACATGCAATGCAAAGGCTTGTTACTATCAAGCCAAAGGCAGAAGTTTGGGTTCCTGCCAGGGTCTCCACATGCACACAGTTTAGTCCACCTAATTTGTGTTTACATATATTAAAATTGAGATCAATTTCTTACCCTTTGGTTGCATTTTCATTGTCTTTACTCCACATTAAATTACCTTACTGCGGTTTTTATCTTGATGCTACCCCTAAAACTTAATGTATTTAGATAACTGCACAATCTTTTTTGTCAACTAATCACTTCTCTAATCTCTGGGCTGCAAATCTGCCTGAACTCTGCTCCCACATTTGCTCTCACACTATTAATATAATCATGAGCACTAGGAAAGCAGAATCTCAAACATCGCAAGTTACACGTCTCTGGTTCCTTAAGCTTTTTTTAAACACTTATTTATGGGCAAGGTATAATTTACACCACCTTATGTATGGCTGGGCAGGTGGCACACTGTGACTGCTGCTCCTTATATCAATATGCTAACGTCAATGTCAGCAGTGCCCACTTTTCCTCACCAATCAGATTTTCACCTGTTTCCTCTTATTATAAGATTTGACTGAGAGCTCTCTGTCGCAAGGACTGTTGTTTGCTTTACTACTGTTTTATGTACAGCCCCTAACCTACTTCCCAAGAGAGGGCCCCGAAAAAAAATTATAAGGAAACATTTAATTGCTTCTGTTAAGCTCAGAGACTCTTCAGAACTCAGAGGCCTAAACTCCATGAAAAAAAAAAAAGCCCTAGGTATTTTGAATCACAGAATATTCTGAGTTGGAAGGGACCCACAAGGATCATCAAGTCCAACTCTTAAGTGAATGGCCCACACAGAGATCAAACCCTCAGCCTTGGTGTTATTAGCACCATACTCTAACCAACTAAGTCTATCTCAGGAGTTTTGTTCCTTTTTCCTTTCAAAGCTATACATGTCATATAAGTCAGTATCTGAACTGAAATAACTGCTCAGCCTAAGCAACAGGTTGATGAGAACTGCACCTCTGCCTGCACAGAGAGGTGAAGGTGAAGGCAGTATGCACAGGCATAGATTTCCCAAGACAAAGTGAACACTGCATGAATTCTGAAAGTTATGTGGAATTTTTTTCAATGCTACAGTAAAATTGCTCAAGTTCAGAATGTTTCCAATTCTAGGCATGTAAGAATTGTGACAAAATCATGCATTTATGCAAAATTCCTTCCTGTGAACTATCCCATCTCCAGATACTTTCAGGAATCATCCAAAAGCCTTTTAGCCTACAGGAAATAAACTGTTTCCTTCTTCAGCAAAAGGTATCTCCCAAATGAGTATAGTAGCCTATGAACCACCGCATAAATGTGAACTTTGATACATACACAGTAACATCTCCTTTCTTTTGGAAAGTATTCACTGGACTTATTCAGTACCTAAGACTACAGAAAATTAGCCCTAGAACATATAAGAATTTAAATTGCAGCATTACAATACTATTTGCAGTTAATTTTGAAAAGACTAGATTAAAAATTGAATACCATGAGCATGTTTCACCTTTACTCAAGACTGCTCTTTTTCCTTTGAAGAAGCTTCCACACTTTTGTACCAGTGAAAACAAGGACCAGCAAGTCCTCAGAAAGAGTCAGTAGAGTTTGGCCAAAGAGAAAAACACACAAAATACTTTTAAACCACTAATTTTGCATCAAAAAAAGATACTTTTTCTACATGGACAGGTACACATATTTGCTCAATTCTTTACCTTCTAAACACAACTTTTACGACCTCCTGTTCCTTGCTTAAACAGCACATAAAATCATATAAGGTTAAGGGTTTGGAATGGACCTTAAAATTCATCAAGTCCCAACCTCCCTGCCATTGGCATGGACACCTTCCACTAGACCAGGCTGCTCAAGGTCACATTCAGCCTGTCCTTGAACACTGCCAGGGTTGGGGCATCCACAGCCTTCCTGGGCAATCTCTTCCAGGGTCTAACTGCTCTCACACTGAAAAATTTCTTCGTAATATCTAACCTAAATTTTCCCTCTTGCAATTTGTACCCATTACTCCTTGTCCCATTACCACATGTCTAGATGAAGACTCCCTCTCCAGCTTGCCGTAGGCCCCCTTCACATACTGGAAAGTTGCTATCGGGTCTCCACACAACCTTCTCTCCTCTGGGCTGAACAGCCACACCTTTCTCAGCCTGTCTTTTTAGGAGAGGTGTTCCAGTCCTCTTGACAGCTTCATAGCCCTCCTCTAGACTTGATCCAACAGTTCCAAGTCCTTCTTATGCTGTGGATACCAGAACTGTATTCAGTACACCAGATGGGGATCATCCTAATCTTAAAGACCAATTCCTCTTGTTTTGCAAGTCTTTTGGTTTCAATTCACAGTATCACATGAAAACATACTCATAAGATCTCCCCAAAATTAGACAGTTCACATCAGCTACTACATGTAGTATATGCATTGGAAAACAATACGGAGGTAAACCACATAGATTCTATAGCAACTTTCCAGGGCCAAGGTGTCAGGTGGCCTACTGTACTTGACCTTCTTTATGTCTTGTTGCTCAGAGGCTGTGACTTGGACAGTACAATATTGCAAAAAAAATTTGGATCAAATCTAGCAAAGAAAGCAATCACTTATAAGTCCTCTGTGGGTACATTCTGTCTTTGGTGTGTGGCTGAAACTCCCATTAACACTAACATGAGCTATGCAGTCCTACTGATGGGTGAATTATACCCCTGACAAAAAAGTGGTCTTTCTGCTCGATGGATATTCTTTGATGAACTTGTTGGCTATGCAGAGTCATGTGTATGTATTTAAGTATTTCTCTGTGTGCATGCATTTGTATATCTCTACAGTGATGATGTCAGTTTGACTAAAAGTGCAGACAAAGCATTTCTTAAGCCAAAATGGGCCAAAGCTAATTTTCCCCATATAAACTTCGGTTTGGCCCTTATTTATCAAAACCAGAAAAAGTTTGACAGAAAAGGGGATCCAAATTGGTTATCCCAACAAAAAATAGAAGTTAGGGCCTTTCTTAAGACTTACTTTATAGGAACCGTATGCACAACTTTCACTTTCTAGAAAGTGGTTTTCTCTTGAACACACATCAGAACCATTCATCATCACATAATTGCAAGTTGTCAGTCAGAGCCGCACCCTTCACACAGTGGCAGGCCGCCAGCACATCTGTCAGAAGCACTCACAAGCTTCCGTGTATTATTGTAATCCCCTACAAAAGGAACAAACCCATTCATCCTGTCCACATTTTCCAAATCAAATGACGACTGTAAACCCGAGCCTGGAAAAATAATAGTCCTTACCCTAAAAATGCCACACTTGTCAGGTGACCACAGGCTAAATACCAGTGAGCAAATATAAAATAATTCTAATCTCTACATGTAATGCATAAATTTTAGGGAGTTGGGTTCTTCATGCATGAAAGAGAAAAGATGGGTTCTGTGCACACAACAATGTGGTCTCCAATGCTGAAACTAGCTGTGGGTTTAAACCATTGTACCCAATCTGCAAACACTCACTGATTACACTCTGGACTCTACAAGGACAAAGGTACCCCTCTTTCTCAATGTTTCTATTCTCCTTTTTGGCTTCTGTTTTCTTTCTCCTTTACCTAGAATCACGTCATCTTTATGTTAGTACATACTCTTTTCTCCTGTGCATCTTGAAAGATGCATTCTGCTCAGACAGGCTCCACAGGTAACACCTTGGGGCCAATCTGGATTTAGTGAACCTGAGTACTTGGTCCAGTGAGTACAAAGCAGGCAAGATTCTCTTTTCAGAAATGATGTTAAAGACTTCCATGGAGAATTATACAGCTTTCAGTTTATTAGATACTGTTTTACACAAGGCTTCAGAAGTTTATTTGCAGCTACATGCATATGAGAGCCACAACTACTTTGGAGAATGGAATAGAGTAATAAGGTTTACCGCTCTACCTTCACTAACTCTTTTGCATCCTCTTCCTGGAAAGCATGACAGTTCAATGTTCAGCAACACTGAAAACACGTGCCATTCCCTTTGAGGCAACAGTGCAGCCACATGAACCCAGTGAAACCTTCTGAGTAGCTTTGCTTCAGCCGGTGAGGCTGTAGACAGTCTAATTCTTCCCTCTAACCAGCTGGATCCTTATACATGCTCAGATACGGAAGTGAAGTTATGACTCTTCTCTGACCCTACTTTCAATACTTTGGCCCTGGGAACTTTAAAGGAGTAGGAGCAGCCAGCCAGCCAGCCAGCCAGCAAGCCCACCTGTGGTGACTGGTCTGGTAAGGCTTTGTGCACACCACACTGCTACTGGGCATTTATATCAGCTTTTGACACAGGCAGAATGCATATTATCTACACAAATATATATAAACATGCCTTACTGAAACAATTTGAAAGATATATGATAGCTGACCTGCTACAAAATTTATTCCAATAGCATATAGAGAAAGCATTATTCCTGAGTGATACAGCCAGGAGTAAATTATACCATCTCACTCCACAAAGGAAGATAAATACCATAACAAATCAACCCACAGCTGTGCTGCACACCTACATTCACAGTGTTATTGTTAAAACCAGCATTAAAAAAAATATAGCAACTCAACAACTATGTTAAAAAAATCTCTGTGTGCTGTAAAACTGCCATGCAAGCACGAAGAAGGTGAAGAAACTGCTCCACTTACTCCTGGATGTTCACAGACTAGTCTGGCTGTCTACTCCATCAGACTGAAGCTGGAGCATGGGAATATCAAAGCTGACTATCAAACTCCTGCAAAACATGCTGCTTTCTAAAACACCAGTGGGTGAATAAAAATCAGCCCCTCAATTCTTTCGTAACTCTGTTTCTCATTTAGAAAGATGATCTGTCTCACACAACTACTGAAGAATTTAATTCTTTTGCAAAAGGATACTATAAACAGCTTTAAGCACAATAGCATCTTTTTTTTCCATGGCACTATCTTAACTGTTACGTATTTTCAAAGTTACTTGACATTTTCTCAGAATTATGCCATACTGAGTAATTCTTAATTTTTGTCATGAATGAAGACCAAATTCCACTAAATCTGAAAGAAATTAATTTTGGACTTTAGACATCATAAGGTAATAATATCTGCTACAAACTGGTTAAATCAAGATAAATGAATGCTTTCTCTTTACATATATATGTATATACATACGTGTATGTGTGTGTGTAGATATATATATGTGATATAAACACACACAAATATAAGTACAACATATGGTCCACAAGAAATAAATAAAACTGAAAACCCTTTACAACTGCATGGCAAGTATCCAAACTAAATTTCAGGTAGCAGATGGCACGAATAGGATACATGTGAGAAACAGGCAATTTCAATTATCTCGGAATAGTTTATAAACAGGGAAATTTGGCAAACCACAATTTTTAAAAAAATTGACTTGAAAAAGAACATAATGTAATAGAGATAACCAAAGTGAAAGCATAACAATGCAAAGTGATTAAGCTCATCCTGATCATAATTTCATAATGAGTATTAAATTATTACATATGACAGAAAAGAGCTGCCCCAAACACTCATGGCTGGAAAACGTAGTAATTTAACTATTCCAAGTCAGGCTCAGAATTTCATTTCAGTTATTATCATCACCCAAAAGTAGCCAAAGGATCTTGCTCACCAAGGCCCTTCTTAGCTTTTGTGAAATCTGCAGATTAAAAAAACTTAAAAAAAAAAAACCAACTACAAACTGGAGCTGGACATTTCATCAAGCAGTTATTCAGACAAACTTCAACAGGGTTGATTCATCAGAGGTCAGATTTTTCCCACATGTGTCATACAAAAATCATGGTGTTTTAACCAGCACTATAAAATAAGATGCAAAAAAATATTGTTTAGAATCTTTTGTGAGTCATACCAAACAAAAATCTGACCTTCACAAAACAGTTTGCTCTCCTTTTAACTTATCTTTTTGAGAAATCAGAAGTGTCAGGTGTATCTCTGAAATATCAAAATTTGATATGTAGGACAGAGCCTAACTTCCTAAACATTTCATTGAGAGGCTAATAAATGCTGTGTATAGTCACCTAGGAATCAATTCATTCAACATCATACTTTTGCCTTCATAGTCTCCTCCCTCATTCTCCTTTACATGTAAGAAATGTATCATAGATAAAGATCTACTAGCTCAAATCATTACGTTATTCAGATATCTAAATGTGATTGAAGTGTCTAATTGCCATTTGTGTAATTGGGAGTTAGATATCTAAACAATAGTTTGGGTGTCTGTATTCCACTGAGATGTAAGCTTTTCTGTTAATATCTCTATGAAAAAAAAAAAGAGTTCTCAACCCTTCCATTCTAAAGTCAGATTAAAGACAAAATCAATTAAAAGGGGAAAAAATCCTGCCTGCATGAATATAGGCAGGAAAAAAAGTGTAATTTTCACTGAAATACATACAGACTTTTATTTATCAGATTAGCTGTTAACAGACAAGATAAGTACTTCCAAAAATCAGAAAAGAAAGGAAGCATTTATTGACCCCGTGATTCCAAAAACATTTAGTAAGAATTGAAGAAGCTGTTATCCAGTTCAATTTGTAACTATTTCTGTTTTTTCATGCTAATAAAGAGAATTTGATCCCTGTTAAAAGGGAACATTGTTCAGAAGGCTTTATCAACAGCACCTTCAGCCTGGCATAATAGAGGCACAGCAAAATCAACAGATGCTTCTGAGCATCTCAATAACCGAGGTCTGAGTCTTTGGAAGAACAACTAGTCTGCCATTTCATAACTGTCATTTGAAAAAGGAAGAGTGATGTTTAATGACAGCTGACTTTTAATGCCCAGACAAATTGAAATGCCATGTATTTCATGTATACTGAATGTTTATGTAACTTACTTATACATCTGTGTGCTTACAGCTAGAAACAGATACGTACACAATTGCAATATTTAAAAATTGGACAGAAGTTTTAGGAACAGTGCTTGAATCAAGTTACATCTCATTTTCAAAGCTGGTGGCCCCTGTAGTTTTGGATGTTGAAGTTATAAGTGCTGAACATATCCCAAAAACCAGTTCCACTATGTTTTAAGTTAGGCATCCAAAGTCAGGAACCACAACTGATCACTTGGGTCGCTGGAAAGGATGTTCACAGTAAACACAACTACTCAGTCAAGACACAAGGAGCTGAATATCACTTCCATCAGAAAAAAAAGGCTGCTATATAATACCTTTCAGACAAAACAATACAGGAGGCACCAGCTGCAAATATGATTTTAGAATTCACAGCCTCCCTGGGGGGGAAGTCAGCTACTTCTTGGGCACCTTAAACCTTTCTCATCATACCTCAGACAGCCCTTTCGTGGGTCCTTCTACCACAATTCACAAAGCCAGTGCCATATCTCCTATCTTGGAAGCCTGGGACACAGTAAAAGCTAATAAGGACTTGTCAGAACTCTCAGTAGTCACCCCATACATTAGGAGCTCCAGTCAAGCAGGGATCTCTTGAGTCCTTGAGTCCTGTCCTCCGTAAGTGCAGGTAACCATATAATAATCAGTGGCAAAGTCTGCAAAGCTCACCAAGCTCCACTTCAAAATGAACATGATTCTGCTTTCAGAGTTGTTATAAGCACAGGGGTTCAGCAGACTTGGGTTTAATGTCATTTTTCTTTCCCTATTTGCCCCCTGACTGACAGTCCTACAAACAGCTACCACTTTCATCATCTCTATAGCTCAGAGCCCAGGAGTTTGCCTGGTTCTGAAAAAGAAAGATCCTCTTTTGAGTATATTCCTTACTCTTTCTGTAATAATAAAGAAAAAAAAGTCAAAACTTTCTAAAATTTAGATGTTCAGAAAATTTAACTTTAACTCTTAATACAAATTAAATGAATCTTAGTGGACCAGCTATCAGTTTCAAACCAGTAAATCAGTAGGTTTAATGTCAGCAACCAATAAAGCAGAAACATATGCTCTGCTTCACTAATGGCATAAAGAACATTCCCTGATTGCCTTTCGGTTGAAGCCAAATGTTTGTTGGCTAAAACAAGATTTATTTTAGAAACATTAATTTTCAATAGCATGCAAACTGATTCATTTTCTACTAAAATCTGTGAGGTTACTTTTAGTTTTAAAAGACTTCCATAATGGTTTCTACACAAGACCTATCTTGACCCGTAACAGTCATCTATCATTTCTCCTGGCTAAGAAACATTCCCACAGTGTGTTCGAAGTTACAGCTTATTATATCAAGCTGTAGAGGTTCTCTACAGGTAGTAAAAGGTGCACTCCCTTTAAACAAATAGATCAGTGTTTGCTTTGATTTTGTGTTTTCTTTGTTTGACAAGAATACTAGATGTTAAGGAAAAAAAATCAAGTATTCAATATATAACTATTGAAATATACATACACCTAGTATGTATCACACCAAACATGATACTAGAATAGAACTATGGAAGCTGCTAAGCTTCCATTTTTATCATGTGTTTACACCAAGAATCAAGTAGTTAGATTATCCAGAAAGTTAATTCTTTTTCAAGCACTCAAAAGATGCAAACAATTTCTCTGCAGTGTTCCCACTATTCTCAGTGCTAAAAGTTGTAATAAATTAAAAGGGGTTTTGTGACCAAATAAGAGCTGTTGAACACTACGGTCATTTGAAAGTCCAACTAGCAACTAGTTAGGGCATAAAACTGTATTATCTAAGCAAGAACTGCAAGATTGGTCCAATAAAATGTAAATTTTACTTTTTCAGTTTACGACCAACATAATTTTAAGAAACCAGATAATTCCAGTGTCTCAGAGATCAAAGTAAATAAGTGCTTTCATGAAAGGGTCAGCCGAAAGTATATGGCTGACAAAAGATTAAAATGCAATCACATACAAAAAAGCCACAACTTGAAGAAAATCATGCATTCTTGAAAAGATACTTAATACTAATAGATGACATACTTTTACTTGAGTTTGGATCATCTAGCCTCATGACTCATTATGTGTTTGAGTACATCAATTATATCATAAATAATTTATATCATCACAATGTTCTGTGCTTTAATGCATTTAAAACTGTTTCAGACAGATGAGAGTCTTACATGTCTCACACACCTCAACAGACCAGGACAGTAGGACTAAAATAAAACCTTTTTACTAACAAGTCTAAATCCCTTTTCATATAAATAAGTTAATTCAAAATATACCAAAGAACAGTGCAAAATCAAGTAAGTGCTAGGGTGTCCAATTTACAGACAGGATATGTGAAGCAGAAAGGTTAACATCTTTGCCCAAACTCAAAGCAAGTCACTGCAATAGCTGTGCTTCTCACCAGATTCTGAGGCAACTCCTGGAACATAATAGAAAACCTAACAAAAACAGAGCTTGTAGGAAACATTCTCTTAACATACAGCATGATCACAAACACTGAAAGGCTGGTTGACATTTTCAAAGCTGCAAAGGGAATTTGGATGCCGCCAATTCTCATTAACTTTAATGGGAACTGGGCATCCAAATCTCTTAGGCAGTTTTGCAAATCCCACCACAAATGACCATTTAGGTGGTAAGCATTAAATGGTACTGCC
>JAOXXN010000065.1:12594364-12608870 GCA_026770055.1 Myrmophylax atrothorax
TATCAGTCAGTTTATAGGGTATCAGTTCATTATTTTCTGATAAAGGTAAGTAGTTTTTTTCTACAGAAACTTGTGAATGAATTAAAAAGAATTTGACAAAGAATCTTAAAATCATCACAGAATGGCCTGGGGTGTAGGGATCCTTAACATCACCTATAGCATGGAAGGTTCCAACTCAGTGAGAGGGATCTCCCTGCTGAGAACATACCTCTCCTAAAACAACTAGTGTATACTAATACAGACAAAGTGTAGAAAATTCTTGAGAATTCATACAAAAAATAAGCTATTAAATGTTTGAATCCATACAGTAAGATACTATATTTAAACTTTATGATGCACATTTTTATTAGCACATCATTCAGTACACTCCTGGAATAGTCTTAGATGTGGTGTCAATATAATCAACAGCAACTTCTATACTCCCGCAGCAAAGTATGAGCCAAGACCTTTGATTAGCATGGAGTGTCGAACGACTGTTACTGACTGTAAAAACATCTCTGCCAAAGTAATATTTAAAATAGTTTTCCTAGTCTAACCACCAAATCTAAGAAAGCAATTTTTAAAAGAGTGATCTTTACAGCTGAAACAGACAGATGGTAGTAAAGAATCTGGGACATTCTCTCTTTAGAGATGTTTCACCAGCTTCAGAAAGGACCTATAGAACACATTTATCTATGTGCTGGCATTTAACACTTATGCCAAGAAATTTGAAAGTACTTCCATCCCTACATGATTTTATCCCATATTTAAGCGTATTATTGTATCAACTTTACTTTTAATTGAAATCTACATTGTTACATGGAGACCAGAGAACCTGAAGTGCACTGTTTGAAGTGCATTATGACCACACCAGGAAACTGAGGAGTCAAACTAACTCTGAACATATTCATATTTCAGAAAAGAAAAAAAAAAAAACAGATCATACAGTTCTACTGCATTGTGGCTCTGCTACATCACAGATATTGTTCTTGGGTTACTTTTAAAGCCACAAAACAACACTGGTAAAATAACGAAGAAGTTGCACAGATTCCTCCACACCCGTTTATCTATTTCAGAGCCTCCTGCTCTCAAAACTTCCCTGATTCAAATTCGTGTATGAGCTTACAGACTAGAAGGGATTGTTGCAGAACCAAGCAAGATTTCATTCTACTTGACATGGGGAGAAATGTTCACAGTGGGCTCTGACCCTGTGCACAGATACACAGATAAACTCACTCTCCAATTCTGTTTAGTTCTTACCATGGTCAAAATCTTAGCAAAGTTGATGGAAGTATCTGAATAAGGACTAAATACATAAACTGCCTCAGCACTCAAAGACTTGTCCTCATTTTTATCTCTGTTTTAATACTTGTAATGATATCTGAGCAGACTGTAAAAAGAAAAAAAAAAGAAACTTGCTTCATCCAAAATTCTAGCTATGTATATCAGAACTACATACTTTTACACTTAAAACTGTTTCCCATTCTCCTAGTTACAGCTACTGGGTCATTAAGGTGACAGAAGACAAGAATTTCTAAGGCAAAACAAACCAGCTCATGGTTTTTTTCATTCTTATTGTTTAAAATAAACATTTATGTTTTAAAAGAAAGAAGAACAAATACCGCTAAAGAATATCCCTTGCAACATTACAGCCAGTTAAGAATTCATCATAAACTCTCAAGTAAGTGTTGAGTTTTCAGCTAATCCAACGTTCTTGCTTTGACTCACAAACAAGACAATTTAAAAAGTTTTAAAAAGTGGCATATATGTCTAAAATCCCTAAAGGATCTCAAACTGCCACTGCCATGGAAACCTGTGAATAACTTTAACCTAGCCTTTGCCAATTATGCAATTTTATGGCTCTTGATACCCAACACATCCTTTATGCTATAAAAATTATAGGATTTGGGTGTAGGAAAACTCTATATGTCTTTTCCAACACATACCTTCTTGCTCAGTCCTGGTCATTTCTTCTAATTTCTTCTGCTTCAGTGTGTCCACCACATCTGCTAGGCTGCCTTTGCGGCGTTCTGGCGTTCCAAAATTAACACTGGTCATTAGCTCACTGCGGTCACGACCTCCTTCGTCGGCCTTGTTCGGTGAGGTAGAGGTATTTCGGAAGGAATATAAGGAACATAACTTATTACTCTCTGACTCCTGTAAAGAAACAAAACAGTGTGAAAACATAGGCTATTCTCTTATGGCAGAAGGATCTCAGACTGGTAAAAGCTGAAAGCATTATTTATTAGTCTGCAATACAAACAAGTGTACACTTATCCTTTTGTTTCTAAAATGAGCATTATGAATTTAATTTCTTGGTTTCAGCGCTTTACAAGGGCTCTTTTGTCCTTAAGCCCAGTTCTCCCATGCTTCCCATGATCATACTTCATGTCATCTTCATCATCTTCAAGGATTTTCCTTGTCAGGAACAAGCCACTTCAACACTTTTTAACAATGAATGTGTTAAGCTTTTACAGTTTTCTTCAGTGTCTTAAGTAAGGATACTTGTAGTACTAAGAGAGAAAGTACAGACAAGGATAAATTATTCCTGGATAAATCCTCAACTAATGGAAAACAACATAACTTTAAAACTAGAGAAAGAGTTAGGACAACAATGACTGAAGAGCAGGAATCTAGTTCACAATTAAATAAGGCATGGTATGTGTCTACCCATGCTCATTCACTCCTCTTTAAAGCTTTCTCTTTAAGAATGAAGGTTATAATGCTTCTAATATACAGAAGGAGATATTACTTGGAGGCCAGAATAGAAAAAAATGAGCAAGAAAATGAGTTTATAACAAAACAAGTCATGTATCCCAACACAGCTATGGAGACTACATGTATTACAGGTGTTATACATTCAAATGCATAGAAGTAAAAAGGATTAATCCCCTTTGGCAATAGATAGTGCATATTTGAACTAGAAGAACAACAACCACAACAAAAAAAAGGCATCAAAAAGCAACAAACAATGTCAGTTCTCCTCAGTATTGTGTTGTTGCCCTTCCTGAACTTCTCTGGCTCAGACTTCCCACACTCCCAACAATCGATGTAATGTTCACTGTATCTCTGTTACCACAATTTTAGCTGAAAAGAGAAAAAATTCTTCAATTTGTCCTCAAAAATTCAATCACATTAATTGTTCTTACATTTCCATTTCCAAAATTATTCTTCAATTTTAATTTTTAAAAATGCCAAGCTAGGAGTGCTAAACATTTGGATTAAAAAAACTATTGTTTTTTTCATTTATGGTAAGCCTAGAAATGTCATCATGTATATTAGATTCCATGAAACAGATTTTTTTTAAAATTAAAGAGTAATAACAGCAGCAATGCATTCAAAAATTAAGGGACAAATTAATAGTGCCAAAAATCATTCTGCCAATGCACAGTATTCCCCATAACAATAATATTCCTGCTACTTTATGAGCTGAAGATATCCATCTACAGAGTATTGAAGAAATTTGTGTTGGGAAATGCCCTGGGTGAAGCAAGGTCTGAAGAAAGGCTAGAAAGCATTAACCATTAGTAACAACATATGACATAATTTTTTGCTTCAGTCTGGAACAGATTAAGAAGTAGCTGTGTAACGTAACAGAAGGAGCAACACCAGCAACGAGCAAGCACGGTAACTCAGGGCTGCGGACTGAGCAGAAGGTGGTGGTGACATGTTGTCATCAAGCACACCAGTAAGTGATCAGCACAACACTGTTACAGTCATTGGAGGAGAAGACAGCACTTACTATAGTGGCATTGCAAAAGTATTTATTCACTAAGACTGGGAACTGGAAGACACTATCACCCCAGCAGTAGCAGTGCCCCATCATCACAGTCTTCTCTGGTTCTGAATTAGTTTGTAAATAATCTACAACTAAAATGTAGCTAAAATGAACTATTTAGAAGACTTAAGAAGGAACTTCATAGCTACATAGCAGAATAGATTTTTTTACTACTGTATATCTATTGTTGGCAACTTTCTTTTTATTACAACCATATGAACAGGTTATATTGACCTCACATTCATGTCAAACTAGATAGAACAAAATACAAGGGGGGAAGAGAATTATTCCTGTTATTTTTTTTTTCCCTAGAAAGTTGACTCAACTGTGTTTGAAGTGATGTTGCTACACAGCGATACAGCATTCAGTTTGTTGAAAATCAAATAAATGTTGCAGCAATTTTACAAAGGATTTTAATTTTCCTGGTGCACCTTATAAACTCATGCAGATTAATTGTTGAGGCATGTCACATTTATGTCCCAGCACTTCACCTGCTGTATGAACAAAATTGCAACTCTAACATACATCAGATGCAGGCCTGGCTATCAAAAATGAATCTGCATTGACACTCAGAAGCAGCATGGAAAGACCTTCCTAACACATCCTTATGGCCCAGGTATCTTCTTAGAAGAGACTAGCGGGTCACATGTGTTGTTTGAGACGAGGTATATCATCTCTGCAAGTGGTTTGTTGGTCCTCTTGCTCTAATGCATAAAGTACTCTCACCAGAAAATCTGGAGTTCAGATTAAAAACAACCACCATGCTTCCTATAACAGAATAAGCTGCTGAATTCATGGTTGGCGAAGGAGAACCTGGTCCTTTCAAATACAAATATGGGAGAATGCACTAAAGAAAGATATCCTGTTCTTAAGAAACTTTATGAAGCCACCTTTTACAGAAAGAGGAAGGCCAACTCTGACCTGAAGAGACAAAAGGAAGGATGCTATTAAAGTGTTTTTTCATGTTTTTTTTCTGAGAGCATGGAAGAAGAGGTAAAGGCAAGGAAAGTGTCCACTCAAGATCAATTCAAATGTTTTTATTTTGCCAAATCCAACTGAGAAGTTCATCAACACTGATGAAAGTTCTCCATCCATGCCAATTTTTTAGCATAACTGATAAAACCTACTAAGAAAATGAGCAAGAGAATATGACTGATGCAAATGTCCATTTAACATATTTTGACACAATCTGGTGCCCAAATTCATCCAGTAGCTACATGATACACTAGACAACTGACAAATCCATGAATTCTTATCTTTAAAATTCACATATTTCTATGAAAATGGTCTTTTAAGTATAAACTTGAGGTCATGCCCACAACACATGACACTGCCTTTAACAGGTGAATGTTTCAAGGTGTGCTGTTCTTACCAATTTCCTTGATTTCCGGATGGGGGGGGGGACCAGAAAATACCTTCTAATTGGATATATAGTTAATGTTTAATCTATGGACAAAAAATTTAACCCAGCATGCTCCTTCATCCAAGACTGGTGATATTTGGTCACAGTAAACCCTACACATTTTTAAACTTGACTATATTAGGATTAATTAAACTTTTAGTCAAGAAATAGAACAACCATGGACATATTAATAAAGTGTCAGCATCAAAATATTATGTCCATCTGAAGCATGTTTTACTTCCAGAAAGAGTGGAGTGCTATGTTTGTAATTTGGTCCTAATGATGTTAGGCAAAATAACACATATAACAGGGCAAAGTGTGTTTCTTCTCAGTTTGATCCGCAGTAACACCAGGCGCAGATTGCTCAGGATCCCACTACACCTTTGCTGGGTTTACAGACCCATCCTCCCACTTACACACCAGGACTGGATAACTGTAGAACAACTGTTTGTGCCTGTACCAGAATGCACAAGGGTATTGCACAGGGATTTTTGCTCACCACAATGGAGGGATTTCCAGACTAGCCCTTTAACAGTTAGCAAACAATAAAATTCCAAGACAGTTTATTACACAAAAATAGGCACAAATCTGACTTCTTAGAGAACAACACGTATGATGATTTTGTATCTTAAGGTTTTTTGTTTGCCTTACTGTGTCAGATATAAAAATGCTTTAATTTGAAGAGGTATTTATTTGCAGAGATGACTAAATAAAAAATCTTACTGCTCAGCAACTGAAGAAACTGTCTTGGCCACTATTTCAGCTGGTTACTATTCAGCAGGGACAAAATTGAGTCTATTTTTGAAATGTTGGGGTTTCATATCAAGGTAAATTAATGGCATTTTTCCTGTGTACATTTTCTTGTCAGCCCATTAGCTCAGACCAAATTTTATTACTGATCATTCAACCTACTGCGGTTAGTGTTTTGACAAAAAGTTCTTATTATAACAGTTTAAATAACTATATAGAGAGACTAGGATTAAGTTTCAAAGCAAACAAAATTAAGAAAAACAAATAAATGCACAAAAGACAGAAAACCAGAAACTAGCAAGACATGGACACTAAAATACTATGCATGACTCACCCAGGGATAGATAGCCCATGCATGAAATCAGACTTTTACTTGCCCCTAAAACCTCTACCTACCTCCCTATTCATATGTTAATGGGAAAATAACATTAAGATTTACAGCACAATATGGTAAAGATTTTCTAGGTCTATTCTTGGCCTTTTTCATGTTAGAGAGAAAGTACAGTTTAACCAATCCCAAATTCTCTTTGATTATATGTGGTCCAACAACAGTGTCCTTAGTCTTATTGGCTTTCCAGGCTGCCTGGTGTAAACAATGAGTGGCTTGTTTAGTACTCCTTTTAGAGTTGCTGTGAATGGCTCAAGTTTAGCTTTGCTAACAGCAGGAACAATTCTGAATAATTACAACCAACAGCTTGGTGTAAATAAAGAGGGGTACTCTTTGGGACTACATGCATATTTTCTTCACATGCCACAATAATTCTTTTAAAACTGCTACATTAAGATAATATGTATAGATCGTTCAGTGAGCCTCTTGCTCTCAAAAAATTATATTTTAGAATGTACATTTGTTAAATTTCACAAGTTACATTGGTCAAATTCTTCAAAAATACAGCTATTAGTTTCTGTACAAAGAAAGGAAAATCCTTGTACTTTCTTGGATGTTTCTGCTGAAAAGGAATTGAACAAATAATCATAATTCTCTTGTTTGGTGTGAAAAATATTTTCTTGTGTATTTAGATCCTAACAGATTAAGTAGTTCATTTCCCATCAGTGCTCCCACTGGTTTTAACAGGGTAAATGAGGGAGTACTGCTGGGAATGATGTAAATAAAGGTATAGATAGTTTATCCAGTATTTTTCATATTGGGAAGCTAATATTTATAGCAATATCTGCAAACCGAATCATGAGCCAACTTGTCAACTCTTATGAAGTCCTTTCACTTCCAAAATAAAGTAAACAGGAACAAAATTACAGTTCTGTTGGTGAAAGATTGTAGGTTAGAAATATGATTTGATATTCTTCTACCTTTCTCTAAATGCGCAAAATATGGGAGGCTGTATTTGGAGGCTCAGAAGCAGCATCTCAACTTGAGGACCCCAGAATCACGCGTGGAGATCTGGTGTGGGACAAATCTCTCTTTGGCATCTTCATAAGGGTTAAGGACAAACCAACAGTCTGGTGAACTGGATTCTCTGGTCAGGAATCTTAAACAGGAGGGACTGCATGAGGCTGCAGATTTAAATGGCAGCATTTATGTTTCATGTAGGGAGGATAGATCCTGTCTCAAAGAGACAAGCTCTCTAAAGGTAAAAAAAGAGGAAACCCTGGGAAATGAAACTGCAGGCTGTGCAATATCAGGGTCACAGTGTTAGTTAGCAATTTGAGAATAACTATGATCAACTTTGACTGAAAGTTGATGACTGCAATCCCACTTAATAGCCAGAGAGAAAACTGTTTCTGTACGAGTTCAACTGAAATCACAGGATGAATGGCCAAGAAGTAGTAGAAAGCAAATATTACTAACATAAAATGTGTTAGCTGAATTGCTTATTTCCATGTGGATGAGGCTTTTCTGTTATAAAGGGATATTTATCTGTCTCTGCATTGAATGGGACACATGTAAACACCCCAGGAAAGTTGGATATCCAAAGTGGTTTTCATTCCAAGTACTAGAGGCATGCTGGCACTTGGAACTAGTCTGGAGTTAACATATAATGAAAGCAAATGTTTACAAAATAATTTCCAATCACTACATTAAATATGGTTTCCCATTTTGAGGAATTTAATTAAATAGAATTAAAAGAAATTAAAAATCTAAGTGATCATTTCCAATTCTCATCCAATTAAGAAAAAAACACAAAAGTTTTATTAAGAAAGATTTATTTAAATCCAGAGCTTGAGAATGACTGCTATGAGCTATTGAGACAACATCATTTGTTAAGTCTCAGCAAATTATGCTAGTGGGAGGGCAAATGGCAAGTAATGGAATAAAGCCTTAAGTCTTTAACTCAGCATTTACTCTGATAAAACTTATACCAATTTCACTGCCAAAGTATAGGCTTAATACAATCTTTAAAAGGCTTGTGTTTCATCTGTTTACACATCTGAAAACCTCAAGAAGAAACAATACAACAGTAAGCCCTAGCTCTAAGCCAAGACATAATGTGCTAAATTGAGAATAAAAAAAAAAAAAAGGGAAAATTGTTTAGATAAAAGCTTTAAAAATGAGATGTCACAATAATTGGGCATATATGATAGAAGTATGGTCTTATGAACAGGTCACTGCAAAACTAGATATCTGTTTAGAAGGAATAAGGGTGAGGTTTTTTGTTTCATGTAAAGTATGACCACTTAATTGCAGCAATCCCCTCATATTCAGCTGTTGGAGCAAACCAGCTCAATCCAGGTAAACCAACTTTGGGTACAGAGTTTTCAGCAGGATATGATTTTTCACATATGTGATTTAAACCCTTCTCTTTACAAGTGAGCAATGCTTTGAAAAACATTGAAAAACATTCCACAATAGAATTATAATAGAAGATTTCCACAATAGAAAATCACCTCAAAAATCTTAAATACAATGAAAAATCATTTCTATGTGGCAATCAACTCACCCACAAATTATATGCATAAACTCGTGTGTGCTTTTATAAGAGTTAGATTCTAGGGATTTCCTTAATTATCCAAATACCATATGTCCTAACTCCTAGTTTTTAGGTTTGGTAATAAATCAAAATATTGAGACTTTATGCCCTGCACTTTGGTTAAATGCTCTTATTAAGGAAAAAGTAATGGACAGCCATTTACAAAATGAATATTTAGACTTACATTTTCATCTAAACTGAAATTGAAGAAGCATTGTGATCAATCCCAGCTGATTAGCACTGTTTACCTTTTGGGTAAATAAAGGCACATATTTTGTGATGCGTGCTTGTCAGAAGCTGCCAAATAAAACAAGCATTGTGTGGCTTGGATATTCCAGACCACTCTGTATATATCCACTTCCCCCTATTAGTTCATTTTAATTGTCCAACTCATAACTAGATCTATTGTAAATATAAAAATAAAATTTGTCTTTATGTTTCAGCAATATGAAATGCACATGAAAATCCTTCTTTGTATAAAGTTACATGACATATATTACATGCTTTATGCCTCCCTTTAACATTTGCAGATGAATGCATGCAAGAAACCAGCCTGCTGCATGGAGTACTTGTATTTCTTTAAGGTAAACACTGATGAAACATTTGGAAGATTGAAATAAAAACAAGACATTTATGAGACATAAAGGTATCCTATAAAATTGCTGTGAATTACAATAACATTGGCTGAATCCCAAAACAGATAATCCTTATAAACATGCAGGAATGTTGTAAACTGTATATGAATGTCAGTGATACAGTACATTAGGAGATTCACATTACATTTGGTGTTGTGCAAGTCTCAGCCCCTGGATTTTTCATGGCCTCAAAGATAAAAATAAATATATGTAGTATCTTTCCTTCCTCCATGACGATATTTTATGTACACAGTTTTATTGTGCTGAACAAAGATACCAAAGTCTGTTTTTTCTTGAGCTGTCAAAGTACAAAAGAAATGCAAAAAGTCCTTGCACAGATGTAGTAAAGTGCTGGATTTTATCTTTTGGCAGGTGCTCAATATGCAGCCCACATAATCACATGTTAATGACTGGAGTGTGTTAATCAGCATGCATACCTGATTCCTTCTTGCCCAAGGAAAAAAAAAATTAACAATTTAGAATGTGTTAATGCTTATACTTTAGAAAAAACTCATGTCAATATACAGAAGTGAAATAAAAAGTTTTCAGAAATTACTTCAAAAAAAATAGGAAATGATAAAACAGAAAAAAGGAATAAAATGTGTAGAAGTGTAGATGAACACAAACCACAAGTCTTTTGTGAAGAACTCACGTGATGATTAACTCTATTTAAAACTCTGTTCACCCTAGAATATAGGGAAAGGTTTAAAATAGACCATGAATTTGGAAAAAAATTATACAGTATCAAAATTAAAACAAAACAAATATAAAAAGCATGCCAAAAATGACAATTACTTGATTTTATTTCAAATAAATTCTCTTTTATATTTGACTACTTCCATTTAGCACAATATCCTGCACAATTTTAGGGAATCATTTTATTATATTTAATATGAAGTGTAAACATCTTTTTATGCTAATGCTAGTAAAACTAAATCCTTTATATTTCAAACCTTTAGACATGTGCTTAACGTTATAGTTCCTGGTAGTCCTAGTAAAGTCAAGTTAAGCACATAGCTGAATGCTTTCTGAATCAGAACAATATGCTTGTAAAAAAAAAAAATTAGTTCTGTCTTTTCTGCAATGTATTTGTCATAGAAGTTTATTTTATGGAAATATATCATACCATCTGCTTTTTCACACCCTTTAATTTAAGTCAAAACTTTGTATCCATGCAATTATATATGAAAGTATTTATCTCTTTAGTTAGATAAAAATTCTGATGCACTACCTGGCATACAGGAATAATATCACAAGCACAGTAGAATTGCTTTCGATCATCACAAAACTCAGATTTGTACATGTAAATAACAGCTGCATGAGCAATTTAGCAGATACAAAATTGCCAGAGTTTAGGGCATTTATATTTCATGCATTTTATGTGTTCATATTCAGCCTGTAAAGGAAGTAAAAATAAAATTTCAAAACATGTAGTTGTATCTATAACTTTTGAGAATTTGAAGTCATGAATTTATACAACAACAAATTCAGTGTTTAGCATGTGTAAACGTTTCTCAATGATCTTCCTTAAACACCTGAGTTCATTTTCCTTAAAGGGAACAACCTTCAACATGAGAATTTAATAACAAGGAGCAGGGGGGGAGCAACAGGATTGTGCCTGTTTTATGTGGAGACAGAAAGCACATTAAGACCTTCAGATTACCACCTATTTCTGCCTTTCTAATGCCAGTAGCTTTGCTAAAGCTATAAAAAGTTACATTTGATACTTGGTGATTTAAAATAATTTTGATAGGAACAATTACATGTGGTATTAAGAGATCAAGTTTTCTGCTGCATATATAAATCTACTGTCAGTACTGCTGAGACATACATGCAGCCACAGTGGAAAAGTAGCAATCCTTTCACTCTTTTGGCAAAAAGTCAAGATAAAACAGAGACTTGACATAATTATGAAATATATGTCGATGCTGCCATTTGAGATAAAAATCCAACGAGGTAAAATTAATTTCTAAATCCAAGGGGTCTCTGAATGGTGTTGCAAAATGTATAGGGAAACATAGCAAATGTTTGGAGGTAGTTAATTGTATTTGTATATGTGCTCAGTTTCTGTCAGTCACAGGGAAACATCCATCCTATAGACTTGGATTGCTGCAATGGTTCCCTGTAACAGTCTCTCACTTCCAAATAACAGTAGAGCAAAAAGATGCGAATCCCCCATTCAGTGTATGCAGTCTAACTAACATATTACTGGGTTACAGCAATTCAGTTACTATTACATTTAGCAAAATTAAGTTTTTTGGGATTTCCCCACTCATCCTCTCACAGTCTGTTGCCTTAAGAGAGACAGGTTTTGGATGCAATCTGAAAATTTGACTGTATTTCTTGCCTAATACTCACTGTCCATAGGTGAAAGCATGATACTTTCACTGTTATCTTAGTACCACTTTGCCCTCTTCCCTACAGTTTACTGTAGCAAATAGATATGGCCTCAGCTTAAAATAGATTTTATTTTCTAGTAGGGCTGCAATCAGCAAAAAACCCCACCACACATCCAGGAATTTTTGTATTACATTACAGTTAGAAACATACGTACAATCTTTTCAGCTCAGCAAAATGAATTTACAGAAATCTTTGGGTTTTTTTTATCTTCTCCCCTCTGGAAAATCAAATTGGCTGGTGATATGATACTTGCAGTATAAGTCATTACAGGTCTGACGTTAGAGTTGTTACACATTGCTGAATCTGTCAAATGAAGAGGGAGCACAAAGGGAATTTCCAAATGCAGCTGCTATTTCCCATTTGTTAAATCCTTTTATTACACCATATAAGTACACAGCTGGGAAATACTATAGAGTGGGAGTTAAAACAAAATATTTTGGCTTCCAGACATTCAGAATACACAAAGGACTCAGTGGAAAGCAATGCCTGCTATCAAAAGGGAGTGAAAGTTTGAAAACATTTCTAGCCAGTGTGGGGTTTTTTATGATAATGCACAATGCAGGTATCTTACCTTACAGAAAGTGTTGCATCCCATAAATGTTGGGTAAAAATGCAAATTTTTTTCCAGTCAAATTGCCCTTCTATAGTATCTTTTTTAAACTCGTAGCAAGTTATGATGCATGCTGTGTGTTCTCTCAAATTCCAGTGAACTCCTTTGTAGTTTTAAGGGCAGAAAGATGCAGGATTTTGCCCTTAATTAGATACCAGATAAAAGAGAAAATTTTTCTTCCCTATATGTCAACACAGCATTCTTGGAATTTACTATCTTTTAACCAGACAACACACATTATTGATGCATTTTAATGACAGCACTACTGACTTTACTTCCAGAGTAAACAGTATGAACAGGTGCTTCTTCAAACCTGCTTTTAAAAGACCAGTCTGGAAAAGGGTCAGAAAGTACCAACCTTCTGGGAATTTGGTTTTACTGTATAGCAAAGTTGTCACTACCACAGCACCTATCCCAGAATTGCCCAATCCACCTTCTGGAATATGTCTATCTGGAAAGAAACTTCTTTCCTCCCTTTAAGGAGTATGAACATGTTTTCAGCAGGATAGTTACAGGCACCTCTGAATTCTTTCTTAGCAATATTGATGCCTGCTTGGAGACTGAGATACTTCAGAGAAACTTTATGCAATTAACTGAGGCTTAAATGTTTGCTCATAAAGGACATAGTTAAGGGAGAAAAAAAGTCACCCAAAACAAACCCAAACCCACTAAACAGGACACCCTAAATGAGGATCCCTCAAGAAGAAAAAAATTTTTTTCACCACTTCACTGTTGTAATCTAACTAGTCATCTAACTGCAGATACATTGGGATCTTGCTCTGTACATTTTAGATCTCTTTTAAGTGCAACCAAACATCATGCCTTAGAACTTCAGTCTGCAGTGGTAGCAAAGCCTTCATAATTATACTCAGCTATGAGCTGGGCAAAAAAATATATATATATTTGACTGAAAATTATCTAAATAAGGTTGACATCTATCCACCACCAGATTTAAGCTAAGGAACCTATGGAAGCTCCTAATGATTTTCAGGACATTCATCAACATATAGGACAGAATATTTACTGGAAAAAGGAGAAAGGAAAACCAGAGTGCTAAGTCCCTCAAGCAAAGTTTATGCACCTGTTCTGAAACATGATAAGCTGAGTACTGATTCGTGCCTGTCCAGAGGAACAGCGAGTGTTGACATGATATCTCAGCATTAGGAAAGAAAACAGAGATCGCACTCTGTCACTGTAAGTGCAAACTCCCTTCAGAGCGATACACACGAGTACAACTGATCATTCTACAGAAAGGTCTACCATTTTGGCTTACTCCATGTCCAAGGAACAGCCTGACCTAAAAAAAGAGAAAGACTGAGTGATTCCTGGAAGCTAGGAGTTCCTTTCTCTCTAAGGAGACAGAGTAATTTTGTCAATGTTACTGTTGTCCTAATATTAAAATTCCAGGAGTACACCTGCCTCTCTGAATGAATAAAGTAGCTGAAGAATTCATAGATTTACTTTTGCTATCAACAAACTGGGTCAATCATTTCTGCATCCACCTTGTCCTTCTGATAACACAGAAGTTAAAATTATTCTAACGTGCTTATATTGTATAACTTGGACAAAAGGGTGACTCTGTCCAAAATGAGCTTACACTTCAGAATCCTGAATAGAAGCCCCATATACAATTCACAACCTACTTTGTCCAATTACTAACCTATAATAAATTTCCTTTAAAGCCAATTTAGCAGTTGAAATTTTGCATTCTTCATGACAATTGCCCAAATACCTAGGAACATTTTAGGCCTGACAGAAAATTCTGCACTTGGGTTAAGTTGTGCAGTACAGATTAGGCAGAAATTTTCTAGTTTGGTTTGATCTTTAGAATCAATTGGATTTTAGGAAAAAAAATTCACAACTATATTAACAAAATAGATCTTATTGTTGTGTTATTATTTAGCTAACTCCAGGCATGATAATATGCGCAAAGAACTTTGGTATCTATGTTGATTAATGCATTAGAATATTATATCTAGCCAAATTTGAAGTAAGTTCTTTATTTTTAATGCTGTTATAAAAAAT
>JAOXXN010000065.1:12614694-12625204 GCA_026770055.1 Myrmophylax atrothorax
CTTGTAAAAGGTATCAGATATTTACTACTTACCATTATAATTTATTTTTTTTCTCCTATTATCAATTAAACTCACTGGAATGATTAAAAAAAAGTTTCTGTTAAAAAATATCTCCCTAGTTATAACCCCTGCAAACAGGGGTTTATAATGGAAGTGCTGACACAACCCTAACTACAGCAGCGCAAATGGTGCCGCTATAATACACAAAATCAAGTTCTATTATTCTAAACTATCCTCGCTCGGGGGGTTTTCTTTACTGTGCTCCCAGACAAACTGCTGAAGCATGAAAAATTTAAATGCAATCAAGTGGGTCCAATTCTACTTTACTAGAACAAGTGTCTACAGTGGTACAATCTTAAAAGAAGATGCAACAGATTTGTTTGGTGCTTTTCTTTCTTTTTTCTTTTTTAGCTGTTTATTTATAATACTGTGCAGTGGAGATAAAATAGGAGAGGAAATTACACTCACATTGTATCAGTATATTGATTACACAGCACACAATCAGAAAGAAAACTACATTGTGAAATTGTTACTTTGGTTAAATTGTCAGATTATCTGAACACACCAATCACTAAAGGTGGAAAATATACCTAATGGGGGCTGAAAAATGCCTTAATTATCTGAAATCCTATCACGTCCTCAAGTTTGAGAATTTAATAAATCTTGATTTGTATTTTCCAAAACTAGAATAAATTCTACCCCAGCCTGAGACAGAAGAAGAATGGGATCACTTATCAAAACATCCATAAAGCTAAGGGATTGGACCCCCAGTTTTGGTTGGCCTCAATACTGAGGTAATAAAGCTACAACTGAGCTGCTAAACAGTCCCAAACAGCTCCATTCTCTATAGATATGACATGAATTTTATTTTAAATCACAGAAGACAATCTCTCTGCTCTAACGAAGACCGCCAATCATATTCATGAAACACCTGTGTTCATTTTTGCCTAAAGCCACTACATGTTATACCTTTATAAACACAAATAATAATACGGTTTTTTTGGTCTAATATTTTTCTTCCATCTCATGTTCTTCAAAAAATTCATATCCTCTTTTTCAAAACCATTAGGTGATAGTCCTGACATGAAACACTTCCAAAGCCTGAAAAATCCTCCATCCCTGCTGTCTGCTCAAATGATTAAATGTTACAGTGGAAATTAAGGCTAGACCTGGAGTTCTAACTGCTAGACATTTCAGAATCAAATGAAGAAATGTGACAACAGATAACAACAAAGCAATAGCCCAGATGCTGTTTCAAAAACATATAAATTAAGCAAGAACAACAATATATATGACAAAGCAGACACGTAGCTGGCCAGAGACTCTAGAGTCTGCTTTGCTCCACCCTCACAAAGCATTCATAAACCTAAAGGCATGTCTACACTGCAGCTACATAAATGACTGCTTTGTAATGCTCAGATATCAAAACTAATTTTAAACAAGCTTGCTTCTGATAGCTCTCCAACTACAGTAGTGTGGTACTCAGATGGACTAATTCATTCTGCTTTAGTGACTGCAGTAGAGACATAACCCAGGTCTACAGCTTGAACAGTAGATTGGAATCAGATTAGATTAGAAATATATTCACTTACGGAGGTTTTATGAACAGTCTCCATTCCTTTTCCCCAAAGTGCCAGATTAAAGCACTTAAGTGCATGATTAACTGTAAGTATGCAAGCAGTCCGCTAATTTCAAATTGGACTACTCACTTTCAAAAAGTTAAGCACATGTCTAAGTGCTTTGGTGACTCCAGAACTAAATAAATTAAGAGAAACCATTTTTAGAAGTGCTCATAACCTTTTAAGTATTTTGTTCTAAAATTTGTGTTAACCTGGTATTCAAAAGTAAAATTCAGCCACACCACCTTATCCCTCCCCACCTTCTAAAAGAGCAACAAAAGTGCAACAAAGGTCCTCTCGTAACATTGAACATGGTTATGGGACTCTCCCTTACAAATCAGCATTCAGCTTAGATGTACTATACACTCTTCTTCACCTGCACTGCCCACAGTATCCTCTTTCACACCTATGGCACAGTTCATCACTTGGTAGCCCCATGTCTTTCATGGATCCTCAAGCCCCTTTTGAAACTCAAAAGCATCCTTTATGCAACCTTATTTTGCAGTGCAAGTTCACCTATACAAGCACAGGCCTGACACAGAATCACGTACATTGACATAGTTGCATAGAAATTACTAGAAAAATTTACTTATTTCTAGTTGCAAACCAGTTTATTTTAGATTAAACATTCAGGAAGACTGATCTTTATTTTTTTGCTGCATAAATATACTGGTTATAGCAATGTTAAGATAGACTTCAAGAAAAATGAATGTGCTTTGGCAATAGACAAAATATTTTGTAGCTCTGCCCCTGTAAAACAATGTTCTGCAGGCAGAACTTAGTAACGTAACTCATTGCAAAGCTAATGTTGTAATCTGCCTGCCATTTTAGAATAAACAGCTGTTTCCTAAAATTATGAAATCCCATATCTGTTTTCAAGGAGAATGAGTAACAAAATGTACAGTCAGCAAAAAATTTCATTCTCTTGGGGCCTCACACCCTGACATAAATCCCTGTGCACAAAGCCCAAATAACCTGAGAAGGCTGCAATGGGAGAGAATCTCAGTTTCTGTTCCTGGCTCTGAGTCACAGCAAGGCCTCAGGCCAACCAGCTTAAATCCCTCTAGCTCTTCCTTGGCTTCATTTTTCAGGAATTCTACAAGAATTAGTTACATATAGATCATAAACAGCATTTCAAGATTAGAGAGATTATGGTAATCACAGGAACCACCTTGGAAATAAAGGGACGGGAGGAGGAGTGGAAGCAAATATGATTCAAGAAATGACAGATATAATGTTAACTGAGCACCCAAATCTCTAGCTGAAATAAGCATCAAGCTAAGCAGTACACCCACAGCTTCCAAGATACACACTCAGCTATTCTTGCATTCATTTTTCCAATCCAGGCAAATTACACTTCTGCTAATAGATATGAATGCAAATCACAAAATTTGACTTCAGGTTCAGACTTCCTCAAAGCTCAGGGGGTTTGGAACAACTTTTAGGGTGTTTCTTCTTTTTTCTAACAATGTGAGAGCTAAACAGCTCCTTAGAACTTTCTGGAAAATCTTTTTCTAATGTTCTGCCATTAGAGTGACCTCCTCAGACATGCAGCTATAGTGAAATATTAGGGTTAGGGAAGGACTTGTCTAGTTGTTGAAAACATCAAAATGGATGCAGCAAAACAGCCTCACAACTCCTTGTGACTTTTCAGAGAAAATCCAAAGTGTTTGTTTGGATTCATAAAGTGTCAAAAATACAACCCATCTTTCTAGCAAGTATTCCATTCTCTTTATTCACTATCAGAAGCTTTCACTGAAAGTGCCGAACTCACTCAAATGCAGTAAAAGGACAGTGAAAGAATAGTCATTTAGCACCTGGGACATGCTCCTCTTCAGTCACTGTAGTTAATACTTTCTATAGTTTATATTTAGCTGACAATATTGCTGTCACTTTATTTAAGCAGCTTGAGACTGTTCTTTGGACTGGAGCTCATATGCCCCGGAATGCTTTGACTCATGAATTGTTTCTCCTGATAATGTTACATCACGTAACCACCTCTGTTTAATTGGTTGGTATTAGCTTCTCAGTGATGGCTGCCTTTAAAGTCCTATGACTAGGCCATGTGTCTCTGGATATCCAATTTCTTACTGTTGGAAAAAGAAAAAGAAAAAAGGCAGTACTGACTTCCAGCTATCTTTACCAATAATTATGGGAACAAGAGCAAGCGTGCTAAGAATTTATCCATCAGCAACTTATTAGTATTTGGTTTTTTAGGCAGTAAGTAAGAGAATATACAGTATAAATAAAAGTAATCATTGACAATAAACAATAAAAAACAATGGTTGCTATAAATAAGCATTATCCCACAAATTTTTATGGATTAGAATGACTTCATTGTTTATCTGGATTGTTATATAAATGGTTTTGATAAAGGATGCCTAAAAATACTAAGAAGAATTTATTGTAGCATGTTTAGACTTTGAGCTGGGACTTTACACCGAAGACAAGAATACATTTATTTTTTCCCTTATAAAGCCAGTTAAGAAGTTGTTCTAGTAACTAAAAATCTTCCTGACCACACTTAAATCTGATGGGCATAAGTTTCTTAAAAGTTCATTAAATCCTTTCAATACTCCATGATAAATGTTACAATAGTAAGAATCAGTATTCTTACTTTTTTTTTCCCACCTACAGTTAATTTTCAGGAGTTGCTTAAGATTCCAGGTAATGAGTTAAACAGTTAGTTTTCAATTCTACAGGTATGAAAGGTCACATGCCATTTCTCTGCACTACCTAATCAGAACAGAAATATTAATATAGTCAGATTTCTCTCCCTTCCTTCCCTGTTCTCCTCCCACCTTTCCATGTTTTTGCTTTTTGTTTCTAAGTCAAACCAAGCACCTTAGCAGACAGTGAAATGAAGTATCTGTTTCAGGCTTACCTGTAGCCAGTGGCACTAAACCACCTAATTAGTACCTCCATGTAACGTAAAACAATGGCTCTGCACTCAGTTACAGATTGTCTTTTTAATAAAAACCTTACACTACAAGCCTAAAAACATTTCTAGCAGGCAAAATATTTCTGATTCAGTAGAGGTTATGCAATCATCAAAGCACTTAAATCTAGGTGCCAAACCACATTGCCAGGAGCTCTCAGTATTGTGAGGTACTGTTACCTGACAGCTCAGTGAATATAAAATTGCTTGTTTCTCCAACTGAAAACAATCAAATTTTCACCTTGCATTGTAATGATACACAATTCGGGATCAGCAAAGTGCCAACACAATTACCAGGAAGAAAACAAAACATAACAAAAATATCAAATCTAAATTTGTCTAGAGGGTAAACATTTCCATTTGGCCCTTTACACACACACACACACACACACACACACAAAAAGATGAGGGATTTTATCCGTACTATCAAATATGCTAGTGTTTTTTAGTAATAAGATTTATTTGCTTTTCATTAGGTAGAAAAGAAAAACAGACAAAGGAGGTGATTCATGAAATACTAAAAATAAACACAGGTCAGAACTGTGCTGGGATTTTACTTTTGCACATATAAAATACTGCAAGGGTCATCAGAGTTGCTAGGAACAAGCATATGTATCTGTATTACTGTTGTTATAAACTCATATATGTAAGGATTCATAAAAATTAATTCTAACTGGCACAGGGCGTACTTTGGCACAAGTTACCCATGACGTGCCACTTTTATTTGTTTATTTAAATGACTTCACTCTAAGAACTGAAAATGAATTTTGACCTGCAGTCTGCCTCAGAACTGGGACTTTCAGGATATTAAAAACCTGATGAAAACCTTTGAAGGGAGTAATCTGAACACATGAGAAATAGCATTTTCACCATGTATTTCTTGAGGTTATTCAGCAAGTGGCCTACATATTCAGGAGTGAAATTTGCATTTTGGTGATGCAGAGATCTAATAGCCAGAAATTGTTTTATATCTACAGTAGCTCTGGGCATCCTATAAACTACAGAAGAGTGTCCTAGGTAGGATACATGGAAAAATATTTTCATCTGGTTCACAGAAATGAGGCTAAACTTAAATCCTTCTTGAAAAACTTGCACTGTTGAGCAATAAAATCCTTCTTGAAAAACTTGCACTGTTGAGCATTATCATGAATTACCTTTTCTGTACTGATATTCCACTCACTACTAACACATACACAAATTTCTTGTACATTTATTGATGCAAATGCATATCACCTTCACTACTCTTTAAAGTTTCACGAGTGATAGATGAGTTAGAAAAGAAGAGAGAAGAGAAAAATATGCAAAGCTGAGAAATGGTCTTTGACATCAGCTTCCTCTGAAGGAATATTCAAGAATGGAAGTAATGCATAAGGAGCTTTTTTCCACTCTGCACAGTTGCACCAGCACCAGATGCAATTCTAACCCTTGTGGATAAAACAGGCACAAGGACTACTTGAATATGTTGTTAGCCTTGCAGAAGAGGTTAAGGAAAAGATGCAACCCCACATAACTGGGAATGCCTTCTGCACCTTGTCTCAAGTGTTGCATCCCCAGGAGCTCAGATACAACATGAAAAGGTTGAGCTTTCCAACTGCAACCCGCTCAGAGGTTTTGGCCACTGATGTTTGCTCTTGTACACTGCACTGTATCATACAACACAGCACACTGGTACAGAAAAATGAACAGAGGAAGAAAGGAAGGTAGCAAAACCTCAAAATGCTAACGTCATAAGCATTTTGGTCAGATAAAACAAAATTAGAGACAATGCCCATTTTTCTGCATCTTTGAAAAGTTCTGATTTTTGTTAAGGGTCCTCAACAGCAGGCTTTTAGAAGGCAGCATTGTGCACAATATTTCTTTGTTTTGAACTAAGATTTACACAATATGATCATTACATATGTGCACAATGGGAACACTAAAATGTGTTTACAGAGCCCTGCAGGAACCAACTCATTCATCAGTGGGCTGCAGCTACTGCTGGGGTAAAGGAGAGGGTAGTCTGAAGCAGTCCACTGCTCAGAAAAAGATACATGCCTAAATAAAATTACCCAGGAAATATTTGAGAAATACCCTTATTTTACTGGCAATGTGGCCAAGAATAAATGTGTGGTAACGTGTCTCCTTCTTCCCCCAGACCTGCCACTGCTTGAGCTCAGGACTGGGCCCTTTCCTTTTTGTGTTAATTACCTTCAACGCGAAAGATGAAGACAATAGATAAATAATTGCAACAGTCTAAGAATTCAAATAAATTGAAACACTACCTCCTCTATTAATTAAGGTAATCAGTTGCCATTAAGAAGTGCAAGCAATTTAAAGTTCAGTTTATTGAGACTTTGAACCTCCTAATCTTTCACAAGCTCCACAGAAGAAGTATCTACCAATTTTAACTGCCTTTAAAAAAAAAAACCTTGAAATAACCAAGAAATTGTTATTCAAAGTTTTAGTATGACATATCCCACAACATCAAGTATTTTAACTGTTATTTAGTTTTAAAAAAAAATGTTTAATATTAACCAGTTTCCCAAAGCAAGTTTTGTATTTTCTAAGAAATTCACTAAGGTGTCTAGACCAGGCACTAAAAGGAATCAGAGATTATTAAAAAGTTATCATTGCAGGTAAAATTTACACCACTTCCCTATTCAGCTTGGAGAGATCAAGCAGCAGCAGTCCCTGCATGCAGCATTCTGAAACTACACCAGTTGCAAAGGAAACTACAAACTCTCCCTGTCTTTTGCTTTCAGTTCTGCATAGTACCACAAAATTGTTGGAAGAAATAATTTGCAATAACTTAGGACACTCAACGATCCGCTTTTCATGGAAGGTTATAGCATAGAGCGTCTGCTCTCAAACAAGGAGAAGGAAACATGCGTAACAAAATCAATCATAAGGGTAAAGGTGAAGAGTACCCTGGCTCTGAATTGCTCCGCATTTCTGAGTGCTCAAAGTCCAGTGTTAGTATTTTTAAATGTGTCAAAGAACATAATGAAGGACAACCATCAGAGTACAAAAGAAAAGATAAACCAGCACGTAAACCAAAGGACCAAATGAAGTTGTTTCCAAATAATTAGAAAGTTAAAAAACCAAATGTCCAAAATACAAACTTAAAATACTGTCAGTGATTTTTAAAAAATTCAGTAAGATCCTTTGCAAGTTATTTTAGCTAAAATACTGAGATAATGTTTTTAATTTGTGGTGCAGTATGTTTACCATTGAAATACACAGCGTCTTATTGTGGTTTTCATCTCTGACCTATTTTTTCCTATATATTAAGGATAAAACACTTGATCTGCATTTGCAAAGAAGTCTTGTCTTCTCAAACAGTGTCAATTTTTGCTCAAGGCTATATTTTGTAACAGTTTCTCACTTACATTTATTGGTAATAATTTATAATAGACAAGTAAACGGTACATAATACGTGCAGACTATTACTTCTAAAACCAGATTTAAACAGTTTCATTTTCTCATGGACATTGGTTGAGAGCTCTGTTAACAATTTCAAAAGCATTGCCATACAGAACATAACACACACATACCTACATCCATGCAGCTTTACAGGCATGTTTAGCTGATACAGCTATCATCATTACCACAAACCATAAATGAGACAGTTCACTGTCTGTGGTTCTAAACCAAATACAAATAGAATCGAAAATAAATATTTCTTTTAATCTCGCAATTATGACACAGACATAGAATCATTACAGACTTTTGAGAATGGGTCGGGTACTCAGACACTAAATCAGAGCAGCTGTACTGAGGTTAACTGAATCCTATTTATTCATCTAAAGACATATATCCCTAGCAACTTTTATTGGCAGTGAAAATTTACATTGGGCCTTTTTACAGTATGAAATTTCTGTGTTTTCTATGTGAAACTGACTACCATTACAATATTAGTAGGAAGCATATGACATGCTAACACTCCTTCAAAAACTCATTGCAGAGAAATGCAAAGAATAGTAAAGCAGATTGGGAATCATAGCAGACTGTATCCATTGTTCTCCATATTTTTAAGGGTATTCCTCTTGAATTGGTTCAAAATAACAAGATCTCTTCACTTACACAGACAAGCACTTTCAAAAAACCCACAAAAATTAATTCTCTGACTGACATAGGCACTGATAGCTGAACATAATTTGGGGAAGAATCAAACACAAACTACTGAAACAAAAACAATTTTAAATTTTAATTAGAACATGAATTCTTATATTGCTACTTGGCAAAGAACTGCAGTCCAGCAGCTCCTTTGGAGCAAGGTCATGAAAAAGACAGGGGTCATCCAAATATGTAAGACCCCCAGCTCAGCAGGCACAAACTCTGCACTAATTATACGAGGTTGCTTCAGTCCCCAGCACACAACCACTCTGGCAGCCTCCCCAGGACATTAGCACTACACAGAACAGGACTGAGGTGACAGGACTAGGGCAGGTGCCCATCGGCCCACCAGGAGGTGCCCACATTTGAGCAGACAAAAATAAAGTGTGA
Source organism: Myrmophylax atrothorax (assembly GCA_026770055.1). Lineage (NCBI taxonomy): Eukaryota > Metazoa > Chordata > Aves > Passeriformes > Thamnophilidae > Myrmophylax > Myrmophylax atrothorax. The sequence goes on from JAOXXN010000065.1 coordinate 12,623,737, forward strand.
AAAGGGAGAAAGCAAAGACTCGTTCAGGTTTTTTTCTGCTGAATCATTTTTGGCCATTGAGGTTTTAGAAGCTGATTCAGGCAGAGAAAAGCCCTATCAGGGCAGAAACTGGAGCTAGCAGAGAGGCACAGGACCACCCTAGAAGGAGGCAGGTTAGGGGTGAGCCTTCTCATCTTTTTAGCAGAGGGGTCAATATCCAAGAAAAGGCACCTTCATAAAGAGATTCTCTTACTTTGAGACTGTACTCTGGTTGTTTTTTTTCATAGAAGGTGATGAAGCAATCTAGTATTTGGCAATCAGCACCACTTCTCATGTTCCAGAAATCTCAAAATATCTTCACCTTTACTAAGCAACTCTCTCAGCACTCTCACTTTACAAAAGAAGAAACTGAGACACAGTTTAATGAATTAACCCAAGGAAACAAAGAAAATCAAAAGTACATAGGACTGAATTACTAGCCCTTTCCAGCTCCCTGTGAAAGGCGTAACTTGCAGCAAGAGATGAATCTCAAATTGGGTTCATAACATGTTCACAACTGAGTAAGACTCTTCTCACTAGCAAACAAAGAAACCTTTCCCTACAATGATTTATTTCAGTGAACAGACACGTACAGTTGCATATATTTCTATGGCTTTGTCATTATCAATTTACAATACCATGTCACAAGTTACAGTTTATTTAAACCAGCCAGCAAATGCTGGGAGAAATGTTTGTTGACACTGAGTAGTGAATTTCTACAAAACCTGACTGCACTTCTGCACTGGCAAGTGGTGATCAAAGTGATATGAAACTGAAAGCTCCCACACCAGGATGAACACATTAAGTGCAAGTTCAGAAAGAGGCTGGGGATGCAAACTCAGTTCAAAAAATATAAACTGGATAATAAAATAAAAAGGAACATATATTTTTAAGCAATAGACAGAACTTCTGAAATGGAAACTGTCAACTCACTTGTGTGTTATATACATTGCTTTTGAATTTTTTCATACAAGGGGCAAAACATCAAACAAAAAGTATTATCTCTTGCACTGTATTTAATACTTCTGAAAGGCACTTAAGCTTATTGCATGTCATCTTTTCAACGCTCAATTAAAATACTAAATTAATAAATGTTAAGGCAGCAAATTTATTCATTTTAGTATTTTCAAGGACTTTTCTGTAAATATCATGAAAAGATAAATGGAGCAAACAGCTTATCAATACAACCTCCATGGAATATTTGCTAACATTACACATATGTTAAGCAGTGAAATGTTTTTCACTTGAAAAACACAAAACATTCTGCATCTGTTGTAGAAAGTCAACCCAAGACATACATCTAACTGAAGACTTTTATTTTTCACTTATAAGCTGATGAAGAAAAACTCCCTTCACAGCTTGTTTTGATTCAATTAAAGCAATCGTTTACTCAGTACCTATTGCAAATATCTTAGGCTGTGTGGAAGGAGAAATTACATGGTTTGGATAG
>JAOXXN010000065.1:12640057-12660866 GCA_026770055.1 Myrmophylax atrothorax
ACTAGGTAAGTTTAATTTTTTTCTCCACTCTAATATTTTACAATTTATTTTCTGCTAGGAGAGTTCTAATAATTCTGTATTTTCTCTAATATCTTGTGGAGATAAACACCTGTATGCAAAGTCATAAGACTGCCCTGAATTTGTCCTTTTTCGTGACACAATCTTACAATTTTATGTATGACCACTCTAAACCTGCTGATGCTCCATAAGGACTCTGTAAAAGCTAGAGTTCTTCATGAAATTTTCTGGGAATATTACAGTCTGAAGCAAGGCTAAGCACCAGCTGCACCATATTTATCTACTAGTTTATGAAAGAGTTTCCCCCTCATTGTGCGAATAACTGACCTTAGCCATAGCTAATAAGATATGAGCTTCCTTGAACTATGCAGCTTTACGCTGAATGTTATAAAATATTTCAGTGTTATCCATATAGCTTCACTGAGCTCCTAATGAACTGAAACACATTCTCTCTCCAGTACTGTCATCACAGATGAGGTGTGGTCCAAGGAACAAAAATAACCTGGCCCAACCTTTGCTTTGGCCATCTGTTTCTGTAGACAAGCTTCTTCCAGGTTTTTACGAAGTGGAGAATCAAGGAACATATAGATATTTATGCTCCACCCTACCCGAAATCTCATCTTACTGCCCCAACCACCACAAGAGTGGCTTGCTGCAGGCTGTTTCAGCAGCCTTCCCCGAGTGCACATGTGTTTCCAGATGTGTGTCTAGCTAGTTAGAGATCTCTGAAACTTCATCTTTCCACGATTTTAATCCATTAGGCAGGTTGGGAGCGACATGGTCTGCATTGAAGAAAATGCAACTATGCATGAAAACCCTGCTCAGTCAAAGTAGTTCCACTAAATCAGATGATGTCTTATCAACCTATTCCAGACACATCTAATTTTGGGGGGAGGGGAGTTCTGTTTTTTCTTTTTTTTTTCTTTTTTCCTATTATACACAACTCAGAACAGCTACAACTGGCAAAAAAGCAACAACCATGTCAAGCTGTGGAGCTGTGCTAAACGGACTTGTAGGCAGACATTTTTCACAGGTTACATTGTCATGCTGTTGAATTTGAAATGAGCCACTTGAAGGGGCTGAAAAAAGACAGTTTCTGCTTGATATCTTTTGCTTTCATTTTTTATTTAGGTATATTAATTTTATCCCAGTTGATATAAATAATAATAATAAATAACAGCTAATTTACACTGGTTTACTGTTGCAGAGGGTCAAGACTGTTTCTGTTCAGTTGCAGGTAGTATTTAATGATTTAGGATTCTGCCAATAAGCTAATGCTTACTACTAATTTTAGGTTATTCAATTCTGTCTGTTGAACCAGTACAATGCTAGAGGCTCAGCTATCAACTATATATACAAACAAAACACAATAAATCCTGAAATACTACTTCAAAATCCAACAAATTTGTCTAATTTGTGGGTTAGTACATACATAAGTATTATAATCACCTTAATCAATCCAAATAAGCATATAGCAAGTTTCATTTTGTGGGTTTTTTTTCCCCAACAGCACTTCACTAGTTGTTCCTGATGATGTTCCAAGCAGAGCATTCCAAAGAGTCACTCGTGCAGGAAAAGAGTTGAACTAAACTCAAGTTGCCAGCTCTTTTCTAATTTTAAGTTTAGCTTTCCCCTTCTGAAGCAAGTATTCCTCTCCAATACTAGTTAAAAAAAGCTTATCTAATTTAACTTTCATTTTTTCCTTAAACATCTGGGAAACTTCATTTCTCTAATCAGTTTTCTTACTTTCCTTGACTAATTACAATCCTGTTTTTTTTCTATGTATATCATTTCCTGTGTGATAATTTTTTCATCATTGGGTTTCTTACTCTTTATGTATTTCCTACATGCTGGTGTTCAAACTCCGAAAACGCAGCTTGTTTATGTTGTCCCCACTCTCCTTAAAATACTCAGCTAAAATGCACCACAAGAAGTTATTTGCCTCTATGTATATCAGAATATTTAGCATAGCTTCCAAAATGCCACCATTTGTTGCCCTGATAACTCCATCATCAGCAAATTCTAGGATTTTAATTTACTCTAACATGATGAGATGCCCTTCAGAGAAATTGGCCACCAGCTGCCTCTCTGCTCGAGGAGGCCAAAGTCACATGCAAAACAATGATGCCTGTCAGACAAACGCCACTTCTCTGTTTCACTTTCTTACTGCCTGTTCTTCCTTTCTATTTGTCCCTTCCCCGAGGCCATATCTTAATCCCATTCTCCAAATTAAAAGGTTTCTTCCTTTCTCTATGGCTCAGGAAAGGTTACCACACAGAACTACGTTGCTACAGAGGCTCAGTCTTCAAATTTTGAATACTTTCAGCTTTTATCTATATTTTCATTCCTATATCACCTATATATAGCTTTCAGGCTATTTCATAGGTAATAGGTTAAAATCTGGAGATGGTAAACTCCTTTTCACTGAGACAGATACTGTAGTTACATCATAGGCATACTGAATTCCATTCTACAAATAAATCAGGATTTTTTAAAAAAAATGCTATTAATTTATGTAACAGCACACAACTTAGTGAAAGTTCTTAAATGCTTTATAGAGACTTCCTAGTTTTTATAGTATTAGACCACCATTTAAAAGGTTTTCCACAACCCTGATAATAAACTAAACAGTGAAAAAGACATTGCAAGCAATAAATATTTATCATATATATTTATTACTATCAGGGGCACGAATATAACTGACAAATTTGAAAGTTGTCCCAAGATAGGGCTTGGAGACTTTTAAAAATCACCAAAATTATAAGATGATTATATTCAACTGACCTAATGGTTTGGGTTGCATTTTCTGTATAAACACAGTGGTATGTTTACCAAACATCCATTTCCTTCTAACCTCAGATCACAGATTTTTGAAACCCTACAAAAAGAAAAACTTTTTTAATGAACACAATTGTGTTCACAGTATCAAAACAAACTTGAGTAACTCATTCATGCAGTGTGAAAGCTGAAATCTAATAACTCTGAATGAAAGAGCTCTGCAACATAAAAGTTCCTGTAAACCTCCACAATATGTTCAAACACAACTAAAGACAGACTTACGTAATACATTAGTTTGCAATTGGAAAGGACTCTCCAGGTTTTGTAATCAGTTCTCACATTTAACCACATACCAGAAAAGAATTGTTATGATATTTCACAGTTACATACATTGCATAGCTTAGAAATATATCTTCTTACCAAAGTTAAACACAGCTTTAATTTCTTTCATTCATTGGAGGAAACTGAGGATCAACATCTGCTGTTTCACATGCTGACACTTTAAGTAAAATAACAAAGACTCTCTTAAAAACTAAATTCTCTTATAATGGAAAACAGAAAGAAAAGATTTTATTCCTTTGAGAAGATGATTAGCTTACCTGGTTTTGCCATTCCACACCGACAGCCCGAACAATATTATCAGCTCTTCAGGTACTAATTCTTGCTAACTGGAAGGATATTTTCTCTCTTGCTGGATTAATAATCAACTTTCCTGATAGTTTATTTGTAATTCTCTGCTGGTTAACCCTTTGTAGGGCTCCCATTTTGAACTAGGCAGCCTATGCTGTTCAGTTCATTTTAATACAAAAATAACAAAACACAACAGTACCTACATGAGAACTAAATAGCAAGCTAAAGAGGAAAAAAATAAAAATAGATTATCTTAGAAAACTAAAAAGCTTATAAATACTTAAAAACAGACTGTCTTTCTCTGAAAGACTCTACTTACTAAACCTAAGAGCCAGTAAAACAACACATCAACAAACTGGAAGCTGTAAAATCCAATGGCTCATACAACTGCACGCTCCCATAAAGCTACTGCTCAACCTCTCATCTTCAGCAAACATGTCAGTATGACATATGCCTGCTTAATTCTGAAAAATAACATATTTTATTATTGGATAGTGTGTTGAGAACTTACTACAGTTATCAGTTTGTGCAAGGCCACCCATCTGTGTTGCCAGAAAGCAAGAGCAAGAGTGGCCAGGAGTAAAAATGAGATAAGAGAGGCCCAGAATAGTAAAAAAGGGGAGTTCAAACGAGGACAGAACAGTTTAAGATGGGATACCTAGAAATTACATGTAACTTTATTTTTCAAGAGTAATAGTATCAAATTACATATATCTCATCAGTTTCATAAAAATTCTATACATTTTGGCAGTTCTGTTGTGAAATGAGTAAAAAGATTATAAAACAATCTGGTAAAAGGCTTTAAAGATCTCATACAAGAGGGTGAAACATTCTGGAAATGCTGACCAAAAGAAACTAGACTTTGGGTTGTGCTTTGATTGTGAACAGAGGTAAGAGGAAGAGAAAAATAAACTGTTGCATGGATGACTGAGGCATAAGGCTGTAAAAATAGGGAAAAAGCAGAAAAAGACTTTTTTTTCTTTCTGAAAAAAATTATTATTTGGGTTTTTTGGATGCTTTAGGTAAAATATAAAAAGTGACAGTTGCATTCACTAACAGAAATGCTTTCCTGGTGAACTGTGCCATAGCTCCTTTATTAAATAATACTGCAGTAGTTCTGGGGTTTTCCTCAGGACAAAAGGATGGAGTCTCCTAAAGCTTCTGCATAACACAGATGAGACTTTATCTATTTCACTTCACATAAGAGTAGTCCTATAGCTAATCTATTTTTACACAATGATAGGTCTCTGCTCTCTGTTCAGTTGCACCTAACACAGTTTGCTGTAAACTTTCAGCAGTATGTACTGTAGAATTTATGATAAAATGTTATAAAGTTTTGAAGCACATTTATTTCATATTTATAGTTAATTTTATTCTGTCTGTGTTTGAAGGAAAACCTTTTAAGAACGCCAATAATGTGAGAAAGCTACAACAACTAAATTTATTGTTAAGTATCGCATCAGTGATACTCCTGGGGGCTCCTCTTCATGGGAAGAAAGCTTAAACAACATTTTCTAACACATTGGATTGCTTCCCAGAGATGTGATGGCCTATAGAGGCAGCGCTGAACAAAGCAAGCTGGAATAGTAAGTCAGTAAACAACCCGTTTCAGAGGATGGCCACAAGTAACTGCAACTTTGTTTAATAAAGGTGAATTATAGTTATCTTTTGTTCTCTAGGAGGTGCATTATCTGTCTCTTCTGTTCCACCTGACTAAACTGGTGGTATCTTTTCTATCACCTGACTGAGTAGTTGGCTGGAAATAATGGCACAAAACAATCCACTGTTGTTACAAAAGACAATGACCTTTCATGTCCTTGGAGCTCGCCATGACCTTTCATCTTTCCTATCCTCCAATGGTCTCTCCTAACAACTCAAACTATACCCTGTTAGGCTGAATTCCAGATTGTCATAAAAAGCCCCATTCCTTCAAAACAAAACCAATTTTTACACCAAGGTGGAGGAGAAACACAGGTCCATTGTTTCCTCACAGATGGAAGTTAGAGTTACTAAGGCAACAGCTCTAATCCCCCTTTTTACCACCTTTTTCACATCATTGGCCTATCAAGTGTGCTACCTTTTAACTCATAAGCTCAAAAGCTGGTAGTCTAACTGACTGCTCTAATTAGCTACGATTTTCACAGTACAGACAACATGATGAGCTAATCGAAATTTGCAAAATAATGACGTACCTCCAGCAAATATTCCTCCTCCTGAGGCCCAGTCTTAGAATAACAATAATGAGACCATTATTAGAGGAGGGCATTAAAATGCTGCACTGCTGCTAAACAGAGAACTTAATTGTTCTGGTCTTGTCCATTGAATCAACAACCTATTGTTGTGGACTTGAAAAATAAAGGACTTGAGAATGGGTGCCATAATGATTGGTCTGTGCTGCCATACCAGCACTCTGTAGAATTGTTTTCCTTTTGAAACTCTTGATGGACTAGTAGTTTTGTTTAAAAGTAATATAAAAGCCAATTGTCTGGATAAAAAGTCCTATTTATCGAAATCGTTAGAAGCAGTTGCATGGATTTGTTCATGACCCCCAAGATAAAAACATAGAGACCATAATAATGCTATTTGTGGAGACCACTGCTTGTAGTGACACTAGATAACACAGTCCTGTCTAGCTACTGCAACAGGAAGGAAGGCATTTCCTTTCCAGACAGAAATCATGGCAGAAGGTCAAATAGTGGACAGACCAAATTCATCTGTATAAAGAAAGATGTTGTATTAAAAAAAAAAAAAAAAAGAAGGCATTACCTAATATATTTGGTCATCATTTACAATTCTGGATTTAGGAAAAACTGACAAAGATATTCTTAAGTCAGTCACAACACAGGACTTTTCTGTTTATTAGTTTGTGGGGTATTAAAAATTACAGACTTTATTTTTTTTCTTCAACTCTTCTATAGAATCATACCCTAAACTTTGTCATTGGGAAACTGATTCATATACACCTTGACATGCAGTGACTCAACTGATGTCAATGGTAACTTATAGTTACCTTTGGATATTCTTTGTTTAAATTTGGGACTGGGAAGAAGAGATATCTAAAATCTCTGGCATGCCTTTTAATCTTGTGGGGGGTGTGGGGGGGTAATTGATAGGAAATTAGAATCTACATCTTTTCACAAAATGTTTAACTCAAACATGATCTTGAGAACTAAATATTCTCTCAAATCAAAAATCATTATTTTATTACATAAAATCATCATTAATGGACACTATCCTGGATTCCTCTCTTAGCTTTCATTGCAACAGAACAGTTGAAAACATAAGCAACAACAGATTTGCACTTTGGGACAGAAATTAAAATCATGTCTTAATGTACTTTTATAGTTACATCTCTTAATACATCTTCCTACACAAAAATTTCTTATTTTTATCAACATATTGTAAATCAAAATGAGAAAAACAATTGTGAAAAGGGGAAAAAAAATAAAGACAAAAACTTAAAGGTTACCCCAAAAGGTATTTTCAGCAGTTCTTAGAACTGCTCACATCATGTAAAATTGTCTCACAGGCACTCACAGCCTTTTCTTTAAACTTCATTCGCAAATTGAAAAATGCCTAATATAAAGTAGTATTAAATTGTAAATAAGACCTCTTGCTTCATTCAATCCATGCTTTGCTTCATTTATCTTCATCTTGTTAGGCTAAATTAATTAACAATCTCTGTGTTGCACACTTTCTCTTTTCATTACATCAAATAATGGCCTGGATATGGGAGAAAACCCTCACCACAGGGATCTTGAAACACTACCTTGAGGAAGAGTCCCTTACATATGCATTGCTTTAGCAAGATTAACTAGCTAGATGTTACAAGGTTTATTAAGTGGATCCTTCATCGCTTTAAAATAGTTGTCCTGATTTTGTGAGAAATTAAAATATTTTTTTAAAAAAAAAATTCAGGAGCTTGCAATAAGTCATGTTTACAATTTGTGAGCTACAAGTACTAAAAAAAAAAGGAAGTACCTAGATTTATCAAGTTTTAATCGATGCCTTATTTAATATAAAAAACATGCAACTTGAATGCAATTTCTGGCCAACTGTGTATACAGTCAAAAACATATTAATGTGTCAAATTACTCAAACCAAGTTGCCATATCATTTGTTTGTGAATGTTCTTTATATAATTAATTGAGTGTCTGGGACAGTTTCATTTGTAAATCTGGTTATTTACATGCTGTAATGGGGAGCAATGTGCTAAACTATCAGTCAAGTTTTCTTCCTTTAACCTACATTATGGCATCTAGAGCAAAAGGACAAAGCAGTAAAGCCTTTTTTAATCTCACTCTGATCAAACAACCCTCTTTCTCCAATCACAGCTTTGTGCGTGATATCTTTCTGCTAGTGTTTCTTATTTAATTAAAACAGACACTGACAGAAGGACATGGATTAGGACTGTAATGATGCATTTACTTAGATTAATCGGAGGCTCCTTTTGGAGTAATGGCTTAAACAAAGAACAAAAGGAAATTGTTATGAAACAGCCTTTTATCCCAGGCAAAGGTCAAATTATGAGGTTTTTAATTTTGTCAGCCTCTGTTATATTGGGCCTTGCTACAGGAACATGAGAAGTGCTTCTCTCCCCTTCTCCCCCGAGCCAAGCCAGTTATTATAATACAGCCATTAAAGCTGCAAATTAAAATGTCTGATTTTAAAACAGGTTGCTCAGCTTTCAAAACCCTCTAATTAGCATGTTGAGCATTGTTGTGAAGGAAAGAAACCTAAAATGCTAATGACCTGCTGCCAGGTGACCACACTGCTGTGCAAAATAATACGGACTCATTCAAGTAGTAGCAATACTAATAATACCCAGCTCTTATGAATTACCCAACTCCAGGTCTACTCTGCACCACATATGCTTAAAGAAACAAGCACGCATCCAGCCAAAGATCAGAGTTCAGCAGTGAGCAAAAGAGGTTGTTGTATGTTAACTGGAAAGAAGTCTGTGCCACTTCAGACACTGCAAGGCAAGCAAAAAACATTTGAAACCACCATGGGCCGAGTGATGCTTGGACTAGGCACAGAGAAAAGCATGCAACAGAAAAGGAGGCAGCCCCAACTTGCTCTGATAAATTCTACTTCTGTCCTTTGTTCACAGAAGGGCAACAATGCATGAGAAGACCCCCAAATACAGGTATATTTTTTTTCCTTTTCCTGTTTTCCATACATGGCAACAAGTTCACTGAACACACAAAATTAGACCATGATACTTTCTTAAAATGTGCTACAGGAGAAAATCTGGTAATGTGTCTTCCAAGACTCAAACCAAATAGAAAACATTTTCTTAAACCTCGTGGCACTTGAGGCTCTAGGTTTTTGAATATTTCATTTTTAGCAAACTTACTTTGCACAAAATTTCAAAAGAGCTCTCATGTCCCAGTGAGAAAACGTAGCTGACATGACTTCCTTTTTTTGAAGTGTAGCTGCAAAAATATCCATTAGTCTTCTGCACCCCCAAAACTGCACACAGACCCAAACCTTCTCCTGCCACAAAGTCTACATCTCTGGCAAGTTGAAATGTCACACAACACCTACAGGAACACAACCTGATACCAACAAAGAAGGAAAGCTTTGCTGACAGTGCCAACATTGGGTCCAAACAGCAGCAGTAGAGGCAGCTGTTCAGCACCACAAATAATACCACCCTGAAAGGGCAAGAACCGTTAGCAGCCAAGATTGACCTCACTTGACCTCCTTTTTTACCAACAGTTAAAAAAGAATGACTCTCCCTGTAATAAGGCATCTTTGCCATAAAGCCCTGTCCAACCCCTTCCAAACATACCAGCACAGTGTGGACAGCGTTCTTCAGAGGTCGCGGTAGTAGGAAGTTGGATAAGATGTTGAACAGCTATGCCTGGCCTCGAAGTCTGCTCATTCCCAGAAGTCTCCTACCTTTCAAGTGATCTCTAATTGACCGTTAAGGGACAAAACTGACTGCAAAGGGTATTTTCAGTCATCTTTAATCCCTTATTGCATTATATTCATCAGTCCAGAGAGAAGGTACCGTGTGATTTCAAATCCTGAGCTCCTGAAAACTGCTACTCCATGAAAACGACAATTCAATTCCTCACCAGATAAATTACAAAGCTGCCAGATTAAGCTAATTATAATATATAAAGGACCATGCATATGGTTTAATCTCAAATCCATGTGTCAACACTCTGTATCACTTGTCCCCATTTTTCACAGATTCTGCAACCTTGCTGCCACTATAGTCCCTCACAACTTACCCCAAATCCTGAAACAAAATAAAAAATTGACAACTTGCCCTTGGAAATACTAGCATGACTACATGTAAGTTACTTAAAAGAACCTACATTAAAAGGAAAACTACACGTATTTGCAATGATGGTAATTTCAAATTACTTAACATTCAAATACCTGAAAAAGTAGCAAACAAAATGTTAATAAAATTAGCTACATAGTCATACTCTATCTGGTTAGAAATAGGATGAACTTCACAGTTCTTCTACAACTCTGAGATATCACTGTCATCAGCCAGTAATACCATTTGTTTATTTGTTTAAACTTCTGTTCAGCCAAGATAATCACATCTTAAGATATGAGAACCTGTTTTCACAGACACATGTATCATCCACTAGTGTTCTTTGGCTGCCTCTTTGTTGTTATTTTTTTTCCCTGAATAAATCACATCTGTAAGACAGAAAATACACTGCTAGGTTTATTTATTAAAAACTATGTTAACCTCTAATGAAAAACAGACTTTGTGCAAACTGACAGGTGGCTCTATCCTTTACAACTCTCAGTCAGGAAATTCTCGTAATTTTCATTTGTCACTTTACACATACTATGTTTGTAGAATTCATCCTAATGCTGTCTTTTAAAGGCATCTTAATATGGCTACAGCATTGATATGCACAATGCAAATACAGTTTCCTGAAATTTCTATTTGTTCCTTAAAATATATTAAGTATGACAACACTCTTCTAGTGAAGAAGTAATAAAATTGCATTAGTATCCTACACAGAATATGAATTCATACTTTAAGATCAGAGCTGCTTAGATAGCAAATTGTCTGCATCATTTCACATTTAGCAGCTAGAGAGCTGTCCAGGTACAGTCTGTATACAGTCAGCATTAGAACAATCAGTGCTTCCATGAATACAGTACTTTGTGTCCTGTGGTTTTTTGCAGAATATCCCTGTAGTACCTAGAAATACATGTAAAAGAAAAATCCAGTAGTCCAGTAATGAAGTAATAGATGTGGGAGTCTGACAGGAGTCAGGCTGTCACAGCAGCAGATAGTGGCACAGCACGGTAGATAAACTAGTAAAGCAGTGCAATAGTATGTAATTGTGCTGCTTTGGTGCAGGATAAGGAGCTGTCTGGGCTTTGACACATTGTAAGTTCCACTGGGTCCACTGAAGTATACCTCTGAATAACTATGTTGCTCTATCATATTGATCCTAGAAGCTCTAGTGCCCAGTACTGAGCAAAGACAACCTATTTTCTCACTTTTTGCACACCACTTTCATATAACCAAGCAAAAGTAACAATATGCTCTGCACTAATGCACAACAGAATAAAATGTATTTCCAGGAAAAAAAAAATCTTGAAGTCACTGAGATCTCACATGTAGTATGTAAGCTGATTTGACCCACAGACATGAAGACGAGGGAAGTTGGTTCCTTCCATGTTTCTTTACTCTAGTAGCCCCCTAGATCAGTGTGTTTATGTATGTGTGTGTGTGTGTATATATATATAAAAAACTGAACCAGTATAATATGGAAATATATCTACATATTGGAACCCATGTAACAGTCATAAAATGGAACCCAATTCCATTGTCCAAATTACCAGTCTGTGCCCCCAGTCACTAGCACAGAACAGCAATTGTTTCTACCTTCATGTACCATGAGAGAAGAATAGTTCTTACCTCTGAGCACCAGCAGCTGCTCTTGGGGTTTGCCCCATTGTGCACAACCTACCTCAGTCTTCTCTGTACAGGTTCTCTGCATTCTAGTCTACCTGGTCAGCCTATACCAGTATCTCTGTATGAACAGCTTTGTATGTCTGTCAGAGGAAACAAAGCAGAACTGTCTGCTCCTTGTGTTTCCAAAAGACTGCAAAGTTTCCAAAAGAACTACAGAATCCAGAAACTTAAGTGTTTGAATTCAAATCAGATTACCACATTGACAACTAGAAATTCTTATGACCATTTACCTCTTTTGCAGTGCTAGATATCCCATCTCATTCCAAAAATCCACTTTCATCTGGTTTATGACACAATATACAAAACAACATTCAAATCCTTTATAAATTTCTTATTTGGTTTTGGAATGCTACCCCTATGAACATATCACTGAACTTGTTCACCCAACATTTTAAACTCTCTTTGCATCAGCATATTTTCATATCTGCTAATTTTTTAAGTCCTAAAATAAACTAGATTAATGATGGAACAAAAACACAGAGTCAACTCTCCTCTCTGGGCATTATCACTTGATTTCAATGAATGATAGGGTTATTATATTTCAAACTCTCTTCTGCAAGAGAATACTGATCCATGTAATTGATCACTGATTTTATGATTTTCAGAAATTAAATTGATAAACTATTTTATATTATATGCAACAGAAAAATCTACCTATACACTTTCAAGTGCAGACAATATACTCAAGGAGCAATTAAAAAAAAAGATTTTTGCATTCTAGTGTGCAAAAGTAGCCTGTACAAATTATGTGAAAATTTCACCCCAATCAAGTGAAATGAAAATTATCCATGTGCATATTTGACTTGCATCTCAGTTGAGAAACACAGGCTGGGTTTCAAGAGGCACTGGGACAAAAGTATCTGTAAAGAGATTCCAGTTTGCTGGTCAATGCAGCATAGTTCAGACACCTTGCACATACAGCTACAGAGTCAGACTTACACACAGCTGATAGTCACATGGTGAACTTCAATACCACCTCAGAAAATAATTCACTTGGCAACTTTTAGAATTTGACCTGAAATTTTCCCACTAGTCAAAATCTCCCAGTTAGTATTTTCTAGTTAAGGTGGCACACAGAAGAGTAAGGCCTATTTCTGACTCAGTGTCTGGCATGCTAATTACCTTTTTATGCCTCGGTTTACCCATGTGTAAAACAGGAGGAAAAAAAATCTTTATAAATCACCTTTCTATACTGCTTTGAGACGTAAAGGATGAGAGAAACTGGATCTCTAAGCATTATGAAACAGGGATCATTTCAAAAGGAAACCAAAGAAATGAACGTAACTGTCTGGGGGTTGCTTGGTTTTCTTCTCTTTCTCTAATGTTGGAGCTTTCAATACCCAATCAGCCAGTCATCCCACTGCATTGTTTTATTACAAAGTGAACAGACAAATTAAGCAAAACAGGACAGTGAGGGCACTTTGTTTACATGCTATATCCTGTACATATCTGTCCTAGGTTCAGACTGAAATCCAGCTCCAACTGAAAAAGGCTGAAAAATCTTTCTGAAGCTTTGTCACACAGTGTTTCTGACCTGGAAGGTACTGCAAGCAGGCACTTTCGCTACACATCTCAAACTCCCATATATTAAAGTTTCACACATTAAACATCCCTCATAAGTTATACCTGGGCACTCTATTTTTCTGCCCATATAATTATCAGGATTTTAAAACTTTCTAAAGATTGGAAGTAAAAAATATAGCCTATTAGAAAGAGGATACTCTTAACTACAGTATTCACTCTCAAAGATCTTAGGGTAATAGATTTTGAAAAATTGTTGGGTTTCATATATATTAGTATTTTGGGGTATATCTAAATCCTTATGAAATTTCTATTGCTGATACAGCTGGAAACTCTGTCATACCCACGGAAACTAACGCAGTTCAGTAGGTAAAATGATGCAAATAAGTAAAACCATCTACATTTTTTAATTACTGTAATCCATTTCTCATTCCACCAAGCTAACTTAATGTGTCTATAAAAGTTTTGCTAGTAACAACTGAGAATCAACTGTACAACCACCTCATTTCTTCAACATTTGTGAAAAATATTATCCCAAATGAGTTCTGAAAAAACCAGTTTTTATTACTATTTATATGTATATGCACACATATACATACCTGTGTGCAAACATTTATACATGTACATTTAGACAAAATCATTAGTTTGGGTTTTCAGTCCTTTCTTTAAAGCTCACCAGTTGGAGCAGATGGAAGTATGAAGTCATTTCTCTGCCCTGGTTCCTGAAAGAGAATACCACAATGTGCAGGACAGAGGAGGTGCTGCAGGTAAGCAGCCACAGGGAACAGATGCCTCAGCAAAAGAAGAGAGCAGAACTAAGGAGAAGAGAATGAGAATGGCAACAGCTTGGGAGAGCTCAGGGACTCCCTACAAAACCCCAGGAACTTCTGCCTAGCATCTGCATTTGACAGGAAACACTGGCAAGCACTTCTTTCCAACAGACTACTTCAGATTAGAAAAGGGATGTGAGAAATTAAAGAGTTAGATACATAAATTTATAGAGAGGTTTAAGATAATCCTATATAGAGTGATTATCTTTAATCCTAGAAAGACAGTGTTTTGCTTTAATTTTTCCCCTCAAGCCTGCACCTTTTTTCATAATGAAATGCATAGTCAGCCTTCAGTTGGTAAAATATTTGTGTTACCATGCAGTTAAACAAATGTTTTTTCATTTTCTTTTGAAACGGTCTCCCACCCATGTTTTTCTAAACAGTGGCCCATCAGTCCAGCTGGATAAAATGTACAAGCTGAGCAATAAGGTCTCCTCCTGCCCCCATTAAAAAGGTTCTTTCCTTATTCCATTAGCCAGAACACATGGGGAATTAATAGGACTTAAAAAATAATAGAGTACATCTGAAAGAAATCCTGATTCTGTAACATTCCCACATTCCACTATAACTCACAGCATCCGATCAGCATTCAGCATCATAGTTTTAGCACAGGCAAGTACAGAAAACTAAGATAATCTTTCCATATTCTTTTACACATGGAGATTCATAATTCCATTCAGTGATCTTTGTCTTCTATTTTTATTCTTCATAATTCTTTGTATAAAATATGAAGGACTCACGAGTATGATTATGAAATTTATGGTGTATGCTTGCTGCCCAGCACATTATAATCGCACAGTTGTCTGCTCTGCAGTATGAAATATTTACATAGAGTTTAAATGGGAGAAATCTATACAAACTATAGTTAAAATAGTATTACATTTATATATTTTTCTATATTGACCAGTAAAAAAAAAATATTTTTATTCCACTTCAGGGCAACATTTTACTACAATTAAATGAAAAGGCTTAGCTCTGATACCTTTTTGAAAAGAATCATGACCAAAAAGACACAGTTTTAGGAAGCATAACTGGAAGATGATAAAGAAAATCTCACTACTTCCTTACGAGACAACATCTCAACCAATTATGTGTTGAAGAATAAATGTGAACATATTCCCTTTTGGAGTTCTTTCATCTGCATGTACAATTTATACAGGAGCTCTGAGAAAGAAACGAATGAAGCACTTCCCTTTAATCCTGAGGGGGGTTTAAATGGTGCTGGGTTTGCTGTTTTGTTTCATTTTTTTTTAATTCATTACACTCTCCCTTCCCATCACTGGTGACCATCACTGCAGCACCATAACTCCAGCTGTGAACTTGAACATACAGTTCTCTGCAGCCAAAACAAGTGCTGCTTTTCTGATTTAGAACGAGGGACATTGAAAGGCAGAGGGAAAAGCTTAAGCTTAAGCTTCCATTCCTTCAGTAGTGGAGCATATGACACAGCATCCCAGCCAACATGACAAGTTACAGGAATAGCTGCAGCAACTAAGATTATAGAAAACTGTCTGATCTGTTACCAGCAATTTAGTGTTGTGCCACCTTCAGAGGGAAAACTCTCTAAACCATATTTTATATGAAATATTTGGTAAACAATACACTCTAATTTTCAAGGCTCTTCTGTTACAGGGCACAGGATGAAATCTTACGTACATGACGCTACTCCTTTCAGAAACGACCAACACAGGAGAGGAGAGGAATTCTCCCTTGCAGGAAATCCAGTGCATGTCAGATGCAGACAGACAGAAGGATGAATGGAAAGAAGGAAGAAGAGTAAATATCAACAGGTAAAAGGACAGAAGATTACTTTGGCAGTTGTGTGACAGTTACAGAAAAAGAATTTAAAAGGAAAGTGGGGTTTTTTCTCCAGATGGAGTCCAGAGTACACATTTCATTATAGTGAGCACTGACTTAATTTTCCAAGACTCAGCCCGAGACAAGAGCAGATGACTACAAGCTCAGCAGAGAAGTCTAAAATTAGTATTTTTAAAAGTCTTTTTATTCTCATAAAATTTGTACATTAAAACTGACATTTTAAAAGGTTACTTCTGTGGAGAGGAACTAGCAGCTATCAAAATCTAAAAACACCAATCAAATGTAAACGTGTTTCAAACTAAACTCCAGATAGCACAGACAAATCACTATGCCAGACAGCAGCACAGAGCAGGCAAAAGATTTGAGAAAAATTATAAATTAGGTAAATCTTCAAGTTACAGTATTATTGCATCAAAGCTGTGGTTTAGACATCCTAGTGCTAACTGCCAAACTGTCTGCATTATTCTCCGTTGTTAACCATAGTGAGTGGAATTCCAACCACTTCAAACGAATTATCAACTCCAATGGAGCAGGTTTGTGATAGAGCCAGAGAAAAAGGCTTTCTTTTAAAGCTTGCCTGTTCTATTTTTCTGCCCTACTATAAGATACACCTTATTCTGTATGGATTTTTATACACTTTAGCGTAAGAAAAACCAGCTACTCATTAATATCTCCACAAGTGTATTAAAATTCCATTTACCCTAGTCTTTTATATGTAAGCTTGTTTTTTATCTATCACATACAGCTATAAGTAGAAGAGACAAGTTAGTCCAAGGACATAATGTCTTTCAGGCTCTATAGCACTTAGCAGGTTACTGGGCCTCCAAGGCCTCACAGGTTTAACCAAGACTTTTCACACAATCAAGTAAAGAGAGCTAGGCCAGTCAGCAGATGTCCCATTCAGATAACAAAGAGAATATTTTAGTGACAATGTGAGAAAACAACAGTAAAAATAGTAGAGAAACCCACTGAACCGTAGTGTTCTTTTTTTCTTTACAAGGAACCATCAACTGGAGTTTGACTATGACATTCACCATAGTCTTTGGCAAGGGGAAAGTCAGTAATACAAGCTTTGTCACAAGAGATCCAAATAATCTATTATAAGAATCAATTATATCAATACTGGGGAATCTTTTGTATTTTAGTTTCCTCTATGGATTTATCATGAGTTCACAGATAATCTATGAAAGCTCCAGCTAATATATGAAAGATTCTTGTTGTGCACGTCATCACTAAATTGGTCTACAACATCCCTAATGATCCTATGATCCTGTGTTGCTGCATTTGTACCTTCAGTTTTGCCTCATCATAACACAAGTATTTAGTCTCCTCGAGTCTGAGTTAGGAATATTAAAACTTTCAAATGTAAAATGGCTATTAATATCCAAAACAGTTATACACGGTTGCAAACCAATGAAAAGGTGAAAGAACTGTGGTGTGAAGAAAGCCAGTTTTAGCATTTGTTAAGGTCACTTCAGTTCTTCAAGTGGCTCTTCTTAGAGCCCATTACCTCAGCTAAATACACTCACCAAACCATAATAATAATGGAGATAACCCATCTGAAGAACCCACTTTGGGGTGTGGTTTTGAATTTGAATCAGGGAAAAGATGACTACACACCCCATGTTCTTGCTCTTCTCTAAGGCCAAGTTTAAATAAAGAAGAATACTTCTCAGTTATCTTGGACCACATTTCAATGGCAAGGGAACTGTGAATGAAAGTTTACAAAGATGACTGTTAAACATTAAAGTATAGTATAATCGCTGTATGAATTAGTCATAGCCAGTTTAGGCACTGTCCAACCCACTTTCCAACCATCTGCAACAAATGTGCTCCATTAAAACAGAACCATATGGAAAACAAGCTAGCAATTAACACAGCTTCTATGCGTACCTCTAATACAGCACAGATTTCAAACTTTGAGTGAAACTGACTGCTGAATTACTTCCATATTGCTGCTGTTTAGACCTTGGCAACACATATTTAGCCTCACTCACTACAGTATGTCATCCCAAGATACTGCTATATCATCAAAATAAGCATGAAAAAACCACCCACAACTGAGCCACTCATTGTGGTTTATAGCCTCTGTTAATAAAATATTTGCAGATCAAAGTGTAACTGACTTTTTCAAAGATGCATAATACATTACTTACCAGGCAGTATCAAAACTAATAGCTAATGCAGGACAAATCAATTAATTTAATGCTAATTGGTAATATCTTGTACTATGAAACAAAGCAGCTTCAGGTTTGAGTGGCTTTCTCCTCTCCCAGATTTTTTGAAGTGCTTGAGATGCTGCACTTAACACTTATCTTTCCCAATCCAAAGGGGACATGCAGAAATCCTAGTTCTAAAACTCAGAGTCCTTAGAAATGGTCAAGTGTATTATTGTGGTTATTTTTCTTTAATAAAATACAAAACTAGAATACCTTATAATTTTATCTGTTGAGCATACAAGATCCAGAAAGTGATGTTTACTATAAACAAAAAGCTGATTATAAGCAAAATGTTTTGTTTCCTTTGTCAAAGTTCTAATGCTCAGTACTACTATATGTCCTTTTCTACTCAGGCATCAGAGTCTCCACTCTAAAAGCCTGATTCTTTAATTCCACCTACAATCTACTTATGCTCAACAATTCAGTCCACAAGGTTTGGTCAAGGTGATGAAGCCCCACAGAATCATGTAGGCTGGCAGAGGCCTCTGGAATTCTCCAGCTCACAATAACTGAGGTTGCTCAGGTAAAGAAAACTTAAATACTGTACTAGGTAAAAAAAAAAAAAAATCTAAATAATAAAAAACATACTGAATATTTAAAACATGACATTTCTGATGCAAATTAAGTTGCTTTAAAATATGTGGTATTAAAATTGGGGGGATTTTATACTTGTTTGGTGTTTTTTTAAATAACTGGTATTTATTTAATTAAACAAAGAACATCATTCTAGTTCAAATCAACCATATTTCCTCAGTTATCCAGGATGAAGTTAAAAAACTAACCACAGTCATCACTTTGCTACAGACTTCCCGGTATTCCAAAGTGGAGTTACAGAAGATATTCATTACACGAATACTACCTCGACACCTACAGAATTTCAAAAGCACTGAAATTCTTGAGGCCACCTTTCATGACTCTAGGTCATCGTTGCACACATTTCCAAAGACCCAAAGAAAATATGATGAGCAGGGGAAAAAAGATTTAGGGGCAGAATTTCCAACATTAATTTAATTTTGTCCACACAGAATTTTCTTCCCCCTTAAGCAGAAAGCAAGAAGAAACTGTAAAACAAGCTCTGCATTTCTTCCTGGATGCTTTTCATACCTTCAAGGTTTGAATACCAACAGAAATAATACACTGTCAAAGATATTATTATATAGGTCCATAGCTGCTTCTACATTTTGTCCTTAAAATTGCCCATTGTAATAGCAGATCATATGATGGTTATTGATGAATTTTAAGTACTGGCATTTCAGGTTGTGTAATTATACTGCCATTTTCATTTCTTCCAAAATGAAAGTTCTAGAAAACCTTGTCCTGAAGATGTTCTTGCACACACTACACACCCATAGGCTTAGGCACATTAACAGAAATGAAAGGATATAAACACGCATCATTTTAAAATGCATGGTTTGAGGAGACATTATCAGCATTACTTGAATACCTAATACAAACAATAAGTCACCTGTCTTAAAAATATGCCCATAGCATTTGAAAGAGCTAAGGTATCATTAAAGGGGATTCTGATTAACAACAGTTTGGTTTAACAAAAAGAAGGTTTCAATCATAGACATATTAAACATCAGATTGCAAATATGACTTTAAGTAAAAGATATGTGTGTGCCAAAATCCGGCCTTCTGCCACTACATTTATTTTCTACATTCAATAAGTGAATGATACATAGGCAAAAAGTCCAAAAATATTCAAATGTCTTTACGACTGCAAAAAATGCAATGCTCTGGAATTACCATCTAAAATTCCTGCATCTCCCATTAATTGTGACTAATTAAATTTCTAATATGTTATTCCTCATGTTTTCCTAACAGCTGTTTTATAGATTTTCACCTGTTTCCCTTCCCTTTTTGTTCAAGTAACAAGAAAGGCTTAACCTTCCTTGATTGACAGAAAGGAGTAACAATATTTAATTAACATCACTTCATATGTGACAAATCTTAAACTCTGCTCAGTCAATAAGGCTCTATGAAAGTATTCCCCCAACATTTTTAAAAGCTTTTTAAGAAAGCTCAGAACACTGTGTTCTTAATTCAAAAGCGCATGCTGAGTTAATTATGGTCTTATGCTTTGACCAAAAGTAGGATTTGCAGGATTTTCTTTTTCTTAAGTCAAAGGATTCAAAAGTAATTTATGAATGATACTGAAATAATGCACGAATTAGCTGCTAACATGCTGTTAGTTTCAACTTTTTTTTTTAAATGTACTGGGAGGGTCAACATTAAAGTCATGCTGACTGGAAACTCTATTTATACTAAAAACTACATTAACTAAACAATCATGTTATTTTACAGTCCTCCTACTTACTTTTGGGTTATTGCTCTTGACTAGGTTACTTGTTTGGAAGATTTCTGTGCAATTTCTGCCAATTCAAATATAGACGTTTCCATAGCTAAACAAATACTGTAACAGTGCCACATATACTCTCCCTGGAGCTACTACCTCTTTATGTACAAGATGTTTAATGCATGTTCCCATATCTGTGTGAGCAGTTATGTTATAGGTGTATTCCAGACACATTCTCATACTGTTGGTCTTTTTAAGCCACTTGTTTTACCATGACCTTGTTATTACTAACACATTTCCAAAGAGGTCACAAATGATTCACGGCACATTCTCAGGTGTGTGTGTGTGTGTGTGTGTGTGCACACAAATGTAAAGTGGCCACAATTTAGTAACGTTTATAAAAAGCATTGCTATCTATTTCTCAGTTGGATTTTAAAGAGCATCCAATTTCCTGTAGATTATTGATTTAAAATGTGATTTCAGGCTCTAACTCACGTGGGATTTGCACTTCTCTCCCACACAGTAGCTGACAGGCAGAAAGGGCACTCAGGCTGAAGTGGCTTATGGAAAAAAGAGCCAAGGATAGTTTTCTCTCCCTGACTTTCTCCTTTCCTTTTTGATATGTTCCTCAACAGCAGACTGAGCCAGGCAGAGGCCAAGAAAGTCACACTGCAAGGCCTTTCCTAGTTCCAGCCATTCACACTTAGCCAATCCTAGCTCAGTTCAG
>JAOXXN010000065.1:12672805-12689129 GCA_026770055.1 Myrmophylax atrothorax
GGTTATTTGTTGTTGTTACTTTGATTTTATTTTAAATAGACCACACCAATTTTGTTTTATTATTTTAGAGCAGTATTTAGTATCTCTCTTACATTAGGTGTCAACTTCAGAATATATTTTATAAATAAAAATAAAGCAATACATAATAAAAAATTTAAATCCAGAAGTTACTGCTGGGCCTTAATCTTATCTATTAAAACAAAGTTCTTCCCACAAGTTCTCATGTCTCTTTCTTTTCCTCATTTTTCTTTTATCTCGCACAGTTTTACATTCCTTTTAATATCTGCAGCACCAATGAACCTTCATAATCTTATTTTTAAATAGATTTTGCTTTCTATTAGCATTATATAAATTAATATATATTTCAGTATATCAACCATTGTCAGCCTCTCAGGTCTGAAATTTTCTTTATGAAAAAGATTTAGGCTCCCCTACGTACAAAATGAGGACTATATGAAGGACATGACACAACTCAACATGCAATTTCCACTTCAAATAAGACATGTTATCATTTGGCATGTTTCATTAAGGCACAACAAAAAAACAATCTGTGTCATAGAAAACAGGTTCTCAGTTACCTCAGAACTCAGAAATAAAGGAATAAAAACCACAATAGATACATCTGGTTAATTAAAAGTCAAGATTATTTTAAAGGTAATGCCTTCTCTCATTTGTTACAAAGTCCCCTTTTGATACCTTGGAGATGAAAAGACAATTTTAACAAAGACAGCTCAGAAAAAAATGCCTACTACTATATGGCTATTTTATTCACAGAATGTAATGGCCAGTCATCCAAGCAGTAAGAATATCAGCAACATAGAATGTATCAGTAAACCAAAGATCATAATTTGCATGCATTTTCAACTCCTAAGAAAAACAACCAGGGAAAACTCTCAAGGCATTCATCTGGTTGGTGAAGAACAGCAGTGTATGAACCGTGCAGACCTGTCCTTGAGCAGCAAATTCCTTGTTTCGCTTGGGTTCCACCACAGATATCTGCAGAGCATGCAAAACAAACCCTAAACACCACATACACTTATCAGTGTGTTTCAGACCTCCCAAAATCTGCCTTGTATTTGATAGGTCATACTGATTATTAAGTTTGTTAGTAACTACAGCATAATTAAATAATTAACAGATAATTCACTGGTACGAGGTATTAGGGTCCCACTGCTCAGTAGGAGCAGTGCTCAGTAGGACCTTCTCTTTGAGACTTTTAAACATATTCTATCATGAGTTCTTGAAAAGACTGTCAAACCAAGTTTTAAGTGGAAAAAATAGGTTCTGAAGTACAAAGATTTGTTTTACTCCAGAGAATAGTCTGTTTTTAAAAAAATAAATTATATTGAAAAGTTTACTATTGCTACAAAATTGACTTGAAATTTTTTCATCCAAGTTCAGGCTATTTTTTTCCAACAGTGGGTTTCCACCCTCCTCTTTTTATTACTCCCTATTTTATTTGGGGGGTTGTGGGGTTTGTGCAGTGTTTTTATTATTTCGTTCCTATATTTACAGGCATGTCTTAAATTTTAGATGTAATTCACTGTAATACAAAGGAGTCTATTAATCTTTTGATTTTCATGGGATCAAAATGTTCTTTGGTACAATGGCAGGTTTTTACTGACCATGTCAAGTTTCTTCAAAACAGAGGCCTGACTGTGAATTGAGCGATGGATCTTGCATTAGTTTATTTAAGAAGGAGCATGTATGTCAACTTTATAGTGCTGCTACTCCAAAATGCTGGTCCAAAATTCACAGAAATACATTCCCAGACTTTTCAAGATTTCTTTTTTTCCAAAGTAAGCACATTACTGGTGACTAATGATGCCCTCAACAGTAAACAGCTAGTATTTAAAAAGTTTGCTTCTCTCATTGATTTCCATTCATCAGATATAGCCTCTGAAACAAACCTGAGGCCTGTCACATTTGTTAGAAAGATATTGCCCACTTCAGAATCCCCAGAGCATTAAGTCTCTGGAGGTACCTTTACACCTGAAAATGAAATAGAGTATCTTTTTTTTTTCTACTTTCTTTGTGTAAATTTTGTGCTTTTCAATCACCTAAATGTAATAAAGCCGAATTTGATAGTGCTAAGAATTCTCCTGTTTAATGTCTAGGAAATTGCAGGAAGTTTATAATTTCCTTTGATAATCTACTGTATTTCCCTTCTCGGGACATCATGCAGAATGTCATGTTCACAGGCTGCATTTTGTGATGCAAGAATTACTCTTATGCTAAACTAATTTTAAGCCAGAAAAACACTTATGAACCAAATGCAATGCCTCAAATATCTCAGGACTCAACTTGCACCTTACATCATTACTCAATAATGTAGATCCTTTGCAATATGAGGATCTTCAACAACTGTGAATGAATGGATATATGTACATTAAATAAGAGACCAGACAAGCTGTAATGCACTACTATTACTGCACTTGCATTTTGGTCCAAGTGACCAAATTCAAGCATTAAAATCTCATAAGTTCACATAATAATGAACTTAAGATCTATTTTTCAAGTAACAGACAGAAGTTTCACATCTCACAAGGAACGAAGTTGAAGCACAGTTTGGGGTACTTTCTTTAGAAGCAGGAAAATGTCATTAATTGAAGTTAATATTTTGACACAAGCAGAAGAGTCTCAAACACATATAGCTAGCAAAAGCATGTAATGTTCTCAGCTAAGGGATTTAATTTTTGAAATTTTATTTAAAAACCGGAATTTGTACTTTTCTATCAGATCCTTTGCTTTCTAACAATAATGAGGCCTAACCATTCAAATGTAGCTAAAAAAATGTGAGTACATTTCTAGAAACCATACATTTGCAGTTCCTTCCAGGTGGACATTTTGACAATGAAATATTTCACACTAGTTATCTGTCAGAACAAATAAAGTTTTGAGAGGATTTCTATTGTGTTCCCTCCCTTTTAGGAAGGTGTTCTGCTAATAAACCTACTTGTTTTTCAAGCCATTACTAGCTTTTCAGTACCTTGTGCATTGTAGGTGCGCCCTTGTAGCATACCATTCAGCAGATTCAGTCTCATTTTTATACCATCTACTGATTATTTCTCCATTTCTGGAAAAAAAATGTAGCTATTTTATTTAGTCACTTGGTTGCTGACATATATAGGGCTTTTAGACGTGATGATTCCACGTAGCTACTTGAATTTGTACAAAGAGCTAAAAATGATATGAAGTAACCATGGCTGATCAATTTTATCTTTGCCTTTGAGAACTTTGTTCTCTGGCTTGGAATATTTAAGCACAATGAATCAGGTGCCCTAAGACAAGCACCTGTATTAGGGCACTCTGCTGTTATTGGTGTCTCACTATTTCTAGAAGCTTAGCTTTATGGCAGAACACCATGATGCCACCTCTTACAGACCTCTTTCAAAGGTAGGAATTTGGGGGTTTGGCGTGGTTTTTTTCGTTAAGAACTATGACTGTTAGAGTAATACGAGTATGAGAATCTCATCTTCTGTACACTTTTTGCAAACATCTAACAGTCATAGCAACAGAAACTTTTGGAAATGCAAACTTTAAAGGCACAGATTTAATGAGACAAAAATTATGATTCCTTTGCTTTGTTTTACTTCTTTGAAGGAGGACTGTTCATTCAAGTTTCTAACACTTGTCATAGGTAACCACGGAACTTAACGCATGCCAGTTTTTCCTGTCAGACTGGACTCTCACGTGAAAAACAAACACATAGGCTTTTGCAAATTTAAAAGCTGAATCTCTATGAAAAATCCCCATTTAAAACATTCTATGTGAGTCCATAAAGTCAATAAAATTTTTTGGCTTGAAGCAGATGACAAATACACCCAAACAATTAGAAAAGGCCAAACTATATTATGCAAATTGCATGTATTTAGCATGAACTCTCTGCAATTTTGACACAAACAAGTGACTAGAAGGTTCCTTTCAAAGGCCAATGTGATTAAGAGAAAAACTTCACAAATTCACCTACTGCCTAATGAAGTACATGTATTTTTTGCTTAGAGCTATCAAAAGTATTTTATTAGATATCTATTAAAGCAAATATTTTAATGATGCATTTTGTTCTATAATCTCTTACAACACACATTTTAGCTTTGGTTTTCTATGATATAAGACAATCAAAAAAAAGAAAAAAAAAGATTTGTCATCCTGAGTTATTTACAGGAAAAAAATTAACTACTTGAACATAAGTAACAATGATATAATGATTCAAACTATGGACAGAGCAACAGTCTGAAAGATTTCTGAAAATCCTCCATCCACGCACACTGAAATATTTATGGATAAACATTGGTAACATATCTAACTTTGGAGCAATTAGAGAAAAATTGAACTTGATATTTTTAAGTTTACTGAACTTTCTCTTTTTTTTTTTTTAAATCTTGGAATTTGACCACAGATGTTTCAAAAGGCATTTTGCAGACAAAAATGAGCCAAGTAACACATGTGAAGGATTCATTATGGTCTATAGAGTAAATAAATTGGAATAAATGTTTACATGGAGGAAGGCCTAGAAGAAGCTCATATTTCCTTGTTTCCAGGTGTTTTAGTCAGACCCTAAATATAATCTGTCCATAGTTTTTTTGTGGTTTCATAAAATGCTGTTAAACTGTCCAGCCTGGCAATAGGTACTATATGATGCTGCAAAACGTGTGCTGTTCTCAAACTCTTAGCAATCTAGAAACAAACAATGAGTTCCATCCACAAAATGCAGCTGAATAAAAATAAAAACTATATTGTAGTAGAAGGGAACATATAGACAGCAGGGGAAAAGGATCAACTGCCACAATCTATAGCTATAGTATAAACAGTGAAGCAACTTTAACATGGCAGGGCACTTACAGCAATATTATTCTTAATAGAGCACTGCAGTGTCAGAGAAAACAGGACTTCATTCACAGGCATTAAATGCAATAGAAAAAAATTGTAGGGAAGTGATTTGTACTTCATGAGAAAATGGTATATCCTCTCCTTTCCTGTTTTGATCCATATTGGAAAATACCAGACAACTACTGAATGTGATACACTACTCAAATGCAAGATTAACTGAGATTCTCCATGGCAAGCAAATAAATTTGTTTCCAGCAAAATAATTATTCTTATGGAATTTCATTCTCTCTCACAGTACAGAGAGACAGGTTATGACATTCAATAAAGTGTGGTTTTTATTCCTATTTTCTTGACATGAAGAGATATGTAACTTACTCAGCTCCTTTGAAATACATGCTCATGTTCTGAGGTCATGTCTGTTTTTTTTTTTAGAATGCCATCACCAACTACATAATAGTTAAGTGACTAGGAAAAGTGGGAATATTATCTTCCATTCAATGTAATCCTGCATAGGTATATTAAAGAGCAGCTAGTCATGTAATGTGCCCAGCAATACTGAAATCTTTGTTTCTGTATTTTCAAAAGCTAATCCTACCTATATTTGAGCTACTTAGCCATATCTATAGCAAGTTACTATGTGACAAGTGTTCCAAATATGACAAGAGCTATTATCTGTAAAGAAAAAACAGAATCTATAACTCTTTGTACCATCTAATATTCTTTAGCATTTCAAGTAATTAGCAGCTTATTCCAAAAACATTTGAATAGTTAACAGATTTGATACCTATGGTTAATCCTCATTAAAATTACGATTACATGATATAATTACATGTAAATAAGAAAAATGAATTCAATATAACTCTTACCCTTTTCAATGTTGGGCACTATGTTGGGAATCATACAGTATGTACAATTAGATTTATACTGCCAAGCTAAAAATATTGGTGAAGATCTAAAAATGACGAACAGTGTCTTTTAAATTAATGTCTTATTAGTTGAGTGAAGTACACTGACAAAGAATAATTTATGCTTATTCAAACTGCTCTCGACATCTTCAGGTGTTTCCAAATGAGCTCACAGAAGAGTGATTAAATGCATCTGATAACAAGCCACACATTGCTGAAATTACTTACCGCCTCATTTTATGATTAATTAAACATGTAGATTAAAGTTGCAAAAGAATTTAGATTAATGAGCAAGTTAAGTCTTGCTGATATAAGTGAATTGGGAATTGGATGCTCTGTGGAACTTTATAAACATGCATTTTATAATGAGTAAGACAAGGCTACATGTTGAATCCTGGCCACAAGGGCCTTTGACGATGCAGTCTTTTTTAACATGGTTTGACAGCTTTCAAATAACATTCTACTATAGACTTTAAACTTTGTGCATTGCTGTAAAACATGAGACTACATAACTCATGTATTAGGAGTACGATTATTTCAAAGCTCTCCAAGGTAATGACCCCCTGTAGCAGCAGCTGTTCAGAAAAATTACAAGCTCGATTGTTATTTTAATCAGAGAGAATTTAGGAGTTAAAAGCAGTTATGCAACTAGTAAAATTATATGACACTCCATCAGTAGCCTTAGAGCATCCTTCATAGTCCTGTTCCTCTCTATTCCCCCACAGAAAAACCTTGGTTGTCTTAGTAAAACAGGGTGATCAGTAATTCATGAAAAATTCAAAGCCATTTATTAAATCTGGTTTCTGTGCAAGGCAAGGTAATGTTTATATTTATGATTACTCTTACCAGCTCCAAGAGTGTGTCAAAATATCTGCTAGGTTTGCCAAGTGTTCATTTTTCCTCTTAAGATTATCTATACCTAATCCACCTACCTTAGTCTGCATCAGAAAGCCAAGCTGGGCTTTATGACTTTGCAGGGCACAAGTAAATCAGATCACTCATACAGATGTGGTATGCTGTGTACAGGAATCTGGAACTGAAACTACTGATCTGTATGCTTATATCATTTGTAAAACTTTCATGGCCTACTGCATAAAGTGACTCCTGCGACTCACCTGAGATTGCTGGCAACTTTTAAACCATTCATTTCTTATTTTTAAAATTTACATAAGAATTCATTTTCTTGCTCTAGCTGTGTCCTTTCAATTTACACCACACTTCAAAATATCAAAAATCTATCCAGCAAATACCAAGCAAAAAACAACCAAAAGGTCCACCTAACACAAGCTAATCATCATAGATGTTAACCTTGGGTCACTAACAAGTTCGTCTTTTCTGAGCCTGTGTATCAACTGAAGTACAATGCCTTAATTTAGAGTTCCTCAGCAGAGCACATGCTTTGAATACTTTGACTTCTTACTGATTCATTATAACAGTTTAGCATAAGTTAATTATTAAACTTGAGTTGGACTGATGAACATAAACATATCATTTAGAAGCCCAAGATTAACAATTCCTACTTATTCTGCACAGTGATGCTCCAAGATAGTATATCCTGCTTTAGGACTACAAGCCTCATTTGATTTACTAAAGGTGGAACTGAACATGTCATTTAGAGTGAGGCCTGTCTTGCATCCATAGAATGTATTCCTGTACTGTTTTCTAATGGAGTTTAAGCTTTTCATATACCACTACTTAGGTAATATATTTGAAAGCATTTAAAAAAAAAAAAAAACAGCAAAAAGAAAATAAGAAACGCTTGTATATGCAATCAATACTTAGAACAGTTCCTCTTTGCTAACCAACTCTACCTATACATTTCAGTGCTGTCTGCCACGTTCTCCAGCCTTCCTTCAGAAGACACTGCTTATTTCATTAACTGTTCTCTGGCTTTTTAATGTAGTAGATGACAGATGTGTAAAGGCATAAAATTACTAAAATGTAGTAAACTTTATTTGTAAGTACCTGAAATGTGAAGAAGGAAAACATGAATGTATTTGTATGTTTTACATTCAACTTCCAAAATGCTATGACATCTCTGCTCCCCTGTTCCAGTCTGGAGCAATTACATATCTCTCTGAACACACTTCTGATATACTGCACAACAAACTAGAAGCAACAAGGTATGAACTGAAACAAGTTTTCTTCATGGTATCCTGGAAATACTCAAAATAAAAAGTTTCATTTCTTCAAGAAGTCAAGGAATAAATTTAGTCAAATAAAATAGCTTTGCTTGAGTCAATAAAAGCAAGTCAATGGCAAATCCATGGTAGTGGCACAAGTTAGGTTGTGGCATTTTTCTATCTTTGATATTCAATGAAAAAAATCTCACAGTAGGCCAATATTTGATAACAGATGGCAAACACATGTCTGATGTTATTACTTCTTAGAATATTTTCTAAACACAATGAATTTTATTATCCAGTTCACTTTTTCAATGTGTTTTTTGTGCTTCTCTGTCATATGCACTGAATGTACTCTACCTAAAAGAAACGTAGCGTTTAGATGCAATAGTACAGACTAGCACAAATTGTCAGAAACTAATATCCCAAAGATCTTAAGAGCACATCACAGGACAGGACAAACAAACTGGCAACTTGCCACCTAGATCAGAGTTCAAGGAACAAGCTAATGAAAAGGTAATCCTTCAGCATCCAAAAATTAAAGAATATATTAGCTTTCCCCAACTCTATTATCCTCCATAACACTTTTGTTCCTTTCCCATAAGGTAAGGACTTATTACCAAGGACTGCATTTCCTGGATTCAGATATTTGCTCAGAGGGTGAGGCAGCTCCACCCCTCTCCCTGTCACCATAGCACACTGAAGTTGTACTCAAAACAGTTAAAAAGAGGAAATGGAATCATTGCACAAATGGATTTTTAGAGAGACATCTGATCTTCACTGAAGCACTAGCTTTCAGAAAGACCACACAAAAAGTACAGTTAGCTGATTAAACATTTAATTAGGCAGCTAGCAAAGCTCTGTTCTCCTGTTTTCAACAGAAGCCATAAAGTATTTTAAAAGATTCTAAAGAAAAAATTCAAATGTATCAACAAACAAAAATTCTTACTTAAGTTGTAAAACAAGTGATTTGGATATTTAGAAGCATCACTATTATAAACTTGCAGAAGGGTTTAGATTTCTAATTTGAACTTAGTAGTAAGTTTTCAGGTACTACAGCATTACCTAAACAAACTTCTTGCAGCTATCAGACCATCTTCAAACTTTTGCCAAACCTAAAGCAAAACTCTGACAGAAATCTGCTGCAATTAGTGGCAGAAATTACTGGTCACAGAGAGTCCTTGCAGGGTCTATTGTCAAGTTTGTCTGAGGCAGTTATTTTCTTTGATATGCACAGTCAAACTGGTATTTTGAAACTGATACTGGGGTTATTAAGTCTTCAGATACTTTAGAAGTGTTCTGGAATAACATACTTCTGTATTCAGAAGCTGAGACCACTTTTAATTATGCAGCTACTTCTACCCTCTAAGAAAGTTACTAAGACACAAAAATAGGAGCATGCAGATGGAGCATAAAGATGTACAAGAACCATAACAAATATTTTCCCCTGGATATTTGCCCATGGAAAACATTGCTAACTTGTCCATTTCTTCAAGAGCATGTTCAGCAAATCCCATCTACTGTAGAATGGTATGTTTTCATAGACAGAAAAGGAGGTCACTTCAAAGCTATCAGAGCTGACTACAGAGAATAATCCTCCTACTCAGCTGTTCTCCAGAATCAGGTATTTCCATGATGTAAATATGAACAAAACATTAACTAGAGAATTAATGAAAATAACACTGTTTTATAGTCCATATCTGATTTACACACATACCTTCTATTGTAAGAAAACAAGCATTGAGAATTAGTACCTTTTCCCTTCCTTTCCCTACCTCAGTAATTGCACAGAATCAATGCTAAAGGGTGTACCAGAGAAAACTCTGGCTTTCTGGCTTTTGTGCATCCAATACCACTTGGCAGAACAAATCAAAGATATAAGACAATTTTAAAAGAATTGCTTCAAAAGCAGATACCTTCATACTGTAATAAAGAATAGAAGAAGAAACCTTAAGGAACTAAGGAGTGGCCTTTTAAATTATCATCATACTAACACATGGAACAGATATAAAATTCTCCTGCTGGCAGAGCTGGTTTGCATTCAGGATTGATGGAAGCAATGTCAACACAGGAATAAGTCCAGTATGTACCATTAAAAAAATGGACAGAAATATGTGCGTGTGCCAGTAGCACGTGGAGACAAATAGTCCAGAGAATGATCAGATGATATTTGACATTACTAGCACATGACAACAGACTGCATTATATTTAAAGATAAGAACCAGGATGACATGTCTAAGTTTCCAGAGCTACTTTCTCACTTGGCTTCTAATATCCATCTGAAATGAACCTTAAGCATCAACCTGTGCAAGTACAAAAACAGGAAAAAGGAGCAACTGCATATTCTACCCCATGACACCTCTCACAGTTTAAAAATTTTGTGAGATGAATTAATGGAAAGAGTAACATCAAAAAGTCACTTTGACATAGTTCAGAGGTAGAAAGTTAAATTCAGATTAGGCAAATCAAACTAATTCTGCCGAACTTGCACTGGCAATACCTAAGTGCCCCACAGCAATGGCTAATTTACTGTTCGTTGGATACAGGGGTATCCTGGTGAGAAAGAAAAACAGAAAAAAACCCCACCCAAACAAAAAAAAAAAAAAACAAAAACAAAACCAAACAAATAAAAACCAAGCACTCACACACACAAAAAGAAACTAACTTATAATTTCTGTATCTTTGATCAATGCCAAAATAAGATACAAGAGAGGATTCTCAAAACCTTACATATGAGTTTCCATTCCTGACTGGAACCGTGAGTAAAGCTATCATTTCCTTCCTTCTTTTAAAGTTAGTATCATTCCAAAATAATAAAAATTATTGGAAGCTACTCAGATATCATGGTGATGATGGCAGCAGTAGGTACCCAAAGATTACAAGAAGTTTAAATAGCTTATGAATTGTTATATTAGTGCTTTTCAGTGTGTCTTCTCACACAGGAGAAATTACAAGGTGGGGGTGTGAGGGGAAAAAAAAATAGATTCCATGGGAAAAAGAGAATTCATTGTTTCATTTTCCTCCACAAATCAACATTTTTAAATAACACTCGGGTATAGAGCTCCATTTTTTGTCTTGCAAACACGTAAATGTGAGATATATTCAACAGAGAAAGATGTTCTGGAGGGACATCCCTTGTTTAATGTTACTTGGTTTTAGCTTAAGCCAATTGGTCTTCATTCTGCTCTCTACTGGGTATTCAGAGAGCCAGAATTGGGGTTTATCATTCCAGAAAGCCACACATCTTCTATGTATGACAGAAATTTAATCCTAATGGATCCCACAGCAATTCCATCAAGATACTAAATAGGAGTAAGAGAAAGCATAGGGTTGTCAAGCACTACATATGAGTGCTCTGGGAGCAAAGAACTAGTCATGTGTCACAGGCTTTTCAACATATTTCCATTTTTCCCTGGGATTAGCTGGGGAATGGAAAGGAGAGTTTGGCAACCAAATATATGTCTCTGCTTAGAGAGAGCTAAGCAGAATGAGGACGGATTACTTCCCTTATTTTACAGTCAGGAAAAGTCATCCATCACAATGACAAATACTGTACCTTTATAGGCTCATGGCCCATCTCTGAAAGTCTCAGGATTTGTGCAATTCAGTGATACTATTGTGAATTCATTGCTTCTTTTTCTGTTAACTTGCTTAAAAAATAAAAAACACCAACAATTTAACAGTAGAAAATAACTGCAGGGGACATCAAGCACTTTTAATAATAACCAACATTATGCAGAGATCTTAGAGCAGCCTTCCAGTACCTAAATGGGGGACTACAAGAAAGCAAACAAGGGCCTTTTTACAGGGGCATATAGTGATGGGACAAAGGGGAACGACTTTGAACTGAAAGAGAAGAGATGTTGATCACATGTTTGGAAGAAATACCATTATGAGGAGGGTGAGACACTGCAACAGGTTACCTAGAGAAGCTGTGGATGCCCCATCCCTGGAAGTGTTCAAGCCCAGATTGGATGGGACTCTGAACAACCTGATCTAGTGAAAGCCATCCCTGCCCGTGACAGGGAGTTGGAACTAGATGATCTTTAAGGTCCTTTTCAATTCAAACCATTCTATGATGTATTTAGGGTTTAGTTATTTAGTTAGTTTTTTAATAGGAATGGTAAGGAAAGCTCTGAAGGTCAGTTTGTGTTTGTAGGACTACCTATGGGGATGGATCAAACAATTGAGAAGAATGTGTTGTGCCATGAGGCTCATGGAACAATGAATGATCAGAACTATAGAGAAAGCAGAAGTAAAAAAGAATTCTTATGTTTGCATCCAAAACTATGAACAATTCAAGGCTATAGTCAGATACAAAAATATTAAAAACCTAATGTGGAAATAGCAGGAAAGAATTTTAGTGCTGTTGGATCAGGGTTTTTCTCCAGTCAGGGCAGAAGGGCAGGAGGGGAGCATGAGTATTTAAATTTATAAAGACATTGAACCTTGTCATCTTTATGGCCATATTAAACAGAAACTTTGGTAACTTCTCTGAGAAGTCTTTTGTATTTGGAACTCTGTAGATTAATGGGATGTTCAAACTATTCTGGGAATCCAGAAACAGGACTAAGTGGATATTCTCAAAAGACTGTATTTCAATAGACCTCTCATGCACTGGAGCTTGGATAGGAGTATAATGACTACTCCACTTCATCATCTAATATCTGTTAAAGACATTTAAATACTTCCTTAGTAATATTACTTCCTCTGGTTACAACAACGGCAGACTGAGATGTCCTGGGAAAATATTCTCTTATCTATAGAGCCTCTGTTTTTCTGTTCCTATGAAACTTCTGTCCTTCATTAACATTCAAATCACCTTCTTTCTCTGCAGCTGGTGGAGAGGCACTTCACTTTTTTGTCCTAGCAGTGATATAGCAGAACCTTTAACCAAGAACAGGATGTGTCTGGGATCACCTTTAAAGTTTGTAAACTCTGTTTTTTTTAGAATCTTGACAACAAAACAGAAAAACTGTCCAGTAAATAGCTGCAATTAAGAATTATTCTTTGTATTTTCTCCTTGTTTTTAGAACGGTTGTTTCAAATGTACTATCCTAAAACACTGCAAAAGAGGCTATTCCACAAGATTTTTCTGGTGAGAGAAACATTTTCTTTCTTTCAAAGAAAAAGAGAAAAGAAAGAAAAAGCAGTCTCAAAAAATATGCTGTTTTCCCTAATAACAGACAACTTCTCCCTTTAACTCACAAAAATACCAAAAATTATAATCCTACATCTTTGAAAAAGGAACGCTTTAGGGCAGCAGAATTCAAGACTTCTTTCAGCACTGTCTATTAGGCTTAGAAAGAGGTTTTGCAAACAGACTTTTCCAACATCACCAGAGAGATCTTTATGCTGGTCAAATTTGGCAGAGAAATTAGACAGCAAGCCTGACTCAGCTAAGTAATCTAGTTTTCTGCGTAAAGAGCTAAAGGCCAAAATTGTTCCTTTTAGCAGTATCACTTATACCTACCCTGGACAGAATTACATATCTATGACATATTTCAGTGACTTTTCATATGCATTACTGCATAATACCTGTTTTTATGCCTCTAGCCAAGTATGTAGAAACTCCAGACCTGAAGGTTAAATACCAGTTCCCAAAATGTTTCAGCATTACCAACAATGACTATCTAAACTATAAATACAAATTTTAATATATTCACCATAAATATAATTTTCCTCAAGATAAAGTTTTAGTTTGCAGCTGGATAAAACTCACAGTATTGCTAGATCTTGGAACTTATATTATACTACTTATATCCATGTTCAGTCACTGCTTTATTTGAATTTAACAAATTTACTTTCAATTGCCAATTTTAATTTTTAACTGCAAAAATAATCCTTCCCATTCTGTTCAGTAATACTGCATTTGTCACTATGGCCATTAGTGGTAACACTGTGATTATATTAACAGTGAAAGGTCGATCACTATTTACATTCCTGCTGTTTTTCAGTTTGTAGAATTAGTGCAACTAATTAACAGAAGAAGGAACTTCTTTCAGTGTTCATTTGATTTTATAGTTTGTACCTCTTAACAAATGGGGTTTTTTCATAGCTATATAGATGCAAAATTCTCCAAAATTATGATTCGACAAGGGGTTATTTCTACAGCTGAAGCTTAATCTGAAAATAAGCCCTCAGGGAAAATTTATCAAAAATGGTTAAAAAGTAAGAAAAATTTATAACTTCTGTATAAATTAGAACATGAAGAACCCAGTACCCTTTAAAAGCCCTAAGACATGACCTATTGGTCGTGAGTAGCCCTATAGTTATTAATATCTCAATAGTTAAAAATTGCACCCACTGAACTGTACTATAGGTAGCAACAGTTGTTACTACTACTATCAGTACTTTATAATTGTAATTGAAATCAGTGTTACAACCATTTGTGGTTAATCCCTCTTTTGGGCACCAGACTTTACCATCCATTTTAAGATTAAAGTATAATCAAAGATTAGGAGAGGAAACAAACTGAGCGGTTCAGAGCCATAAAACCAGGAACGTTAACCACTGGACTTACCACAGGTCAACCCAACAGGATGCAAACACTGAATGACTTTGAAGGGTTTGCATTTTCTTAGCTCATGAACATTTATGAAAACAAATATCCTCTCTCTACACCCAAACTGGAAAGAATCTGAATGGTCACCAAGAAGAACATTTAGGAAAAATATATCAGTACTTACCTAAGAGACTGGAGATTGGCCCTAAGTCTCAAGGAGAAACAAGTGAAGGGAAGCTGATCCCTCTCATCTTTACCAATTCAAACCACAAACTTAGTTTCCAGCTTTTAGCCTCCATATCACTCGCAGGTGCAGCTCCCCTGAATGCTAATGTCAATCACATGTGCTTACAAAGCAAAGAAAATTTCCCTAAATTTCATTGGGCTTGGCAGAATAATATTTCAAAAAGTAGATGTTGTTGGTAGCATTGAAGTTTACTGGCAATCCTTATAAAACTACCCCCAAAACACATACTCTTTGTATCTGATCTCTTGTTAAGAAGGCTTTTCTCTAAAGAGTATTGAATCACTTTAATGTAGATTCTAATGCTGCCTTACTCTGCTTTGAAGATAGCTAGTAAATTCAGCTTTACTACAGTACTATAAAGATGTGAAAGAACTGTAACAGCATCTAAAAATGAGCTGTTGCCAATATACTGTTCAGTTTAGAAAACTCTAAACAGAATACTGATGAAAAAAAATTAATGATAGTTTGCTGAGCTGCCAAGAGAAATGAGGTAAGAAAATTCACTATATTTTTGTTGTAAATTGTAAATTATAACATCCTAAAGAATCTGCCACGACTCCAAGAAGGACCAAAAGCGAGATCAAACATAGTGTTTCCATAATTTAATTTTCTAAAAGAGCTATCCAGCAGCCATATTTACATAGCCATACAATTACAGCAAAGATCTCGGTATTCACAGGATTTCAACTCCTGCAAAGTCCTGTCTATCGCAATGAAGTACCTCAAAGTAATTAAAGCACCTTGCTGAATTAAGGCCTTAATAACATCTGTATATACCTCTAAGTAGTTTGCATTAGATCACCAACACAGTCTCAATAGACTGGATAAGTAGGGAAATTCAAAATACTCTATTAGTATAGGCAGGGGAAGTTTAGGTTAGATATTAGGAAAAGGTTCTTCACCCAGAGGGTGACCAGGCAATGGAACAGGTTCCCCGGAGAAGTGATCATGGCCCCAAACCTGCCAGAGCTCAAAAGCATCTGAACAATGTTCTGAGGCACATGGTGTGATATTTTTGGGTGTGATTTGCCTTGTGCAGGGCCAGGAGTTGGACTTGATGATCCTTGTGGGTCCCTTCCAACTCGGGATATTCTGTGATTCCATGTAAAATATTAGAAATTACCCTTGAGTCTGTGCTCCTTTAGCTTTGAGGAGGTGGCCTGTCTCCTTTATCCCAAGTTTCAAGATTGAATATAAATACTTTTTTGGGTGGTGATAATGAAATTATTTTACAGCCCCAACCCTTTACCAGACTCAGTAGACTAAGCTCATGGCACGACCTCAGTCCTACAACTCAAAAATGGCGCAGAATGCACTGAGTAAAGGCAGAAAGGGTAGGCAGTGTATCCCCCTGGCATCTCTGCATGGCAGCTGGTGAGACAAAACAATAAAAATCAGATCACTGCCTAGAGAGTCTATTGGCAACTCTCAGTTGCATCTGGGAACAATGACCCATCAAAGCTAACTATGCATTGTTAATACCTACCTAATCCAGGCAATGGGAAAGAAAAGTACCAAGTCCCCTAGCAAATCCTACAGCCTTCCAACCATTCATATCTTCATTTTCCTGAGTCTGGATGCATGTGCACAACCGTTATTAAGCAGCTTCCCCTGTGCTGCCATAAACATCATCTGGGGCCAGGTTGGGATAGAGGGTGCATTCACTGCTGCCAGAAGATACTTATCCATATTTTCACAAAATACAGAAAGTTAA
>JAOXXN010000065.1:12699133-12729707 GCA_026770055.1 Myrmophylax atrothorax
TGGCATAAAATTATTGTTTAGGTGCGTTTAACTGGAACCCATCTAAGGCAAGATTGATACAAAAAGAAAGACTAACAATTTCTTCTATGGTCTAGATCCCGGTTAGAAGCTTAGCCTAAGTACAATGCAGTCACTATAAGGCATGATTAAATCCAACATTCTTTTTCCTGCATACCCCTCAGTTCTAGTTGGAAAGGTAACAGATGCAACTCAAACCCACAGAGCTTGCCTTATAAAATTCTTTAACTAGCACAATGACTCACTTTATGCCTCTAAATATCCATGGTTTCCTCTCTCCAGAACCCCCATGCATTAGAAGGTAGTTCAGTAGTTTATTTTTATTGTTTGGTCTACATACAGCACATTTTTAGTTCTTAGGAAAACAAAGAAACTTTGTTGCACAGCCCTTGTTTTCTTTCCAAAATGTGAGGATGGATATGGGTAACATTAAACTGAAAATAGTAATGGAGCCTGGGCAAACTAGTTTAGGTCAAAACCTTTTTGTTCTCTGGGAGCTATCTGATTAATTTGCAGTTCATAAAACAGTGGGTGTAAGCTCAGTTTAAAAACATGTAACTATATTTAAGATGAAATCATCATTTTTGTTAGCCCCCAGTAATCTTTAAGAAACACCTTCCCACAACATTTCTGTATCCTAAAGTGCACCAGCCAGTACTGCACAGTGCCTAGAGACAAGGAGAGAATACCAAACTTATCTTGATGCAGAATATCCTCCTTATTTCATACACCCACCCTGAAGTGCATATTATTCATTCCAACGAAGCCCTCCCCCATCCTGAAAATACATATTTAATTGTGTCTTCTCTTCTGTAATACCAACAGTCAACAAATCTCATTTGCTATATCAATGCAGTGTTATTATATATTTTAAAAGCAAGTCTGAATCTCATTATCAGCTGATTTATGCCATTAGTGTGTTTTGGAGCCACCAATTAAACAAGGACAGTGGTTCATGAGGTCACACTTTAATTAATCTGAAAGGGTATAAATACACTTTAATGCACACCACCTCATGCAGAGAATTTAGGAACAAAGCACCAAACCTTTATTCTAGGCAACCAATTAGGGGGAAAGGCTAAATGTACAAAATTATAAATTTAGCTTTAGCACTCTTAATCTATCAGGAAAAAAGTTCAGTTTGGTAAAAAATCCTGCAGAATAATATGTATGCGAAGCCTTGATTCTTACAGTGACAGTGCAAGTGAAGGAGAAGGCAGAACAGGGGTAACCATACCCAGCGATCCTGAGCAAATGAAGGCTTGTTGCTCAGATAGCACTTCAGAACTGTGAATCAGCTGCAGTTTCCCTTCAACCACTTTCCCCTAGTAAATCTAATAAAATAGTGCAATCAAGTAAGTGTTCAGTAATAGCTGTAGTCTACCAACACAACCAGAGTACAAATAAAATGTTGAAAACAATCTAATCAACCAGAAATAGTTATTCACAGTGAAAATTCAAGTATGAGGTACCTGGGGTTTAAATGAAAGAAAATTAAACCTGTTTCTTACTGCCTTGACTCATTTTACATTGCACAGTTACTTGCTCAAAAGATAGACAATATAGCTAACACACAAACTCACAAAAGTAAACCACGTGACGTAGTTAGATATAGTTGCTATTTTTTTCCTCTTTTACACCTTAGTCCTACGTTCCATCACTTTTTTTTTAGCATTCAAAGTGATTTTTCCTAAACTAAAAAAAATCCTATTTTCTTATCTCTGTAGAAAACTTTCTGTCCATCAAATATTAACATCACAATTTTAATACAAAATTTCTATCAAGTGTATTCTATAAAAATCATATAATAAAATACAAATTTATTACCTAAATAACATACACCGAGGACTAACATTGTACAGGTCAATAGTTGTTTCATGCAGACTTTTATACCTGTCTTTTTATCAAGAAAATACTTGCATCATAGTTTTAAAGTGTTTAGGAGGCCAGCTCCCACTGATTTGGGGAAGAAAAACTTAACCCTTATTCTATTAGCTCAAACTATTTACATTTTCACTTTAGTTGTCTTGAGTTGATCTGCAAGAGACTACACAGTTGAATAATTGTTGCATAAACATATGCAAGAATAAATTTGTCTTTAAAGTATTCTATTGATTCAATTGGTACAAGTCCCACCAGCAACTTCACTCAGATATTTTGCAGTTGAAATGCTCTCAAAACATTCTGAATACCTGCAACTTCTGCATGTCTGGCAAGTTGCTATCATCATTGTCAAAGACTTCCTCTTACAGTCCCACTATGAAAGGGGGAAAATAGAGCTGTAAGAGTAACTTATGCTCTGATTTCAAGTACCTTTGCTAAAAGATATTTCATACTTAAATTGGCATGTAGCATGAACCAACCAAAAAAAAAAAGGTTATGTTTTATTTCTCCTGTTCAGAAGCTGACTTTTTGTTTCACTCTGTGAAAATGCCAAAATTTTTAATGGCAGATGAAAAATTGTATAAAGACCTAAATCTGTGTTCCACTGACCCCAGTGCTCTAGTACTAAATGACTTTTCAACCTACATCAAAGCATGACTGCACGGATGGGAACTGAGTCAAAAGAAGATGCAATCTAGCATGGATCCCACCAAGCCTTGGAAAGCAGAATGAAATACCCAAACAAAAACTGCCAACACCATAGAAGCAAGGAACTATTAAGACAGGGATTTAAAGAAGGACCTAAGTGTTCAAGTAACCAACTTTTGATGAAAACAGCAAAGGTTCATTAACTTGTTTGCCTTAACAATTCCCTTTTAGAAAACCATAAAAGTTAGAGTTTAAATAAAAAGGTTTGCTCAAAAGCAGCCATCATAGCAGTTTTCACGGGTTTTACTGTTTGTTTGGTTGGTTGGTTGGTTGGTTGTGGCTGGTTTTTTACCAAACACAAAACCATGTCCTAATATCAGATAATATGAAATATGACCAAGGTCATTTCTGAAAATGTCAGAAAGTCACAGGCCTAATTTAACAGAAGAATTAATAGAGTTAAGCATTTTTCATTGACCTGACTAAGAATAATGTACAATCACCCAACAATTTAACAGAATCTTTCAAAATAACTCAGTTTTCAAAAAGCTAAGTTTTGCTTGTCTTGCAAGCACATTTGAAACCAAGGGAACACTAGACATAAAACAAATTATGGACATCACTAAATGGCAGCAGGATCTTGTTTAGCTCTGTGCTATAAACCAAAGAAAATTCCTTAAGTAGCCAAATGTTACTTAGCAAATAGTCCTCTTTCCACCCAGTCAGTTCTTAATAATCCAATAAGTTTTAGTTTTCAGAACAAAAATTTCACCACTTTTGGAAAGCAGAAAGAAAAATTACTAATTTTAAAAAATCTTTAATTACAACATTCTGATTCTTCTAAGATAGAGCCTCTACAGGTAGTCTGTATTTTCTGTGCACAGTCACCAGTGAGCATGAAGGAAGCCAGCAAGAAAAAATGGAAGTAGTTATTTAGTAAAAAGCATGGCATCAAGTTATATCATTTGAGAATGTGGCCTATCATTGTGGCCTGCTGGGACTAAAATATGTATCACTTGAAAACTGTTAAAAAAGCTATTTCCAGAATTATAGCATGATGTGAAATAACAAAAAGGAATAATACAGAAGTGAAGCTATATATTTAGGGCCTGAATCACATAACAATTTCACATCCTGAAATGTGCAAAATTTCACAATTAAAGCAATATTAATGACCTGTAAGCCCTTAGCCACAATCACAAAAATGAAGGAGGCATCAGGCTGATTATGATGAGAACCTTTGAATTGGATTTCTAAAAATCTTACTTAATTCAGGTAAAGGGCACAGTTTCAAGAGGGTTCAATGAAACATGTTCTACTTACAGCCTTTACTTACTTACTCTTTATACATGATCATTTTGAAACAGGAAAGCAAACAGTAATTAATCACTATAGATGAGTCTTCCTGGTATCTTCTCTTTGTGTCACTTCTGTTCAATGGCTCATGGATTGTATTTTACTACCTTTACTGGCTTGTTTCTTAAAATCTTTTCTCTCTTTGGTTCCATGCATTAACAAAACCCAACAAAAACAACAACAAATAAACAAACAAAAAACTCAAACAAACAAAAGCAATCACAATGTTGTTTCCCTACTGCATTTAATTTTAGAATAGTCCTTCTGCAATGGATTTTTGTACTCACTAACAGAGATTGCAGTGAAATGATCAAAAGAAGAATCAGATTATACTGCCTGTTACATGACTGGTCATTTTAAAACACGTTTGCTTCATAGTGAGATAAGCACAACACCACAGTGCATACAGTATAAAAATTAGTCTCCAAAGCCCCTGTACTCAGTCACCGCCTTTGTTATGGATTTTCTGCTCAACCTTCAGTAAAAGTTTCTTTGAGCTTCTTAGTTCTTTATTCCCAAAATGGAGCTACTATTTCTTTCTTCTGTAGCAGTGATGCTTTACAATTCCACACCCCAGAAGCTGTGATGCTGTTATTACAGAAACGAAACTAAAAAAAATACCTAAAATAGGATACATCTCCACAGTTTTGCAGGGAGATATGAGCTCACTCTGCCCACACTCGGAGATGACTGGCCACAAACCCACTCTAATCCAGTTTAGCTATGGTTAGCACTTACGTAAACTACATGACTTCCAGTTTAGAGCAACCTCACATCTGCCTACAAAAAGCATGTTGACATACACATACAATGATGGTGTTTCTGTAAACTACCTCTTAAAAAAAGGAACCCCATAAGCATCACCATTTTTGCCTAACTCCATAGACAGTAGTTCCCTTCCTTTCCCAAAATGATATCACTTGGTAGTGGCACGTTACCTGGCAGTGTTACATTGTATAACTGACTATAAGAGCTCCTTATGATGTCTTCTGTAGCAGATAATTGCATTATGTCTTGAATTGGCTACTTGCGAAGGTTTCTTTGCTGTCTGCCTGCAGATCTACAAAGCCTCCAATCATTACAGGACATGAGCACAGAATACAAAATATATGTAGCATCGCTTCATAGCATGGCATCAGCTTAAGACTAAAAAGGATTTTGATGAAAAAAAGTATTGCATGTGTCCAAAATTAATTTAAATGTATTATTACACCTGCCATTAAAATTACACTTGAAAACACCAAAAACATCTAATTCTCTGTGCAGATGAAAGAAATACCTAAATATGTATTTATTCTTTCATATGAAAGGCAGGGTGCTAGCATTCCAGATCTGATAAGCTCTGCATGCATACTTTCAAGCAGATAAGAACCACAAGACATACACCACGCTGCTTGGAAGGCTAAAGGGAGAGGAGGGACTCCAGTTATAACTCATCAGCTGGAGACAGTAAAAGCCTCCTCAGTTGCCTAGGATAAGATGGTAAACACTGTTGGCTCCCTGCTCCCACATCAAGGGCCTCAAATTTCCCAGGGGTGCCTGCACAGCCCACTGCCACTCACACGATGTGCTATGACATGAGAAACACATCAGAACTTGTTGTGAGCTACATGCCATTTTAACAGCCACAGGCTGGGTCGCTCTTAATCAATATGATTCGGTTAAAGAAAACAGAGAAAGCTTTCAAAAAGGGCATGTTTCTGTGGCATTTGCATATACAGATCCACATGCTGAAGGCACTACAAGGCAAATTAAGCCCAAAGTGAAAAGTTGCAGCATTGCAAGTGCCAAAAGTACGACCAACGTTCCAAACACCAGAAACGCTCCCAGTACGTGCTACTGTTAGAAGGACATACCAAGTAGAGAGAGAATTTTACAGCTGCACTTCAAAAGTTACACTCTACACCTAGAGAAGTAGAAGTGGGTGGCTTGGAAGAGATACATTTTTGTCACACAACCATGGAAATCAACTGCACAAACACTAATAAGACAGCATTGGCACTGACCTGCATTATAATATTTGGCTGGGGTTTTTCCTCTTCTCTCTCTCTGTGCCTCAACTATATTCTCACCATTTGGAATGATAGCTTTTTAATCTCTTTTTATGACTGTAAAGGGACTTGGAACTGTAACAGTTCCCAGTATGACTGTGATACAGTCTCACAAGGGTTCTCTGGATACAACTTTAACACAAAATAATAAAAATATTTCTGTTGATTATATAATATTATCTTTATGCAACAATACACATACAAGAAGCTATTAGCCTATCACTCTGATGTATTCTTTATTGACACATTGTACTAAAACTAACAATA
Source organism: Myrmophylax atrothorax (assembly GCA_026770055.1). Taxonomy (NCBI): domain Eukaryota; kingdom Metazoa; phylum Chordata; class Aves; order Passeriformes; family Thamnophilidae; genus Myrmophylax; species Myrmophylax atrothorax. Next base: position 12,705,358 of record JAOXXN010000065.1, read on the forward strand.
CCATCAGTAGTCTTTGGTTTCCTTTATAATTTGGATACATAATGTGTCAGGTTCCCTGCTCTTTCACATTCAGAACGATGTTTAAAGTCATTTTCCTGAAGAATTAGCTTACTGTGTTTAAAAGAGGGTATGTTCTTTCAGTGCAGTCTTCATCAGGCCCTTTCACTGCACTTTGACTGGAACACCTACTAAATTGTACTTGTGCTACATTTACCAGATGCCAACTCCTTGATACAATTTTTTTATAGTGTAACACCTACATATGCATAGGCAAGGCTTGGAATAGCAACAGGAAACTAAAGCCTTCAAGCAAAGACAGACAGACAGATAGATAGATAGATAGATAGATAGATAGATAGATAGATAGATAGATAGATAGACAGACAGACAGACATAGGGGAGGAGCAGGGGTGAGTGTTAGTTTTGAAAGCCCAGTTTCACTATGTTAACCATTATTTCCAAGAGTTACAAATGATACGGTAGCTGAAATGTCTAGCTGATATTTCAGAGATATCAAAAATAATATTTAGCACATGGGAACACATCACCATATTTAAAATCCCAGCATAACTATACTATATAGCACCTGGATTTGAAAGTTCCCTGACAATTGGAGATTCAACCTGTCACAACTGTGGTGCACTTAACAACAAAAATAATAGATATTGGTTGTTTACATTAATTTAAAAAAAAAAAGAAAATGAAAAAGATAGGAAAGGGAAAAAAAAGAAAAAAGAAGAAAAGAAAAAGGGGAAAAGAAAGAAAAGAAAAAGAAGAAGAACCTTCAGAATTTAACATAAGCAGGTTTGTGAGCCAAATGGTCAGGAGCTAGGTCAGCTGCATACAAACTCACATTTTTTTCTGACACATCTATATAAGTGTGCCCTTTGTTCCAACAGAAATTAGTGTTAGTTCAGACAAAATATTGGGGTTCTATATTGGAGAGTCCCATATAACTGAAGCTCAGATTTTCAAAGTTAAATAAGTAGGACAAAGAAATCAATTAGAAAGCCTTAAGAATGTCTGCCTTCAGGTCTACTTCCCTGGATTCCCTGAGGGACAAAACCTCCTTTACTACATATCAGAGTTTTCTTTCCCTGAAACCCTGAAACATAATAATTATAGCTAAAATCCTTTTTTTCAGTTAGTCATATATTAACTTCCCCTCTCAACTCCCATTTTTTAAATTCATTTATCCTCACACTATAACCAGAGAAAAAGAGGTCCAGGTGCTCTCATTTTCATTTCACTTTAGAAAAATCATAACAATATAAAACTTCTTTCTTCAAGGATCATCCATTCACTCAATTAGGATCCCATCTTACATATTTCTATGTGAGAAAACAGTTCCCAAGTATGTGGTATGAAGTGCCACCAGCAATGATACTGCCTTGTAATTTGCCCAAAGGACCATTCTACGTGTGATTATCAGTCCTGAATATAATTAACTCTCACTTGCTGAACAAATAAATCACACACACCAAAAAAAAAAAAGGAGAACCACATTAATTCACTGAGCCCTCAAAATAAAAACCTTCTGGCTTCCTTTCAGTCTCCTAAAACATGACTACTTCACCAGTTAAAATAAAAGCAAGAAAAAAATTGTCTTTAATTAATGAAAGAGTATACCTTGAAACAGAAATTTGCCTTCAATAGTAAAGCTATCAGTTTGGTAAGATTTCAACCTTTGGAGACTTAACCATGTGTAGCCCTAGTTTTTTCTGATTTTTCACCTGTGACATCTCTGTCAAAATCTGATTTGAGATTTTGAGCAATACTTGTTGCCTATCATCTACAGATGTTGATTTTCTGGATTTTTTCTGCAAAATTCACCTCTGCAAAATATTTTGAAACTAGAACTGAAATTTGTTTACCACAGACAAATCATTGCAGGCAATACTGCCCATCAAATAAATGACATGACTACCGCTAACTCCAATTTATGTTAAGCCCAGTCCTTGGTACTAAAGTCAAGCAAGCTAAAATGCTAACACACTGCTATCAGTCCATAAAGATCAGTCTTATGTTCATAGCCTGTTTTTTGTACTGTGCATAGGAAGCACACATTATTAACTCAGAGTCAGAGTTACCCTGCACTTTAGGACAGATTGTCCCAAGCTACAAATTTAAAGGCAGTTTTGGGGCAAGGGTTCAGTTTTTCATGTGCTGAAAATGACTCCTAGCCTCTTAAATAGTCATATAAAACCAGGCATTTACTAGCGTTGCTCAACATCTCTGAGCCCCAGGCTATCTGGACCGGCCCTCAGCAAGATACTGGCAGGCAGCAAGGAAAAGTGGATGGCTAGAGGGGTGGTTACTAGGTCCTTTGCATACAATATTTCAAAAATGTAAATGGAATACTGATCTTGACAAAAAAAAAAAAAAGAAAAAAAGGAAAGAAAATTTTAAAAAAACATGCTCAAAAAGTTGGCATTAATCTACATAGCAAACCTAAAAGTTTCACCAAATTAACTTGTCATCCTGACATGTCTCATTACAAGATTTTATCACTTTTTTAACTAAACAAAACAAAATGATGGAGAAAAGAAAAATATACAGAGAATAACTTATATTTCTTTTAAAAGAAAGTTGTTTAGGAAGTGCTTCCAATGTGTTTCTGTCTTGTGCTAAATGAAGCAGCTATTGCAGTAGAATTTTAGGGTGGTGTTTTACACCATTTTCTTTTTTATGAACGCGGCATGAACATTGCAGAAACATCCATCTGAAATCATGAGAGCACAAGTTATAACTACTCCCTGGCAACTATGAGGTATGTAGGTTGTTTTGTTTTCTTTTTTATTTTTTTTATTATTATTATTATTGTAACATTTTCCAATTCTTCTATTTTACTTTAACTTGACATACTCTGCTTCTTTGAGCTAGAAATGTCTTTTTCCAGATAACCCTGCCCTCTTTTTCTGGCACATGAACCCTTTAGAATGCAGTGCAAAGTTAACTACTTCTGTATAGGTAAAATTATAAGAAAACGTTCTGAGAAATCAAGAAAAAAAGAAAATGTTCAAAATCTCAGCCAGTTCCACTCTCAAGAACAAAAATCATGTTCATAGATCTCTCTGATTTTTAATTCTTATTCTTCACTTTCTTCGTTTAAGAAACTGTAAAATGTTAGTTATTGTTTCAATGATCACACACTTTCAGTTATTTTATTGCTAAGTACTCCCTACTACCACATAACTTAACCTGCTTTCTTTCCAGCAAAGGGCATTGGGGTGGTACTGCAGGTTGTGGCTGTGTTCAAGATCCCATGGTTTCAGCACTGTGTAAATTACTATAGAGGGACTTAAAAGTGTACATTTCTAAGAGGACATGCATTTTGAAAATAGCAGCAGACACACTATTCACTGTGAAAAGTATGGTCCCTCAAACAAATGGATCAAACCCTACAGACTCCCCTGAATTCACAGGAAGGTATGACTATTTTAGGAACACAGGATTAAAACCCTGCTGTACTTGTTTCATCACAGAACAATGAAGATTTTAATGGATCTAGGATTTTGCTCTTTATACACCCATTGAGATAATGAGCCTCTCAGAAATTTTCAGAACTTGGCTGAATTATCAATACCTGATAATTCACTGCTGACAATACTGTTATTAATCACTACAAGAATATACTGTGCATCATTTGAAGATCTAGGAATACACATTTCTAATACTGACATCCTATACTGGACTCATCTGTGCAATTAAGCAACACCTTACTAGCAGTCCTCTCCTTGAAAATCACGGAATAAGATTCTACTCAATAAGATCAGAGACAGCAGAACCCCAGACTAAGCCTGTAGAGCTTCGCAAAATTCAGTATAAATACTATTAAAATATCTTAAAGGTTGTAAGTATAAAAAAATTACATTACTTTCAGAAGTCAGATAAACCCTCTGTATAAGTATACTGACACTGAATCTTAGATTAACTAATCATAAGTTGTTTAAGTTCATTACAAAAATTAAGAGATAATTATATAAAAAAGTTTGCAAAGTGGCTCAATGCCAACAAGAGAGTCTCCCATCAACCATGTGTGATTCTTCCCGATATTTCTCCCTGCCTGGAAAAGCAGCTGTGCTCTACAGCAAGTCCCAACAATTTTCAAAATCTGACTTCTGCAGACACAAGAGGGTCTGAAAACATAACCAGTTAGACCATTGTGATTTTGTTCACTGTTATATGGCAATGGAAGTAGCAGGATGCTCGCATTTTAGAAAACTCAAATTTCACACTTGCACCAGTCCAATCCTACAGAAGTCAAAGTACTTGCATGATATAAATGATGGCTATATTTGGCCTCATTATCTCAACTATGCTTCATCCAAGATGTATTCCAACAAACCCACTCTGTGGTCACTCTACAGTCAGTGGCAAAACTTTCAATTATTTCAATGACAATAACAACTACAGTTTCAGACAAGGGTAATAGTACTTGTGTGTAAAAACTGGAAAAAAATATTACCATCACTAGATTCTCTAACATCACTAGGATTTAGCAAACATATACAAATGCAAAAACAAAAAAAATCATAGGCAGAACACTTCATTCAAATACATACAAAGTCCTCTGTGATTACAGCACACAAATTACTGCCATGCTGTTACTAAGCTTGACTGGAAGATATTTAAATTAAAAGTCAAATTTTAACATTGCAGAAACAAATCAATCAACGCTTCAAACTTCAATTGACTTCCTTGATGAAATCAAGCAACTGTGGGAGAAGTGTTCTGTGTGATCTGCTCTTTAATTTTTTAGATTCTTTACTCTAAATGTGGCCTGTCCAAATTCCTCCTATAGGAAAATTTTCTAAAAGAACAGACCCCTCTTGAGCCATCGCAGACTAGATGTGGAAAATAAATAACACTGCTATACACCTGAACCCAAAATGTAGGATATATTCATGTCATAGGAGAATTACACACTAACAGCACACTGTGAAAACAGAGCATGCTGTGAAAATATCAAGCTACTTGAACAAAACCAGTATTATTCGTAATACAGTTTTTCCACTTTGGAAACATATCTTGGCACCCTCTCTATTAGGCCCAAGTATTCTGAGTTTCAGATACTCCTACAGAGAAGCTAAGTGGGTTTTATTCAGCTACATGCAAAGAAATATTCAGTTATTTCTTTTGTGTGTCTGAAAATAACTTGTCCACTCCAATAAAAAGTATGCTGCTAGAGAGGTTGATAATTAAGCCTTTGGAGTTTACCATCCATTAAAACTTGATGATCCCACCCAAAGCGCTTCATCATCAGAACCATCTGGTGTTCTTTCTGCACAATTACCAAAATACAGAACATATTTTGACTTGGCACTTGCATTTGGTAGACACTTTAGTCATTTTATAAGCAACAAGGCAGCATCTTGCCAAAGCATGGCCTCAAAAGGAAATTTCAACACACCAGAATCTGACTTTTATCCTAAGAAGTTCTATCAGGAATGAAAGAAGGAATGTCTTCACTTTCAGCTAATGTCCTCATCTTGACATAAAAGATACCTCTTACCAAATTCATTGTTCTATGTTACCTTTATATGTTGATTATTCGAAGCATTATCTAGCAGATTAGGGGTAAAGTGAACTTCCTCCAGTTTGAAAATCAGGTTCTTTGAAGAAGCCTGGCTCTGAAATCCAGCTAATGAACCATCAGCAATCTAATTGTTGGAAGTGAAAGGAATCAAAGGCATTTCAAAATAACACTCTGAAGAACAATATCAAGAATATTTCACCTAAGATTCTCCCTCCAGTGCCTGCACATACTGTAATTGTATGAGCACAGCTTGAAATGTAGGAAAGTGTGAAAGACAATGGCAAAATGGGAATATGGACTACTCTTGAATTACATTAGACTTCTTTTTTGCTGATAGTTTCCAAGACCTATATAAAAGAAAACACAATGACAACATGGAACCTGCTTCCAAGAGCATGAACAAAAGTCTTTTGCAGATTGCCTTTACTTCACTTATTTTAGTCATTTCTGTCAGAAAGATCATGTCAAAAGGCGGAAATTTTCATGTAGTAACAAATGTTGTTCTCAGCTTTCTCAGGACAGTATACATAGCATGAAAAAAAAACCAACCAAAAAACCCCACAGAGCTTAGTTGAAGTTATTTTCAAATCTAGCTATTTCAGCTACTTTTAGGAATTCTGAGGATAGGCCTACATTTAATGTTCCTCACCTATGAGCATTGCATATGCAAGGACACAAAACAATGCAAACCTATTGGAACATATACTCTACGGTATTCACTTTATATATTATCCTAAGTTGAAACAAATGCTTCTTTTAAAGGCTTTTATTTTTGAATACACATATTATTAACCTGGTTGGTGTCAAAATGGGTCACATGCTTCCCAATTTGTGAAAATATAGCAAAAAACAACAAGCAAATGGTTTTTTAAATAATGCAGCATAGAAATGCATCCCAATTGACAACTACAAGTTCTACAGCAAACAAATAAGCTGCTGCACTCCATACAGCATGGAAACCACAAAAATATATAAACAAGAAATCACAGGGTTTCAAATCAAATGATTGTACCACAACATGGATTTGCACCCATGAAAATTTTCATACATACAAATTGGACAGACAAAAACCCAGAAATAACAGATAAAAGATAATTGATTGATAATTGACAGGTTAAAGAATAACAGATTGAATTATTTTGGACACAAAGAACTGAACAAAAATTTACAAAAAAAATTTAGTAAGAAAGTTATATAAGGAATTTGGATGGAAATTAAAGAAGCTATTATTAAAAGTTACATTGCAAGGTTAGTCCCTCAACTAAACAACATTTTGAAGAAACAGGTCTAATGAAATTATAGTAGCAAAAAGCAAAGAAGAGGTGGATAAAATAAGTAATCACACAAAAATATATCTGCACAACAGTAAAAGGCAGTGGAACTAATGAAAGTTAGAAATTAGAAACAGTCAATTTGGCAAAGAGATCTATGAGTGCACATGGCAATATGAGGCATCACAATCACATTCATCCTTATTAAACAAGCCATCAGACAGACAAAATGTAATATATGAGGAAGTAAATAAACATTTGACTACACAGAATGTCATTCTTATTGGGTGACACTCCAAAGAGTATATATCTCCCTGTTGGCAAAAATAAATTGCACATTACATCCTTATTTTTATAAAGCATCTCAGAGCAGATTTCCTAATATCGGAGATTAAAAAAAAAACAAACAAACAAACAAACAAACTCGTTTATTTCTTTCCCACAGTTTTTTTTTCCCCTTTAATTTTACCATAGCTAACAATACTCTAACAAGTAGCAAATTGCCATCAAGTCATAGTCTCATATATTTTGAGCATCAGCCTGGCTTTCTTAAGTCTCCACCAACAAGTGAAAAGAACAGAAGTATTTACTTTCAGGAAGGTTCACCAGACTACTACCACCTTAAAAAAGCATTATTGTGTGGCTCTGTTGTTTCAACTACGGTCATCAGTGATGTGTGACAACCACAATGTGATGATAACGTATCAACCCCAAAAGGAGCAATCAAATCAAAATACATAACAATTAAGAGAGAAATCGTTCAACTTACACCTTAGAATCTTGAGCAACTGCTACAACATCAGAAAAGCTTTGACAGGGAAAGATGTTGGTGCTTTCAGGGCAGTGGAATAAATATTTTGGTTTAAATTTCACAGCACCTAGAAAAGGCCAAACACAATGGAGCAGATTCACTAATAGGTTACTTCAGTTTTATTATTTCTCAGATACAGTGAAGCATCATTTGTTTTGGTATAAAGCAATTAAATATAATGTCCACATTAAAAAAGAGACATCCTAACATCTCCATCTCACTTTAACAATTTTAAAAAAAAAGTATATATGCTAGGTCCATGCTTTATGTTTTCTAATAAAACTAGCAGTTTACCATTTATAGAAGTGACATATTCTGGTATATTTTTGATGCAAATCCTGCACTAGCAATGACATGAGATAGTAGTAGACCTAAATTCCTTGAACACATCAAGAGTGAGTTGCTCGCTTTAAAAAAGGCTTTTTTTGCAAAGCAGATGAGCTTGTCATGAGCCCAGTGCACAGTTGTTTCCACAACTGCACTCTAATGAAAGTGAAAAGGTGGTGGATATAAACAGAGCAAGATATTTCATCTGGTCCTATTCTTACCTACCCAACCCAAACAGGAACAAGACCAGCTGAGATTTCCCCAGTCCTTCCCATGCACAAATACATGCATTTCTATATGTTTTGGCCTTCACAGCTGTGAATCAGAAACCAGGATCAGAGCAGAAATAACCACAGCCTGCTTTTCACAGAAACACAGTTTTCTTGCTATGCCTTGCTATAGTTATCTACCTTGTAATGTTATTCTTGTCACATCCTAAAAATCTGCATCAATTTTTTTTCCACTTCAGGATGAATTCTGCCTTTATCTGCAAACCAGGACTCCCCACAGAAGCCACAGTGGTTGCACACTAGTGTACCAGGAAAAAACAGAACTTCCACTTCCAGCTAATCATATCCTACATATTAACATACTTTTATAGTAATATAATACATACAGTTTATGTTGTGATTTAAGAATTAAAAATTAATCATATGTAAAATTAGGTCATTCAAGAGATAATTGCCAAATAAGTTGGAATTAGAGCTGTATATGAATCATTCGATGCTTCCACTTGCACCAGTGAACTGGAAAAGCTCAGTAAGCCAGCAAGGCTTAGGTATGGAAGCTGACACTCGAGCAGCATCCGCAATACCCTCTCCTTTAAACAATTAAAACAATCCTGCCATTTAATGGCTAGGAACAGAGAAGAAGCAAAGAGAAAAAAAAAAAAAAAGGGAATGAAAGGACAAGGAAATAAATCATTAAAAGTATAGCCCATAGGGATCATATTTGTTAGGGTCTGGTCAAAAATTATTCCATACTGTTCAACTCTGAATGTATCTTAAGTTCCTCCTTGACTATTAATTAATTATAATACAAAATTAAACAAGACAAGAAAACACCTTTTCTAAATTCTAAAAAAAACCCCTGAAGTCTTCTAATAACAAAATATATTTATCCTATTCTGTGTTTCTCAACTTCCTGTATACTTATTAGGGAGCATTTCCATCACTGTCTGTCTGAAAAATGCCTGTACTGAACTAAATATGCTATTTTTCATTGAACTCCATGTAGATATTTTCCTGGAATTTAGAACCACAAGTCAGTCTCATGACAAATTAATCTGAAATATCATCAATTGATCCATATATGATCAGGTTACAGCCAGGCATATTAGCCTTAGCAAATTATTGTGTTGCTCATGTTCTGGCATCAGAAGTCTTTAGTTTATTTTTCTAGCTACTTGGTTGTCAGTTAGAATGAAATTTTCCTTGGTTCTTTTGATGAACAGCAGATATAAAAGCTGAGCTATATCATCTATGACAGGACAGCTGCTTTTGGGGCTATTATTTTAGTTAACAGACAATGTAACTTCAAATTATAAAACATGTTTATACACATATATTTACATTCACAGCTAGACAGATACACACAAAATATTCCTGAATTGAGAGATATTCAAGAAAAACGAGAACATGATTGTTTACCCCTTTTCAACTTTTAAAATCCTAAGGGAATATATAAGTTCAAGGTGGTGGGTGGTGGGGGAGGGGAAGGAGAGGTGGAAGGGGTGGTTTTGTCCCTTTTTTTTCCTCTCTCCCTTTTATTAACAGAAATCTTGTCATATCAAAATGGTTTTGGTCAGACTGCTGCATTAAAAATGCCCTTTTGACTTTTCAATACTGCTTCTAATACAGAACAAATATGATAGGATGAACAGGACTCTGTACCTGTGAAAAGGAGAAGACAATGCAGAGAATCAGGGGCATGGGGAATCCTGAATATGCAAAAAGAAAAAAATAGCCAAGTCTTTCAAGGAATAGAAAGCTGAAATGAGATTATACATAAATGAACTAAACTGCAGCAGCTATTTATAAGCACTTAAGGTAAACGTACTCTTAAAGTAGGTACTAATTTTGAAAGTCTCCATTTTGAGATGACCCTGATTTTCCTGAAGATGGTACCAAAACTGATTCAACAGAGTCTCAAGTCTAACCCTAAAAACAAAAGCACACACTGCTGCTTTTGCATCAAAAATGTTGACATTTTGTAGCTTATGAGCTGCTGGAAATGTACTGAACAAATTCCCTGAACTTGTAAGCTAGATAATACATATAAAGAACAATCAACCACTATCAAATGAATTCGTGTATGCATTTTTAACATACCTTTAAAGAGAGAAAAATGTAACCTCTTATAAAGAGCGGGGAAAAAACATATAGCTGACACTAAAGCAAACAGCATGGTTATGTAAGAAGCCTAAGAAATAGCAACAGGCCTGTTTCAGGCCCTTGACAAAGGTTTTCATCCTCTAAAAATGAATGGAAATTCACCAATTCAGGCAAAGACTAAATATATTCTATATATCTTTTTACAGTTGCAGATATATGGAATAAAGTACCTAAATATCTAATTATGGAGGAGAAAGCAAAGGGTACTTGACAAATTGGAAAAAACAAAATCTTGTTGAAAAACCCTGTTCTTAGTGGAAATCTGGACTAGCCAGATGCTGCTGCATAAATGGATTAGCTGTTTGTTTATGCTACACAGTTTGGGATGGTCTGGCAGAGTAACAGGGTTGGTAGGGCCACAGACCTGAGGAGAGGCCATTGGTGAGGACCAACGCCTTTGGTACCTGGAAAAGCCTTAGAGCTTCTGCATAGGCTGCAAGAGACAGTTGAATCGTACCACAGCACATCCTCCAATTCTGTTCTTGCCAGGAATGTCATGGAAATTCATTTGCACAGTTCCTGGCAAGTCTATTCTTATTTGCAAAGCAAATCTATACCAGCGTTGCTTCTGGGAAGAGTCAGAATTCATGTAGGTGAAGAATTTGACTTTCCACCCTTATATGCATGCAGCTGGATTTGCACCAGTGAGGTGCCTGAATGAATCACTCACCAAAACAAGCTTAAGCAGCAAGTCTGTCACCTCACCTATATGCAAACGCAGTTGAGAAGTATCCACACATGTGGGAGATGCATCAGAACTCTAAGCTAATACTTTCACAAGGCACCTCTGCCTTTGTCTAGTCTTACCTAAAGCTGTACCACAACTGTCATTTAATGCCTAATTTGTAAAAGACTTCTGAAACACTCTTAATTTACACAGCACATCATGAGTAACCAGGGAAAAAATATTTTCACAGTAAAAGACCAGTAATATCAGACAAGGTGATGTCTCAAATCAAAACACTGATCCTTACTATTTCAGTGCCAATAAAATTAAAGACTAAATGGCTGATAGCAGTCAAATACAGGAGTGCTTTATTTTCAGACCTAAAGTATGCAAGATTTCTCTACCATAAAAACTGCAAGTAAAACACTTGTGAATTATGAAGGTCCTTCCTTTTTAAACAAATTTAGAAAATGTAATCATCCTTCACAGGTGAGATATTCTGTTTATTCTATGGAGAATCATTTCAGTCTAAATTAAACTCTTCAAATGGTTTTGATGATTGCTGCAATAAGGACACAACAGGGAAAAGATCTGGGAAGAGAATAACACATCTCAGATGAACGGCTGACAGAAACATTTCTAATATATGAAAACCGCTGGTGTTTTTTTAACCGAATATCAGTATTATTTTTTCAAAGCATAAATGCTACTTATCAGTTCTAAATAAAAATGTCAATCTGTACTCTCCTCTTTAATTATCTTTAAAATGTACTGAGTATGTCTAAGAAAAATTAAACATATAGGTCTTTTCAGCATTCAAAAACCCTACTAGTGCTACAAAGACACCTTCTAGATATCAGTGTCAGAAAATCCTGCCCATTCAGCATTTAAAAAATGAGGCCCTTTCAGGTCTCTTGACCTTGAGTAAACTAGACACAGGGTAAAAATGGCTAGTTTGTTAACAATCTAAAATATAAATCCTGTTACAGATTGCTTAGAATTTAAGCAACTCAAAATCTAAATTATATTTTGGTAAGATAAGTAATGAAGAAAAATCAAGTATCTTAAAAGCACAATAGAAGTATCTTGCATTCTCTGTTTATGCTGACCTTAACCTCAAACCTCACAGACAGAACATAACCAAATAGATGCCCATAAAAAACTTGCGGAAAGGATTATTTCATATGTTCCTCTCTTCCAGGCTGTCTCTAAATTCATACTTGTTTAATAGTGTGATTAAGAACACTACTTGCTGCAGTCATGGAAAACTCAAATATGAAGTCACAGAGCTACACCATTACTGAAACACAGGTGCAAGACATCCGACTAGTTCAGGGCTTAAATTATCTCAACAGCAAATATTTTTTTAAGAGAAATATCAAAAGAATAGCCAAGAATACTGACATCCAGGTGACATAAAAACAGCTGTGTGAAGCACCCTATAATCTGCCTTTTCAGCCTATAACTTGACCATCCTGCTGCTAACACTCTTATTACCAAGGAAGACTCAGTGATCCTTTTGCATACTGTTCAAGGTGAACTGTACTAAAATTCTGTTTGTTAAGTATCTTCTGCAAGAATCATTTGTCTTCCTTGGCAATATACCTCCTGGTTTCTTGTATATACCAAGCAGTCAACAAATGGACTGAAGAAGACAGAGAAGGCCAAGACAGGCTTGTTTCACCTCCCTGGAGAATGTTTCCATGGAGACTCTTTACAAAAGCCAATGCAGCTCCAGGCTGCACCACTTGCACTCTTTAGCCCACTCACTAATGAAGAAGTCTCACTGAAACCAAACTGTTCTTGCTATTGAAGTTAAAACACACACTGACAAAGATCATATCCATACATGGTTTCTGCATAGCTACACTCAATCTGCTGCTGGAGGCCCTGAGAGGTTTGCCATGTTTATGGACAAGATTTGAGATTTACTGTACAGTGTGGTCCCTGCCCTCTTCTTTGCAGTAAAATAGTGGGGAACACAAGGTACGAGCTCACTAGCAAACTCAGAACAGAAGAGTTGAACTGCAACTTAGGGTTAGATCATTAAGGCAAGAGAAGGAACTAAGGAAAGGGACCTGGGATATTGCTCTTGCTAGTGAGTCAGTTTGCAGTATGGAGCTTTTGGGACATAAGAAGTCCAACCTACATAAGGGTCACAGGTCTAAAGTTACCACTGTACATAATTAGGTAATAAGAAGCTTATTTCATGCCCTCATAATTAAGGGCTTGTTCCAAAGCCTGTTTAAGTCAATAGGAATCTTTTTATTGACTTCAAAGGGGTTTTTGATCAAGCCCTGCCTACTTAGTAGGATACCTCTCTCCCCATGTCATAACTTAGCAGTTGCCATCAGGAGGCACTCAAACTGACAGTCTCGTGGCTTAACCATGAAGGTGCTGCTGAAAGGACACTTTCATTTAAGGACATTTGACCCCATTTTGTAACTTCAGCCAACTGCTGATCTTCAGGACCTGGGACATTTACTTGGTAAAAAGAGAAAACACCACTGAGATTGCTTGGGGGAAAGGGTGGTACTGAGGGACCTCCTGTGTTCACTGGAGGTTCACTGGGTCTGGTTTTTGTTATGCATGTACAGACACATAGACTATTGCCACAGAATGCAGAATTTACACACACATTTCTCAATCCAAACAAAAGAAATGGAGGAATGATAAAGCTCCCTCTAATACATGTAAGACATTTATATACTTCCCTGACCATTAGACAGTATTACATAATAATCATTTATAAAGTTCCATATTTCTGTACATATATTAATTCTGAAAATGCATACTGTGTGGCCACACTGTAACTTGTCACTGACAGACATTGTGGAAATCCCCCTTATTTCATGGATCATTGATCCAATGTGTAAATCCTTCTTAGCTTGCAAGCCATTGACCAGATAAACCATAAGGGCTCCAAAGGGAAAGAGCCTTTCTGGTCTGTTGAGCAAATTCAGCAGTAGCACATGTACTTCAAACCCACACATGAAAACCTCTTTGAAATTAGGGTCCTGATCCTGCAAACCCTTAACCTATAACCTAGAAGTCATCCCAATACAAGTTTGATGCACTTATCACACACCCTCAGAAAAAGAACATTGAACTATTTGTGTTAAATGTTCGTATACAGAATCAAGACCCAAATATAATTAGAAAAATGTTGTTTAGAATAATTCAGCCTTTTAAGATTTTCCACTCAGAATAATTAAATGCTAGGTACTACATGAAAGAGGGGGGGAAATTGTAATGTTTTAATTAAAAAGTAGGAAAACTTGCATCTATATACATTGACTTTTTTAATTTGTGTACTCTCCTAACTTTCAAAAGAGCTAATTGGACTTTCCCACCATCTTTGATACTATAAATCAGAGATTTTAAGCCAATTCTGCAGATTTACAGCTATAATCCAGCAGCTGAATGCCTTTGAAAACATATCTCCTAGCATAAAGACAATACTCTTACAATAATATTTTGCCTTTTAAGCATTTTTTTAGATAACTTATATTTTTTCTTAATTTCACTTCTGAGGCAAATACAAATTCAAAGTACAGAAACACAAATGATGTTTTCTGTGGTGCTGGTACACTGCTATTTTCCAGATCACCCTAACATGAGGTAACTATTATCGATTATGAAAGCACAACAGGTGGGTCACATGAAAGGTCACATTAGTTTTGTTCACAGGGCCAAACAGAAGGTTTTCATTATCCTTAATAAAAACAGAAGCAAGTAATAAAATATATCAGTGCAATAACATATCTCTCCATTCATATGCAATAACCTCATACATTAGTTCCTACCATTTCAAAATACTGCAGTTGGCTCCAGAAGCATGATTATTTCTGCGGTTGCTACTTATAAAAATAATATTATAACTCATAGTTTGACCTGCAAATTTCCACACTGTTCTTTTGAACCGCTTTTTGAAATGTTTTTCTGGACAAACCTCGTCAAAGCATGAGCTCACTTAGAAATATTAAGTAATTTAAATGGTCAATAAGGCAGCAAAGATTTTTAGTAATTCCTGTCATTAGAATAATAGCAAATCATGGTACCTAAAAGTAGTCAAGCACTTTGTTCAAATTCTCATGGTAAGTTGTAGTAGAGTCATAACTGAGACGTGGTGTAAAAAAGTCAAAGCATATGAGGTCCTTTCACAGCAGACTTCAGGATAAACTGATTGAGCAGCTGACACACACATGTATGTACACATACACACCTCTGTGCTCCCATCAGTGCACCAGCGCGGACAACAAAGATTTATGGCTTAAAGTAAATATGACATATTCATGCAGCTACTGAAAGCATATTTTATTTTTGTCACTTTCAACATGAATGCTAGAAGGCCTGTATTTAAAAAAACATCAGTTTGTCACTTTTAGCATCTATTTCAGAGAAATGGTTAATGCTT
Organism: Myrmophylax atrothorax; assembly: GCA_026770055.1. Classification (NCBI taxonomy): domain Eukaryota; kingdom Metazoa; phylum Chordata; class Aves; order Passeriformes; family Thamnophilidae; genus Myrmophylax; species Myrmophylax atrothorax. The sequence goes on from JAOXXN010000065.1 coordinate 12,720,783, forward strand.
TCTGTTTCTTTACAGGTATATATATATTTAACTTAAATTTTACTTTTATTTATTTATAAATGATGCCTAAGTATTTCTAGGCTGAATGATGCCGTACATTGGCCTTTCTCTCCTGCTTTTTCTAAATAAACTATTAGCCAATGCCTTCTTGTGCTGCTGTGTATGTCCACTTCATGACAAATATACCTGCATATTACATAGAATTGAAACCAAAAAAGGCTAAAAGAGACTTGTATTTGCCTAAAACATTATTTCCCAAAATAACGTGGGTTTATAGGCATCAGCAATAACAGTCCAGGGCCTTCCCGCTGATTCTGTAGCAACAAAGGGACAGCCTATTCTTGAAAGCAGTAACTTGTTATCAGAGACCAACATGTGTTATTGGAAACAGCAAATGTATGGAACAATGTATAGATATCTGCAAATGCAAAATACCCTTGGGAGAATGACTTTTGAGCTTGGTTCCAAAAAAGCAGGCTGCTTATCAGTCTGTCACCTGACCATACAAAGCTCATCGTGGGGCATGTTGTGTCTGCACAGTGACTGGCATTCCGGCGGCAGCCCCGTAGCCTCCCAGTCCCACCAGTTCCAGAACAATGCTTTTCTTTTCACAGCCACACCTGCTGCCACTTCTGACCAGCTATTCTGTCACGTGCTTCCTTAAGAGGTTTCAAAGTCTTGCACACGATTTGAAAATACAGAGTTGCACCTTATTTCTCCCCCCTCACAGCTTGATGTGCTAATATTAAAAATCCAAGAACATAAATCAGTAAGTGTATTTCTACGTTGGGCAGAGCAAGGGTGCAGAGCATCTCAAGCATTTTAGGTCAGGAGAAAAGTCTCTTCAGTTACCATCCATCTGATACAGACACACACTGTGTGGTATTCCTCAGTTTACAGGGTATGCCAAAATGTTTATCTAGAAAGCGCTAGAGTAAAAGAAGTGGCAGGTAAATAATTTAGTCATTAAAAACATGCATCTTGAAAGCATAGTTTAACCAAACAGAACATGTTTTATTCTCTTTCTGCTTAAGCTAAAAATTCCAAGGTGTTACTGGAATTATTCCAATCAATTTAGATAACCAAATTTGTATTTCAGTTTTTGCTTGCCTTTCTGTGTGCACTGTACTGAAAGCAGTATTCAAAAAGAAATATAATTACAAAAAAAAAAAAAAAAACACAAAACCTCCTCTGATTGTCTCTCTGAATTTTAGAATAAATTACTACTTTTTGAGAAATTATCTAAAAGTAACACCTATAAAGTGGTAAAAAGATTTTTTGCCTCCCATATCCTAGGGAAGTGTAAAGCTAAGTGAACCCAACCTAAAACTTGCTATGTAGCTGACATTTTGTAGAGAAAACTTACTGTAAAAATAAAAACATTGGAGGAAAATTTTCAATGCCAATAACATGATTTTATGATTTACAAAAGGTCAGTCATTTCTGGACAGTTTTTTGGAATATTTACAATATTTACAATTAAGCCATTCCTACATCTTTCATGGTATCAGCACACTACATTGAATATTTACCTTCATCAGGGTTCATATCAAATCATTACCTACATTACAGTTAAAATAGGAGCCCCTGTACAAACAACATACAATCAGGGACAGTCCCACCTGCACATGGAACACTCCTTTGAGAATCCATGAGGGAGCAGCTTTGTTACAATTGCACAGTGAATTAAAGATCCTGCAGTGGTAAGGCTGGCACCCATGGGAGCTGTTTCTAAAACATACCTGGTAAAGCAGCTGAAACAGGAGCACCTTAAGCAAGACTCCTAAATTCATATTGTAGCCACCAAGTCAAAGGTGGCTTGATTTTGAGAGGCATTTGGCAAACATCTCTGATGCTAGGGGCAAGCAACTTTCAGAAGACTACCACATCTACACTCTAGAGCGTTAGAGTGAATCAGAATTCTAACTTTAGACATGCCTACTCTGGAAACATTATCCCAGTGTCCATGGGATCATGCATTTGGTCAAAAGTTGGGCTTCATGATCTTGCAGGTCTTTTGCAACCTTAATGAGTCTATGATTTCAATAAGACTTCCCTAACCAACATTTTCAGTTTGTGATTCTTTTCCCCCTCGAGACCTTCCCTAATCAATACGTATCATGGCAGCCTCATTTCTGGTACCATTCCAACCTTCCCTAATCTCATACAGGAGTTTACACACCCCTGTATTTAGCATGTTTCTGATCTGACACTTATTGGGGTTTTTGGCTCACCTTTGAATCAAGCTATTGTCTAACAACAAACATAGCATTTCCCTCAGGTTCACACAAATATGCATGCACTCATTCAGATATTTTTAATGCATATGTACTATTTGCCCCTTTGTAGGGAGAAAGGCCAACTCCCTCCAAAAATACACGAGAACAGATGACAGACACCTGTTGCATTCAGTCCTTCTGTAGTATATAACATACAGACTGAAGTGCTTCTGTATTGTTCCTATTTGTCTGCCTCACAGCACACTGAGAGCTACAGGTATGAATAGTTAGCTTCAGAAATAAACATTATTTTTCATCTAACAAAGGGAACTGGCAGTTTTCAAAAAGGTTGCGAAAGTCTGGAAGGAAACCAATGCATTCTGCATTTCAAAATTGCAAAGCCCATCTCATAACTGTATCCTCCTCCCTCTCACTTAAGTGTTGTTATTAGGTCTTAAATATATTTCTACAAAAGCAATGAAAGTATATGCTAACACAACTTTGTCCGGCTGGAAAACGCACATATGAACACTGAGACCAAATCAGAAGCTTAACCTTTTGATTTGATTTGTGTGATTAACCTACAGTGTCTATAACCTTGATAGCATAAGCAGTCATATACTATTAATTAATTCCACTAATTCAGGTAGCCTACCCACTGACTTGAGGAAATTTCAGACTTTGGTCAGTATAAGAAATTATATTACATCCTGTGGATGATGAAAAAAAGGAAGGAAAAACCTTTGTACCTACCAAATTGAGCTGTTGTGATTTCAAATCAGTTGTTTTGCACGTACGGATATAATGACAGGAAAAAAAGTAATTATAATTAGGTGTCTATTTTGATTTTTCTCTTCATAGTATCCGTACTGAATGTCATTTGATTTTAACAAACTGAAGTCATTTCAGGCAGGCACTGTATACTCTTGCTGCTATCGGTCTACTTAGAGTCTCTAGTTTATTTCTGTAAAATTTTCATATGCAAATATTTAAACATTTTTATTATCTAAAAAGAAAAAAAAAGGCAAACTTAAAAAACTGGTGATAATCCAGAAAGGCAAAATAAAAAGTCACTGATCTGAGCAATGTATTAACAACTGGTTTTGAGGTAAAGGAAAGGAAAGAAAAGAAAAGAAATAAAAAGGCAGGGTGGAAGAAAACCAGGAATCAGTGAGACAGCTCAACTGACAATCTGATTTTTTAATTTGAGCTACACTACAAGTGAACACCTAAAAAAGTCTTATTTGACTTTGATGGGACTCCATAATGTGCCTAAGAGCCCATAACCATAAGCCCAACATTCAGAAGGAATGAGTCCTTCATTTTCAACAAATGTGTTCATTTCCATGACTAAGATACCCATTTTGATACCCTTACTTGCCTGGAAATTTTCACTAACATCAACTTCATGGGCAGCAATAACGCTACTCTCACACTACTGTTACAAAGAAACTGATAAATCAGATAAAATGATAAATCTTGTCAGGGAATATGCACACCACATCACTTCAGAAATCTAGTGTAAATGCCTACATGAGGAGCTAGGGCTTTCCATACAGTTACCGATGACATAAAAGCAACATGAATAAGAGGCCTTTCTCTACTCTGCATAAAAGAGCTTGAAGTGAGATAAACTCTGCGCACTACACAGAGAACAGTTTCATTCATGAGACAACAAGGCTTCTCCAGGATAAAAAAAAAATCTCAGGTTAAACAAATGGAATATTTATATAAAAAGCAAATCCAGAACAAATTAACAGATTTCAGGACTTGTCTAAGAATTAAACTTCAGGAGGAGTTAGTCTTGGTAGTTTCTGTAAGTTTTAAATGCAGATTCTCACCACAGGATGTTCCAATTATTACCGAAGATTCATCACTGGAAAAAAAAGTTAGGTAAAGGAAATTAATTCATTATTGATTAAATACATTCTGATAATAAATCCATTAATGTAAGGAATTTTTTCCCAGAGACAGCAGTAAAAGTTAAAAAAATCCATTGAATATTTAATAATATACTAAAGGTGATTAAAAAGAAGATGTTATTTTGGTATTGCAATAATTAAGAAACATTTGTATAAATAGCTGTAGAATATTTAAAAACTTTCATTTGTTATAGTAACAAAAAGGGGGGGCGGGGGGAGACACACACGTTTCTTTAACAATAGTATTCCAATAGTATCCAAATAGTAACAAAGTAGTAGGCCATCTTGTTGGAAACAAAAGCTACTTTCAATTCCGTATGCATTCAAAATGCCATAATTTGTAATCTGTACCAGGCTTTCTGATAGCTTTGTCCAGAAATTAATCCAAAACTTTCAGAGGTAATAGCTCTGAAGGGAGTACTGGAGTTTCTTTTGTGGTCCAAATCACATTCAACACTTCTGTATCTCTGCATTCTTCACAAAAGCACAAAACTATACAACATAACCTGAGTTATCTGTAATTAATCCTTCTTTATGTAGATCTGAAAATTAAAATTAGGATGACAATATTAGCTTTATATCAAGGCCAGTTGTAAATGCCATCACCTTCTAAGCAGATGCTGTTCACAAAAAGCTGTTTCAGAAATACAGGTTAAGATATCGGGCAGTTTATTAAAATAAAAAAAAAGTTAATGTGTCAAGATGTAAACTTACTCCCTATTCCTCTGCTCTGTTTGTTCAAGTTAAAGACTTTGCTTCTGTTTGCTTTCGTACTCTATCATAATCTCTCTTTGAAATACATAGTGTCAGAAATTTCCTAATCCATGGGAGACTTCCAGGGCAGTAATAGTGCATCTTAAAGTGCTGAACTTGCATTTACTGAAAAGTATTTCCACCACAATTTTGCTTCCCATCCCACCTTCAGTCTGGTATCACCTTCATTTCTTTTTCCAGACCAAGCCAATCATTTCCTAAATGCTATGCCTCATTTTCTTTTACAGGCAGTTTCCAAGAGTCTCCAGCATGGAATGAGCTGTGAAACTGCACTGAAGACTCAGAGTCAACATCTTAGCAACTGGATGTTCTCTGTTTTTTGACCTCACAGAAGTAAGCTTCTACCTTATGCTTTCTGAATGACTAAATGTTTTCTAGACTAGAAATAGTGAGCAGAAAATTACAACCATTCTTTTTAAGTTTGTCCTATAATGATCTCTTACCAAAGACAGGTTATCTGACCAATATGTTTCCTCTTCCATTTGTCTGGCCTATTCTAACAAAGAAAATAAAGCTGGCATAGTAAGTGTTTTTTTGCTCTCCCTGTTTGGACACTGCCTACCTCAGTCCAAGAGAAAAAGCAGTTAGAGTAATCCTAACCTACTTTTCTCCACTACTTTGGCACATGGGCACCAACTAAAATATTGAATGTATGAGTTAAACAGGAGGTGCCTCATTCAACATCAATGACAACCCCACATCAGACAAAGCCTAAAAGTTAAAGTGCATGTCCTAAAAAAATTTTTTTAAAAAAAATTGTTTTCAATATAAGTAAGCATGATAATTGAGGTAAAATGAACAATACTGAAATTGTTTGAAGATGGAATTAAATTTAATGAAATTCAAAAACAAACCCCTTTTAGAAAGTAACAACAATTTTTTGAACATTAAAGAGAAACTCATTATATCAAGACAACTCCAATGTAAAAGGCAACCCGACTTCAATCACTGCATATCTGCATGTTAATGAACTTGCTGTGTGCAGCAGGGACTGAACTGAGAAAGTAATGGGAAGACTGTCTTAAGGCATACAGTACACTGCAAAAAAAAAAATGCCACCTTTAATCAATGAAACACCTTTTCATTCGTATCTTAATAGCAACTGAAATGATTTCAAACATAACACAAAGGGAAGACGATACTCAGTAAAGGTTTCTTTAAGACATAACATTTCTTGCACATTCTTGCAGCATTCACATGCTGTCAGCATCACTGTGGCAAAGACTTTCAAGTTTCAGCAGACAGATACCGCCTAGTACAAAGTCTTTGTCATAATAATTTCATTGCAGCCCCCTGATCAAACATCTAGACAAATCTGAGACTGAAAATTGAGAGCTAACCAGTGACCTTTGATTAGAACCACAAGCACCGGTTTTAATAAAATGCCTCATTCATTGCCTTCCACTGCCAACAAGGAAGGTGTGTTTGAGCCTGAAAAATGTAGTCAATATACCATTTACACCATATAATGATTCCTATTATTCACAGTTAGAATTTGTGACTGTAGCAAGTGAAACACAGACATCTTAAAATAGCTAAATGAAAACACACTGACAACATTCTACCTTTAAAATATACTCAGGAGCCTGCCTCTGCCTTTCTGTTGCCTGCTGCCGGCTTTCATGTCTTGCTGATCGTATTGTAATAGGGTTGGCTTTTTTCCCCCCACATGTCTCCATTTACACAATGTTTGGTTTGTTACTATTTCTCAGAAATCTATTACTGTTGGCAAAGTCCACTTTTAAGGGGCCTTTAAATTTGTACTTCACTTAAGAAACAGTGCCCCATTCAAATATAAGTTTATAAGGCTGCCTTTTTGTATATTATACATGAATATTTATATATTAAATTTTGAAAATTCAACTTGTTTTTGGAGCTGAACTTCCTACCTAACTTTGAGGGAAAGTTGTAAAAAGACTTAGCAAACTGCAGTTGTTCAACACATATTTTTGCTCAAAAACATCCAAGTTGCTGGCCTCTAATACAGAAGTTCAAGGAAATACAATTAAAATCCATTTCACATATTTGTGCTTTAGCATATCAGACAAGAGGACAGAAAGGGGGTCTTATCACATTTATTTCCCACTTGAAAAGCGAAAGTCTTAAGAAGGGTAATAAATATTCAAATGACTTTGCACCACTGAGCTACCATATCAAGCTAATGATCTGTAGTCTGGAGCTCTATAAAAAGAAAGCTTACTGCCTGCCGTCACCTAGAGGTGTTGCTGTAAACACTGTGGGGGGATATTCTCCTCTCAGTGTGTGTGCATGTAACTACACTTAATGTTGTTTTCATGACAGAATATATTGCTGAGTCGTAAAACAGAAAGACAGGATGAAACAAATGCAGAAAAAATGCAAGGACAAAATGAATTAAAAGGAAGTTTCTGGAGATTTAGCTTAACTTCTTTCTTCACCATGCTCTGAAGGAGTGGGTTTGTATTTCAGGCCTCACTTGTCTAGCCACAAATAGGAGAGATACAGTTGTTCAGTCATACATATGATGGAAGCTCATGGCTAGTTAACTAAGAGCAAGATGGGTGAACTCCATGGCCTGTCAGAGCCTGCTATAATCTTGAATCCACTGTAACAGAACTACTGATGTTCCAAAGTTGAATGGTCCACTGCATGAGAGAACAGCCCTCTTCAGGCAGGAAGAAAACAGAAATAAATGACAGATTTGTTATGAACAGTCTACCCTGCTAGAGCATGGATCAAACAGGCATATGCTCCATCAAAAGCCATGGAGAAAAGGCAGCTCCCAGCTCCAAGTACCTAAAGAAGAATCTCTAACCACATATGTAATGGTATAAAAAGTCTTATCTTTATTAAAAAATATTGTGTAAGAAAGAAAGAGAGATCGTCTGCAATTAAAGCACAGGCCAGGAAATGAGCCGTATCTTCCAGGTTTGAATTCTGGCTAGGACACAAACCATCTTGAAACCTTCCTGCTTCAGTTTCCCAACTGGAAAAGTGAGAATAAACATACTTGCCTCCATTATTTCTCTCTCAAGAGTAGAGGACTAATTAAACTCAAGTGTACTAGTATCTTGTCTATTCGGAAGCTCCAATGTCCTTTATCACCTCTAAATAAACATAAAAGACAAATCGCAATTGTGCATCTTCTGTCTGGTATGCAGTCACTTTCTATCATGCAATAGAGCTTAATCACAGTTATGTAGGTTATTGAGAGAGACTGAAAGAAAACTGCATGGAAAAGACATATAGAATCAAAAGCAAAGTTCCTCTAAGGTCCATATTTATTTTCTTCCAACTCTTACTCTTATAAAAGTACTAACCTTCTAAACCTGGAGGAAAATGCCTGCCATCAGAATCCTTCAAGTTCCTCTCACCAAAGCCAGCAGGGCTTTAAATGACAAGTAACCTGGAACTGGATAGAAAGAGAGGGTGAAAGAGTTTGTCTCTCTCCCAACACAGTGACCTAATCCAGGTTTTTCTTTCTCTGCTTTTTGTTCTTATAGGTTGTATGGCAATCTATGCTGGCCTAAAGGTGGCTAATGCCACCTTCTTGTCTAATATACATAGTGAGCTGTCCTTTGCCAGTTCTTTGGACTTTTAAATCAGTTGGAAGAGGCAAAGTTCTATTCAGTTATAAAAATAATGTATTATCAGAGACCAACTTTTGACCTATCATGACTCCATCAGGGCTGAACTAATCAAGTTTACTCAGCAGCCATTCAAAGTCTAAGACCTGAATCAGCCACAATGTCTCCCTTAGCTGGATACAGGGAAAAGTCCCATTAAGCCTTGGTACTGAAAGATGGTGTACACAGGATTTCACAATGTCCTTCCAGGACCTACATACAATATCTCCAGCATTGCTGGCATGTCCAGCAAAGGGGACCCTTAACTGGTCACTCTTTATAGACTTCTCTGAAAGCAGAACTGTGAGAAAGGGAGGCCTGACACGGAACACATGTGAGATGCTCAACAAGAACAAGACACTAAGACAGCTAAGACTTCTGTTGCACCTAAATATCATTTTGAAA
>JAOXXN010000065.1:12772452-12789333 GCA_026770055.1 Myrmophylax atrothorax
CATATTCATAGAGACACAGGAAGAAAAATACATATATAGAATATACACAGTGATGATTATACTTCCTGAAGAAAACAAAACATACCGAAAATGGAAAAAAATACTTGCTTGACCACACTCATTACCTGTTAGTGAGTTGTTAATTATGACTTAGGAAAATACAGTCACAAATTTTACTATAGTTTTTTTTTTCAAGAAAAACCTTTGTTGAGCAGATTTCCAGTAACAAAAACTAATATTTTCCTTTTATCTGAATAATAGATATATCTTTTTGTTTAAGTGTCTTAACATCTTTAATCTCAAAAATAATGCCGGCATAAGTAAAGCCAATTCACAGCATTCTAACACTTACAAGTGAAATTAGTGCCTGTTATAAAAAGAAGCTAATAGGTGCCAGCACAGCAGAAAAAAAAGATTGTGTTCCTCATGGTCTTGCTGACACACCTCTTCCTATGTCAGACTGTGCAATGCTCTCTTTCACTGGCTATTTCTCCAATCCTAATCCTTGCCTCCATGACAGAAACTACAAGTTTTTGTGGCAGTCAAAGCAAAATTGATAAGTAGTTCAGATGCATGTGCAGAGAAGTCAAAAGACTCATGGAAACTGGGAAATCAAAGCCCCCTCCAAGACCTAGCACTGGACTTTAACACCTCAGACAAAGCTCCACTTCACACCTCTGTGTTATCATCTTTGACCAACATCTTTGTTCTGCTTCAAACATGCACAGGTATCACCATGACAGTCATCAAACTGCTGTTAAGGCCACGTATTCACAAACTGGTAGTGTTAAATAATGGCAATACTGTTTAGTAGAGATGTTCAACAAGACAAATGATTTATTCTGTTATGATCCATATAGATGCACTAGAGCCACCAAAGCCCAGAGAGAATTCTGCAGCACAGCACCGGCTTTCCCCTGACAGGTAATTTGAGAACAATCTTTCAACAAGAGGTAAGATTTTATTTTAGGTGTAAGCTGTTCTTTTTCTTCTGCTGTATTTCTACAGGCATATATGCCCACCATTCTACTTTAACTATCACCAAATTATATGTTTTGTTGTTTTGCCCAGCAGAGATTTTGCCATTGTTGCTGTTGTTGCCTAAGGACACCAGCCAGAACAATAAACAGTTCCAAATATGTTCCCCTCACACAGCCTTGGACATGCGAAAAACATACTGCAGAAGTCTGATCACATATGGAATGTGTTTGAACTTTTTCAGTCCTTAAAACAGAAAGTTTACATTTATCCTGACAGAAACATGAGGAAGCTAGATATAAAACTTTCTTTAAATTTTTTTTTTAAAGAGCCCATCAATGTAAAACAGAACTAAATGTTGTGTTCCTCAAAGGCACTCAAGGAGAACACTCTGAATGAACAGAAAGTACACAGATGAAACAAAATGCATATACTTGTCAAACAGAAGGAATATTATAACAGCAAATCCAGGGCTGTTCCTGTTTACCTTCACTAGTCCACAGTTCTGATTTGCATGAACTAGATTGCTGCCACAGGTAAGTCTCATTGCATTTGACATAAAAATTAACAGAAGACTAATTTTAGGATTATAAACATTCTTCTATAAGTATCTATATCATACTGGAGTTTTTTTCAATTTATGAAACATTTTCCTCCTCAATATCAAGTAGAAAAGAGACATTCAATATCTAAGTTCCTCTTCAAAAGTCTAGTTCCCCCACATTTCTCTGTTTAAGGACAGTTGGCCATCAGTAGGGAACAGAGAATTGAAATTGTTAAAATAATTGATAGGACACTCTCCTGACTCCAAAACATTTTCTTGAAAGGGTGTCTTCTAAATGAAATATTAGAGCTTTTCCCTGAGTTTATAACACGTGTGATATAGTCCAATGGTTTGTTCATTAGAATAATTTTCCCTCCCTTCTGTTTTCAAGTTCTTTTTTATGTCTTTAGTACACATGTGGATCTATTACCTTTCTTCTCTCACAGAATATATGGTACAAGTTTATCCAATAAACATTTATGGTAAGAGATTATCCAGTAAACATTTCATCAAATGTTCCAAGAATAAGTTACATAACTCACAACACACCCAAATAAATGGCTATTGTATTGAAGCATTCAGCATCTTTAACACTTCACAGCAAACCAAAGTTGTTTAAACAGTTGAAAATGCAGAGAGTAGGCTATATTGGTCCACCTCAAACACAACTGCTTCAGCAGCATGCCTTCAGTGTGGTTTTCAGACTCATCAAGCAAAGATTCCTGGAAGACATGTTTTTTGGAAGAGCAGCATTGCCCATTATGAAATATTTTTCAAATCTCAGCACCCTAGCACAGCCTTATTGTACCTTTAAAAGCAATTACATACACCTTTCAAAAATAATAAAACACATCTTGTAATAGCCCACTGAGTGCTGCCAGTATGCAATCACCACTGTACCTACAGAAAAACAGTGATACAAAATGGGGACTTGATTTACCACACATACAAAGAATGTCTGTCACACAACCGCAAGGAAAACTCTGACCTCTCAGGTCCTTACGCCTTAACCACTCGGCCAACATAAACACACACACACACCCCTGCTCCTTAATAATTATTTCCTAAGAAATAAATGTACCATAGTTGCAAAACTATAGCAAAGATAGAGTGAAATAACTCTTCAGCCATTTGTACTTACCGATATAAACAGTACACAGTTAATAATCCACCTGGAGTTTTCAGAAGGTTTTTATGTCAATGCTGTTCAAACACATCCTCTAAAATGTTGAGTCTATAATCCCTCAATATGTGTCAGATAAAGGATTTCTTATTGATTTGAGGTCAGGCTTTCAGCATAGTGAAACTCATGCAAACGTAAGGCTTTTTATGTTGTTTCTTTTCCTTTGTCTGGCTACTGCCTTTTCACTTTTAAACATGCAATCTGTGATCCACAAGACTTAGGAAAAAGTCCAAAACTGTTTTCCTTGTAATTCAGTACATCCAGATAAAATCATGCTAGAAGGTTATTATTGATACCTTGTTTGCTCATGCTATACTTGCAATCTATTGTATGTAATCCCTGGATATTCTGAAGAATCACAGCTAAAATTAAAGAACCTTTGTTTGAACTTAAAGTTTTAGTGAGCAAAAGACATCTGCTAATAGAAGACAAGCTTAGAAAAAACCCAGAGAGAACTGTCCTTCCTTACCACTACTTTTGCAAACTAGCACAGAAAAACCAAGCTAAGTAACCTCAACAAATTGGTTCAGGTGCCTAAGATTAACATTCACAGTGTTTTCCTGGGACATATCTTGCCCTCCTTAACACATACAGTGTTGCATCATTAACTCATTAAGTTTATTTAAAAACCGATCACCCTATTTGCGTGATAGGCTGCAACTAACAGCCTGTTTTGTAAACTAAGCAAGTTTACTCTTGGTCTGTGTTCATGCAATGCTCAACATTTGTCTACATACAAAAGTTATGCTTAATTACACTGATTTAATTTAATCAGCTCAATCCCTCTACTGAGATCAGAAGGTTGCTTTCTACATATGAAGTTCCTCATTGGGGAAGACGGACACGACTCTTCTATACTACTACAGTTGCATCCACTTCTTGGTTACACCTGCACAATTATTTAAGTAAAACATAACGTGCATATCTGAAGTACCTACACTCCTTTAGAACCTGTGTCTAGAACCAAACAGACATCTGGAAGAGTAAATGGCCCCTAGAAATTTTGCTATGAGATTTTATTAGGAATTAAAATACTCTTTATTGTTGGGCATTACTTGAGAGCTGATGGAAGTCTTTAGGTGAGTACTGGCAGAACCAACCTCCCAAATTTCTGTGGCGTCTCCATAGATGAAAAGATGTTGCAATTTTCATGGCAAACAATCCCTAACTTTGGATGTTTTTAAATAGTATTCAGGATGCATTTCTATTTGTTGCTTAGAAAACTGAAAGACTGAAGATACAAGATCACCTGAGGCAACAAATCCTAGTAAATATTTGAAATTTCAGACAGTGTTGAAAATGTTTCAGAATTTTTTTCAACTTAGGATGAGGGGTTTTTAGTAGATTGCAAAATGTAATGGCTCTTTGCTACATGGTAGCATTGAACCATAAAATCAATGTTAAACAATAATTTGAAATTTTCTTAATGGAAATATCTAATAGGATACTTTAATCACTGATGGTATTGCTGTTTTTATAACTGAGCAGGGAACTGTTCCAGACACTAGGAACAGAGGAAAAATAAAATTTAGGTATTGCAAAGCCCTAGAATATGTATTTTCATTAATGGAATTTCAACAGTTTTAAAATGTTTTAATAAACAAATTGCTCTGTAAGCAGTGGAAATGTTCATAGCATGGCTTCCATCTGATTTGTGCTGCTCCACACTCACGTAGGTCCCACCACAGTAATTGCCATTTGCTGCATGTACACCCTGTGGGCTCTCCCTCCACTTTCCCCTGACCACAAGCAACACTATGAGCTCTGGTTCCTGTTAGTGCCTCCCCAGGGAATGCAGAAAGGTATCTGGATAGAAGCTAGGCAAAATGCATCATATGATTCATACAGCAGGGAGGACAAGCTGCCTGGCTGACTATAGATAGTGCTGTGTTCACTCTGCAGCAGTATCTGGATCACTCCCTTTCCCTACCTAGTTACTTTTTTTTTTTTTTCCGAAGCTCATAGATACTTGAAACACTTCAGACACTGTCCCACTATCAGATTCTTATCAAATCTGTCATCATTTTCTGAGATACAGACTAGCACAGTCATTGCAGATACGTATATATCAGAAATCACACTGAAATACACTAGACGATGAGAATGAACATATCTAATTTTTTATGGAGGTAAGTGGTTGTTCTGTTTTTCTGCTCTCAGACTCCTTAACACTGTCCCGCTGTGTCTGGATAACACAAGAGGTCTCACAGTGCACAATGATAGCTGATAGTAGAATGCTCTACCCACAGATTTGTTAAATTCCACCATCATCAATGTTTCTAAGCAATCCTCTACTTCAATAGTATAAAAACATTATTAACTACATGAGTATAATGACAGAAACATTTTAAATGCCAACAGGCTGTAAAAGCAGTATGTTATATACTCAAAATACTTGGCAAAAGTTGTGGAATGTATGAATTTTCAGTGTTGGATAAATAACATCATTTGCATGTGGAAAATTTTAGGTATACTATTATTTCCTCACAAGACGCCTGCAAATTCAGAGAGACAAAAACACAACAAAAAGTAAGACATATACATATACACACACACACACACACACACACACACACACATATATGCAAATGAGGGTGCAATGCATCAGACTATTTGCTGTTACTCAGGTATTATATATAGATGCATATTCACTTACGAATTAAGTATCTTATGAAATTCAGTGGAAGGCAATGAAAATAGAGATGGAGCATTTAGACTTCTCACTCAAATTTCTGTTATCACAGGTAAAGCAAAAAATAGTGTGAAATGGCCAAACCTGTCTTCGACAAACACATATTTTTTAACTAGATAGATGAAAGATACACATAGCCTAAAAATTTTCATGTTATAAATCACTTCAGAAATAATGATGGATTTATAGCACCCTCTCAATAGTGCAGACAAGTACTACTCTAATCCAAACCACTGGGACCAGGCAGGTTGCATGATACACTCCAGATCATGTAGATCCACCCAAGTATCAGCACTGAAAGTTATTAGCAAGACATAAAGCATTTGGAAGTGTAGTATATTTACTATTGTTCATATTTAAAATGGTGTGTTAAATATTTGGTAACTTTCTGAAGTTTTATTAAGGAACATTTATTGGTTATTAAATCACTCCCCACCCTGCTGCTCTACAGGACTCTGCTGTGTTGCCTTCCCCACTCTGCATGCTCTTAAAGGCTTGGGTGGCCTAACAGAGTCTGTGGCTGCTCTCGGACTTCCTTTTCTAGATGTATTTACCTTACTCCTACCATTTCATATGGAATTATTTGTTGGTTTCAGTGCCATTCCTTCCTCCACTTTCCACTTATTTAAATTTCATCTTTCACATTAATTTTCTGTCTTCATGGAGGGATAAAGAAATTGAAGAACTGACTCCAAATGTAACTTCCTATGCTTCCATCTCTTTCTGAGAATCCTCTGGATTGGCAGGCACATTCTGAAAAGCACAATGATAGATTCCTTTGTATAGTGATTTCTCTTCAGATCCCACAAATAAGCACCAAAGCAAATTCTCAACTAATACGGAATTTCAGATTAGATGGTTACAAATTAATCAGAAAAGGGTGTATGTTAGTTTAAACAAATTACACACATTTTCCATTTTTGGTATGTAGCATAAGAAATTAGATAGTTAATTTTAAATGCAAAAATTTGTACAGCATGCAAATCATGTCTGTATGTCAAAGTAAAATAACAAACCTAATGAGGAATGTTAAAAAAGCAAGACCCATTAGTTTAAAGATACATGGAAGCAGCCAAAGATGACAAACATGCATAAAATTCAAAACATGATGGAAAAGGGAACAGGCACTGAACCACATAAATCAGTGTTTTGAATTCTATTTCTCTGTGGGTATAATTGTACCTTAGTTTCTTATAATGATTTATTGAGGTAAATAGTCTGTATGGTTTAACAGCTACAGCTTCAAAGTGTCAGGCACAGACTCTCCTTTATTCATGAGGCAGCTGAGTATTGGGATGTGAATCAGCTTCTGTATTCTGGGACTTGGCAAAGTTTGTTTTTAAGGTCCTTATAAAGGATTCATGTTGATGCAGCTATTCAAATGTGAAAAACACTGTGCTGTAATGGATGAAATAGAAAAGCTTTACAGTAATTCTGGAGGAAAAAAGTAAAAACACTGAAATAAACCATTCAGAATTACCTTCAGCAAGAGAAAGGAACATCCCAGAGCTAATTTTAATACATTCTATAATTTTGGGAAACACCAAAAAAACCATGATTCCTTGATAAAGTACAAAACTGTGATGGCATTTCAGAATTTAATTGTAAGTTAAAATAAAGTACAGAAGAAGAAATGGTAGAAGTTTAAGCTGTGATATTTGCATTTTGGGTTGATTGCCAAACCACACGTTCTATTGCTCTCAGACCAGGATAAACCAACCATTAACTAATCAAAAGAATCATTATCCATGAAAGCTATGATGGCATTTTAACAGTTCTTAATCTATTAATAAGAAAGAATAATTTGCAAAATATATTCCCTCTTCTGTTTACATTCATAGGGCCATTCTTAGCATAAATTATATGTAGGCTCCCATGGTGTAGAAACCCTATGAAAGCCATGAAAATTCACTAAGCTTCCTTAAGTCCTGTGCCAAGATATTCAGCAGGAACTTTGGTTGTTGCCAAGAAACACGTGTGCCTCAGATACAGAAGCTCTGCATGTACCAGTATTTCAACATTCCTGGAGAGAAATGTGACCCCTTGATGCATACACTGGTTTGCTGGCATGCTCGCATTCCTCCCCATCTGTCAGAGTGGCATGCTGCCTTCTCACAAGGTGGGATGCCAGTTTTGGAGCACAGGTGCCAACCAAATATAGGTTCGGACTAATACTCTGCAAAATGTGGCAAATGACATTTCACCTGCAAGAGGACCATCCTACCTCTGACCCATGCCAAATTAGGATTGCATGCTTCGTTAGCAAAGGGGATCATCAGCTGAAAATCATAGGCAGAACCAGGACTGCTGGCTTTCTGAACAATGTCTCCTAGCTGAGAGTCTTCAGTGCTGAGGTTTAATTTACAATATGCCAAATTTTCCTAACATTGCAGCCATACAGCCCTTTTGAGCTAGCTGCAGCAGACCATGGACAGAGATCTGTTGAATTCATTCTCCCAGACTCATTTCTGACAAATTCCAAGGTTCTTAAAAATGGTAAATGAATTAGCAGTGGGGGAAAGAAATAAATAAAGATTTGTGTTACCTCTAAGAGGTGTTTGCTAACACCACAAAGAAAACCACCTTCACTACGACTGAAAAAAACCCCAAACAAACAAAAAAACAAACCAAAGCTAATTATACAATACTAAAATTCTTAAATTCTATAAAATATTTTATTATAAAGATTGACAGTTTTCAGTTTGAAAATTTATGGACATATGAAAGCTCACTAGTCATGAACAGCCATTATACAAAAATCATTCAACATACAATGACAACACTGGAAAATATTAAATAGTACCCTCAGAAAAAAGTATGTTTTGAACTCTTTCATTAATGAAAATATTCAACACTATACTAATCCAACAAGAAATATTCAGCTGATCAATAAACAGAATAACCAGAAAGTAGTGTTGGTTTTGCTTCCAAATTAGCGCAGCCTACTTCATTTATAAATGTACAAAACAAAAATGAAGCATTGCTAGTCTGAAAAAATCATCTGCTTTCAAGAAACAAATAGACATCCTTTCTTTGGTAATTTACTGTGATTTATGTAATTTATTTATCCCAGGATGCACCTGATATATCATCAGCTTTAGGTGATTTTATTTAACTGGCTATCCAAAAAAGAGTAATATTATGCATAGTTCTGCATTATTTAGGCTATTCAGAAAGCATGCCACTGCTATTCCCAAATGACAAACTCAAAACTATTAATTCATACAAACACAAAATTATAACTCAATACATTGAATTCTGTAATTAAAACTCAATACATTAAGATCCAAAGTCCTGAATCTGAGGTGGAATAACCCTATGTAACAGCACAGGCTGGGGGCCAACTGGCTAGAAAGCCTATTTGCAAGAAAAAAACCTCGAGGTCCCTGTGGATAAGCTGATCGTGAGCCAGCAGTGTGCCCTGGCAGCAAAGGCAGCCAACAGCATCCCAGGCTGTTGTAACAGGAGCACTGCCGGCAGATTGAGGGACCTGGTAATTTCCCTCTATCTGGCATTTGTGAGACTGCATCAGGAGCAGTCTCCAGCTCTGGTCTTCCCAGGACAAGACAGATACTGAAACAGTGCAGCAGGACAACCAGGAGGCTGCAGCGTGTTACACAAGATACACAAGAAGATGAGAGAGCCTGGGGAACAGTGGATGAAGGCAAGAGCTCACTGCTGCCTGCAACTGCCTAAAAAGAGGGTGTAGGGAAAATGGAACAAGGCTCCTCGCAGAGGTGCACAGGGACATGACAAGAGGTGATGGATACAAGCTGAAATATAGGAAATTCCAATTCAACATAAGGAAAAAAACATTACCTTGAGGGTGGCCAAACACTGGGCTAGGTTGCCAAGAAACACAACAGCATCCTTGGAAGTAGTCCAGCTTGACTGGAGATGGCCCTGTGCAACCTGCTCTAATTGGACCTGCACAGAGTAAGAGGTAGGACTGCATTACACTGGGCGGTCTTTTCCCATCTACATATTTCCATGATATACATGCTATGATTTTGTATGAAACACATATCAGTATTAACAATGCCATATAGAGGAACATTTATTTCCAAATATCACACTCAAGGCAATCACTAAAATATTTAGGGACAGCATACAGCCTTACATTTGCTTTTCTCATCTTTTCTTTTGACACAGTCTTCAGTCTTTTCTATAGAACTTATGCCTAGTAAATTAACAGCAATAGACATGGCATTTATACTATGCCTTCCCACTTTAGATCTCAAATGCTCTAGAAATAATGCATTACTTAACATAGAAAAAGGCACCTGTTTATGCCCCCAAGAAAACAAGTAAAGTGGCATAAAGTCATATTTTCTTCCTGGCATACTGTGCCTGTATGTCACAACCACTGTCCTAATGTAAAGGAGATTGTCCTGCCTCTAAACAGGATACCACAATTCCATGACAGTCTCATGCCTATCATAAATATTACCATATTAAGAAGCCATGATCTCTCATGACTAGGTTAATTTATTTAAAATTTATTATTTTAGACTATTAAAAAGATCCTGATGCTTGGGCTACAAATTTACATGCTCTAAGTCAAAATGTACATAAATTGCTGTGGTATTGCACCTGCAAGTTAATGTCATTTATTATAAGAGAATGAATACCAAAATGCTAAAGTCAACTTTAGTGTAGGCAGAGGGCACAGTAGGTTCTTGGCAATGCTGCCAGATATTTTATAGTTTATTAATATAGTGTAGAGCTTGAAAAGATCACTATATTAATTTTAAAGACTTGATGTAAGAAATAAGATGTTGATGTGTTAAACAGGTAGAAGAGGGTAATGAATTTTGCTTTAGTTTTTGTGCTTCTTTCAGTCACTCAAAGCCAATAGGCTGAGAATAAAACAGTAAGTAACACATGAGTCCAGCATAGGGAGAAAGCAAATATGTATTTGCCAAGCAGAAACATTGCCCTGTGTTTTAAGGACCACAAGTCACCAGAACACATACAAACTGGCTACAGTGGACCTGACTCATCTTGTATAGGCTCCTGTAAACAAAAGGGGTAATGAGTGATCACATATTTGGAACATACACTGTCAGGACACAAATTAATGAAAATGTTTTTGCAGCAGGAAAAATCTGATGCAGAGGCAGCAGATAGTACTGTGACATAGCTCTATCAGGAAGATGCAGATATGGTCAAGAAAGCAAAATTTTCATCAGTCCTCAAAGTTTATTTGAACATTGGGTGCATATGAAAAGTCTATATGCTCCACTGATGATGAAAGTGGAGGATAAACATTTTTTTTCAAAAAGGACTCTGACTTGGGAGCTATGCAGATATATCAGAGGTTTAGCACACCTATTTTTTTCACACTTCTAAAATCTTTCTCTAAACATTTTGGATGAAGTGAAACCAGCAGTATAAAGATATCTTGTTCTATTTCTTTTTCCTTTCCATGGACCACTTCCGCAAATGTTACTGAAGTTCATAGGGAGGAGCAACTAATACAATCCTATACAGAAGGAGGAGAACACACAGAGTTAGAATTTTTCTCATACTACTTATATCTCCTTCTACTTTCTATGTGTTCATGCAGTAAAAGATTCAAAGGTGTTAGGAACAAGAATAATTATATGAAGACAAAAATTCTGTTTATAGACAATTTTTTGCTTTCACAGCACCACATGACTCAAAAAAGGACTATGTGAATTTTGGTCAACCTTTTTCAGCAGAGCATTACTCGGGAAGGCATGCTAAGGAGGGGTTTGTCCACACCATTTTTTAAATTACCCAACAGGTTAAACTTCTTCAGAGATAGTGATAGAAATATTAAGATTCTCTTTTCCTTAAAGTATTCTGCTTTACTACTGATGGATGCAACAGTGTACCAAAGGAAACAGAAGACACACCCAAGGAAGGAACTACAGTCTTTGCTCCCTAAACAAACACAATTCATTTTGATAATACTGAAGGTTTTTCCTCATCACTCAGACTCACAGTAGAATAATTGAATGTGGCAGATATTTTACATGAAATGTTGTGTCTTTATCAGTGCTTCTATGGGCTAGCAAGCACAAAAGATAAAGAAAGAACAGTGATATATATAAAGCTATACCTTCATTGCAATAAAAATGGTTTTTACTCAGGTACAATATTCGAGCAGTGTACTATGTGCAGAGGTAAATGAAAAGGCCTAGTCAGTCTAATATAATGTAAAATCTTGAGGAAGCAAAGTGCTGTACTTCCTTATCTTGGTATAGCTGGTTCACATCAACTCCAAGTAAGAGATATATCACTGGCCTTGACTGGCTACACTAATATAAATACTACCTGGGGCCTGTCTGCACTAGGACTATACCTAAACTGTGTCTTAAAAATGTGTCTTAACATACCTTTTATGATGTTAAAAATAGGATTTTTTTAAAATCTATGTAGAAATCTAATACACACAGGGATACTAAAAATGTGCATAGTGCAAGGTTCAAGGACATAATCTCTCCATACTTTGTTTTCTTTCTTTGTTATACTGAGGCAACAATTCTTTTTTTCTATGGTATTGAATAATGGCCTGTTCTGCTAGACCAGAAATAAAAGTAAGTGAAGACACTCTTTGTATTGATGTGCTGCCTGTCTTGTTTATGATAGAAACTATTTTGGTTTTAGATGGGAAATGTTCTAAGAAAAGCTTTTACAACAGGTTCAGAAATATAAAAGCCATTTCAGGATGAGGACCTCTTTATCTTTTATTTTGTTAGTCCTTGAAAGGGCTTTTTAAATGTTAACAGCTACGACTGCTTTCCCCTAACTGATGTTCCCTTCTCAGCAATCCTGCTATTGGCATCTCTTTGTTTGCTCTTAGCTTGTCTCTCCTTCTTCTCAACCTCTTAAAACAAAACTTAGCCAAGAGCTTGGAATTGAACTTTTGGCAGACATCATGCCACTAAAACACGCCAAATAACTGTGTTGCACAAGTGAGATTTCAATAAGAGTTTCTTTCCTCGCTTTCAGTGATATACAGAATATTTTCCACTCCTCTCTGTGGCAACCTCTATATATTGCAGTGACAACTACTAAGTAAAGCTGCTCAGAAAACAGGAAGCATTTTCAGTTAAAATATGCTGAAAGAGATGAAACAGTTTTGAAATGCTAGGATAATGTCCTGTTTCTGTCTAATACAAAATAGAGCTTTCTGCCTAGAACAAATTTAATTTAAACTCTGCACTTAAAGTAGGTGTATGTGTACATACATACCTTTTTTCTTTTCCAAGCTAAAAAGAAATCATTCGTTTCCTTGTTAAGCTTTCCTACAGACAGATACTGGCAGCATTCCCTGTCTCACAGTGATAGCTAATTCGAATATGAGAAGTTCATTAGTAACAATTAAACATTCTACAGCACTTGAGAAGAGGTTGATCCTACATTTTTATGCCAATGTCAGTGAGCACATTATAAATTACAGCAGTCCAATTATTCTATAGCTAATATTTAGTACTTCTAGATTGCTTTGAACACCCACTCTGCAACTGTTAATTAATTCTTAATGCTCACATGTAGTTATATTATCCTAATTTCACAGATAAAGCAGAAAGGTGAGATAATTTGCCAAAAGCCATTTAGTCTTTGGTAGAACCAGAACTAAACAGAAGATTCAAGTCTGTATCAATGACTTCCGAGCCATGACTGACCAGTATCTTGGTCACTGTGTGATAGGTTTTTTTACCGCATCTTAGTCAATCACTGCATGGCAAAGATATCCTTTTCACACTACGCTATAAAAAATTCTTTTGGCTGTCAGACCAGGTTCTACTTTAATCTACCCTACCTCTATCTACACAAAGTTTAAAAAAAAAAAAAAGTGAAGATTTTACATCAGGTTCTTCAAACATGAAACTGCTTCTGCAAGATCTAGTTAAGCCTCATCTTTCCCATCTTCAGCTTTCCTAAGCTGTTGTCTGCCCAAAAGTTTTTATAATGTAGACTGATGAGCTTCAAATGTTGGAATTGGACTGGGACAGGAAATTTTCATTCAAGTTGTTCTGATATTTCCTGTAACAGAGCTGGTGTGCACCTACCCTCCACCAACAAAGATGATTCCCATCCACAGACTGGAGCTCACTACAGAAACAGAAATATATTGAAAAATCTAAAAGAGTACAATTGTACACGTCAGTGAATAATTTTGTTGCCTTACTAGTCATTTCACCTCATCTCACTCTCACCTTATTGCCTCTGTTAATGTTCAACAAGAAAGCTCAACATTCCTCCCTATTATATTTTAGCTACACTGATGGTTATTTATTTACTTGAGATCTGATTTCTGCATTGTAACCAGTTTCTGCTTCATGACAAAATCTCACCTGCTGTAAACTGAATGTTAACTTCAGGACAGTCTCTTCAAAGGGACTATGTCAAAGAAATGTGGAAAACTCAAAGAAATATTGCCCAGGATCCCTACCTATTGTTTTTGTGTTCTAAAACAGTCTCAGGAATTGGAGGAAACAGGTTTCTTCTTAGAAACCCAACCTGTTTGTTCTCCTGCAAATCACTGCATTTCTCAGTGGCTCAAAAAATACAGCAAATATAACATTGTATTTCAGCACAACAGGATTTTAAGAACTCCTTTCTTATCATTTACTAGTGCTACTGGAATTATGTAAAGCTCATGAGTCACACATCCTCAGAATTATCTGTAATATCTCCATAAAGATAAGTGAAACCTTTACATAACCACTCTGCTACTGAGAGAATCCGCATTTTTGTTAGCAGTCAGATCTCTCCATTCTTAAGCTACCCCACAAGCAGATGACTTCCATCTAATGTTGAGGATGTATTTGTTTAGTAAGGTACCTCTTGTCTGCAAAACCAGAACATTTTAAACAAGTAGGCAATAAATTAAGGGGGGAAAAAAATTCTAAAAGACTCTCATTGAAATATCAGCAGCACATCATTATCCAAAATGTAAACAAAAACAAAATTACCAAACAATTAGTCAGACATATAAACATTAGTTCATTTCAGTCATCCTCAAAAAGACTCGAATTTAACAGTAAGCCACAACTAAGACACAATTATAATAGCTAATTTAGAGTTTAATAGTCTTTTCTTCCACTTTTTTTTTTTTTTTTTTCCCAAAGACAAACCTGCTCTGTTTGTTCCATAAGGGAAATGTAGCCATGAAGTAAAAAATTTGCATTTTTTTAAATTAAGGAACTGGTCTTTAGGCATAATAGTACAGAAGCTCTAATAACATCTTAACTTAAAAAAATTTGAAAGACACAATTTCACTGGTTTTAGATTACCATAATGCCTATTAAGTTAACAGACTAAAAATGCTGCGAGATACTACTGAAAAATCAAGGGTTTTTTTATTTGTAAAATAATGTCATTTTCTTCCTTTTTTTTTTTGGCAATTTTACTCTTCTTTTTAGAAATACTTTTTAAATTATGAAATTTAAATTAATCCATTATTACAGTCTTCATATAATAGCTTGTGAATTTAAATACATGAAATGAGGTTAAATGGTAAATACGCAATTGTCTCAGATTAATTCTCCCTTCTGCTCTTTATCATTGTCAAACAATAACCATAGAAGCTGCAGAAAGCAAATCTCACAACTGTGCCTTTCTCTTTCGTTTTGCGTACTCAAGCAGTGCAATATATGTAAATATGAAATAAAACATGAATATCATAGTGCTATTGTGTATGAATAAGTTGAAAATAATTATATTCTACATAGCTCAATCATATCATATCATATCATATATGTTTGGATTGGAATGGACCTTAAAGTTCATCTCATTCCGATGCCCCAGCCATAGGCAGGGACCCCTTTCACTGGACGAGGTTTCTCCAAGTCCCATCCAGCCTGGCTTTGAACAATTCCAGGGATGGGGCATCCACACCTTCTCTAGGCAACCTGTTCCCATGCATCACCACCCTCACAATAAAGAATTTCTTCCTAACATCCAATCTAAAACTGCCTGCTTTAAGTTTGAGTCAGCCCCTTGTAGGTAGCAGAAGGCTCTCTAAGCTCTCCCCAGATCCTCTTCTCCAGGCAGAACAGCTCCAGCTCTCTTAGCCTGTCTTCATAGGAGAGGCACTCCAGCCCCCTGATCACCTCCATGGCGCTCCTCTGCACTCAGTCTAACAGGTCAACAGGTCCCCATGTTGGGGGTCACAGAGCTGGATGCAGCACTCCAGGTGGGGTCTCAACAAAAGCGGAGTAGAGGGGCAGAATTACCTTCCCTGACATGCTGGACACACTGCTTTTCTTGCAGCCCAGGATGTGGTTGGCTCTCTGGGCTGCAAATGCACATTGACAGTGAATGTGAATTTTCTCTTCCACCAACGCTCCCAGGTCCTAGTTCTCAGGGCTGCTCTCAATACCTTTTCTGCCCAGCCTGCATTTGTGCTTGGGATTGCCCCAGCTCAGGTGCAGGACCTTACACTTGGCCTTGTTGAACTTGATTTGGTTCACACAGGCCCACTTCTCCACCTTGTCAGGGTCCCTCTGGATAGCATCGCTTCCCTCCAGTGTGTCAGCCACACCACACAGCTGGTTGTCATCTGTAAACCTGCTGAGGGTGCTCTAAATCCCACTGTCCATATCACCAACAAAGATGTTAACCAGCAACAGTCCCAATACTGACCTCTGAGGAAATCTTTAACTCTGAATCTATCTACCCAAGACATCTCTACATTATTGGGTGTGCTGAATTTTTGTGCTCTGTCTTCCAGAGTACTTTTTATCCACTCTTCTTTCTCTGTATTTTTACAAAAGAACAGGCGCTGCACACACACACGCACAGGGCACTGCACACACGCACAGCGCACTGCACACATGCACAGCGCACTGCATGCACAGGGCGCTGCGCACACACACACACAGGGCGCTGCACACACACGCACAAGGCACTGCACACACACACAGGGCGCTACAAACACACACAGGGCACTATACAGAGGGCACTGCACACACACTCACACACAGAGACACAGGGCACTGCACACACACACACACACACACACACACACACAGGGCGCCGCTCGGGGCACACGCTGCCTCTCTCCGCGCGAGGGAAGGGCCGGCGGCCGCGGGAAGCGGGCTGGGTCCGCAGCGTGCCCAGCGGCGGAGCAGCCGCCAACGCCATCCCTACGCCCGCGCCGGGAGCAGTGAAGGACGTGCCGGGAGAACGCAGGGAAGCGTCGGGGACAGGGAGGGACGTGCCAGCCCTGGCCCCGCCCCGCGGGCCGCCCCGCCCGCCCGCTCTGCTGCCGCCGAACTACCCGTCCCGGCGCACCCCGGGCCGCGCTCCGCCCCCCGAGGGAGCGGCTCCGGCAGGAAGGCGGCAGCGGGGCCCGGTCACCGAGCCGCCACCATGAGCTCGGCCAGGGAGTCCCAGGGCCACCACGGCCTCAAGCGAGCGGCCTCCCCCGATGTAAATGGGCGCGGGGCCCGGGGGGAGCGGGGAGGAGGCCGGCCGGAAGGGAGGGAGGGAGGCAGGCAGGCC
>JAOXXN010000065.1:12790253-12818977 GCA_026770055.1 Myrmophylax atrothorax
AGGCCGCGGCCGCCCGGGCGGGCCTGCGGAGGGGCCGCTCGGGCGGGCGGGCGCAGTGAGCGTGTGCTCCCGCAGGGCTCCAGCAGCTGGGAGGCGGCGGATCTCGGCAACGAGGAGCGGAAGCAGAAGTTCCTGCGGCTGATGGGCGCCGCGAAGGTGAGGCCGCCCCGTCCCCACCTCCCCGCGGGCACACGGCGGCCGCTCTGTTCCCGATGGGCCGCTGTGCGCCCCCAGGGAAACGACAACAGTCGAGAGTAGTTTGGTTTTGGGGCTCTCCTCTCGGGAGGGTTTGGGGTTCACAGCTGTTGTGTCATCAGCAATGTGACACAACGTCTCTCTAAAGTTGTCGAGTCCCTGCGCTGCGGCTTCATCCCCACCCTAAATCTCTGTGCTCTCAGACCTGCTCGTAAAATTATCTCTGGACACGCATGAGAGAGTCCTTGTTACAAACTAACAAACCTACCTATTAGGTCTGTGAAATTCTCTTTCACTGGAAAAAAAACTTTAAAAAACATGGTAGGTGATAGACTAAACCAGTAAAGTAGTAAACCTTCTTATCAATCTAGGAAATATTTGTAAAGAGAAAATGCTCCAAAGTTATATTTCTGTTAAGCTTGCTGCAAAAAATGCTGTAAAACTAGTAAAATATAGTAATGCTTTGTTTATATATAAAATGTTGGTTTAGTATTGCTATTTTACTTACCCCAAAGAAAGATATTTTCACTTGCACTACCTTATTTTGCTTGAATACAGTAATTTTTTAAGGTAAAATACTTTACTGTATTCCAGAGATGAAAGTTAATACATTGCAGTAGATAGGGATACAATACCCTATTAAAGCATCCCTCTACCACTGATATTAATGTCTGCTTGGGTACTTAATCCTGCTTGCTGTGTAATGCCAGTTCTTGCCTGTTGGGACACACTTGCTAATGAGCAACTGCTGAGCCCATAAATTAATGAGCACTGTGAATTTCTTACCTGATTCTGTGACCAGTCTAAATGTGGGATCATCATAAGATGGACAGCCTGAACTATTGCAGAGTGCCAGAGAAAGGGCAGATTGTCAGAACCTACATACGCATTTGTCCAGCATCATGTAGTATTGTTTTCATATCGGTGGCAAGAAAGAGAATAAAATAGAACCAGCTTTGAGGGCTGGGAAGAGCAAAGAGTATCTAGTTGTTGGGGTTTCTTTTTCAGAAAATTCAGCAAAAGAAAGATGAAATGAGTTCACCAAGAGGCAGCAGCTGTTAGCTAGTATAACTTACAGTCCTACAGTTGGTTGTCAGGTTGTGACAGCAAACCTTTTCCATGGAAGATTCCAGGATGTTGGCAGAGCTGTCAATGCACCCTAAAGCTCCAAAACAAACTGCCTTTTCTTTTAGAAAGAACATACTGGCCGCCTTGTTATCGGAGACCACAGATCAACCTCTCACTTCAGGACAGGTCAGTTTATCCAACAGCTGATACAAAGTCGGAAATCTAACCTTTAATTAGGAACCTGCCAGTACTTTGAGTAGATACCGCAGGGAGGGATTTCAGGTTTCTTGGCTGCAGCGGAAGATGGGTCAGGCTGTGGAGTTGTAGAGGTTCCTAATTTTTCCTGTTGGATTACTGACTGCACTTGCCTTCTGAAGTCCAGGTTCAGCCAAGTACCTGATGGTCAGGTACACTTGTGTACAAAAGCCCTGGAAGTCAGGGCCTGTAGGTCCTCAGTGTTATTTTCCTGTCAAAATAAGTTTTATTGCTCTTGGCATCTAGCAGTATTACACTTCTTTGCTGCCAGGTATGGATATCCAAGCCTCAAAACTGTAGTGCATGGAAAAGAACAGGGTTGATTTCTCCCCCACCTGGTTACACCTATTGAACAGAAAGATCTCTGCCCTAAAGCAATGAGGTAAAAACTGAAAAGGGTCATCTTGGCAATCAGCAATAACTGCATGGCAGGTATGACCGTGGTACCTTCGTATTGTGCTTGCTTAGGTAGGAAGTCAAAGTGCATTGCACCAAGCTGGGTTAAACTGCATAGCCTGAGAGAAGCTTTGATAAAACCATGCAGAAAAGCAGCTCTCACTGTTCCAGAAATCTTTTCCTGATACACTCCACTGATCATTTTTCTGTTGATGAAAAGTTGTCTATGGACCTGAGAATTGGTTCCAGGTTCTGCTGTTAGCTTGCAGAGTGACTGCAAATCACTTCCTCATACCTGAATTTCTTCAAAAGGAGATGATGCTTCTCCTAAGGAGTCATTGAGTCAGTACTGCTTTGTTACTAGCTTAAATTAAAATGCTGCATTTTACACCAAAAAAAAGAACAATTTTCTTAACACCGCTTTGTCCAACATAGAGTTATTGCCCTTTTACAACATACAGCTCTAACTTCCAAATGAGGAACCATGAATTTGCAATACAATCTTTCAGCTTCACAGAGATACAGATTAGAAACTACAGTGTTGAAGCCTGTTGAAATTAAGATTCCTACATTTTAAAGGAACAGAGGATTCTTAACTATTGCAGACCATGTTTTCCCCCAGTGAAATTGATTATGTATTTACTTTCAAACAAGTAAGTAAAGGGCATGTAGAAGTGGCTCATGAAAATTAGTGTTTCTGCTAATTCCTAAAGATAGAAGAATGCAAACCTATATTAGCTGCATCCTGGTAATTCAGGATGCATGAAACAGTTTCAGATACAGCTCTATAAACAAGAGTGGTAGTATTGTCCGAAGTTCTGATGCTATATATGAATCATGACTTAATCACAGTAATCCCATGTTACATAGTGAAGGTCAGAAACTTTCTCTTTGCTGTGACATGTTGCAGTATTGGCAGGAAGCACAAAGAATTCATGCTGAGTTACACTGTTTAGTGGGACATAACACGGTGCGTAGTACAACTGAACACATCAGGTCTTGGGAACTTACTAGCCCATTTTTCTATCAAAACAGTTCTGCTTGCACACTTGATACAATTGCTTATAAGTCTGATGGTTTGTACACAGTAATACTCTCAACCCAGTAGTTTTAGATGTTAAACTTTTTGACTTTGAAAATGTGACTTCATGTAATTTGATGTCTTTGTTAATTTGAATGAACCATAACTAAAGTACCCTGGACAATGCAGGGGAAGAAGACAAGAAAATGAATGAAGAATTGGAGTCTCAGTACCAACAAAGCATGGACAGCACGATGTCCGGGCGGAACCGGCGCCACTGCGGACTTGGTTTCAGTGAGGTACTAATTTTATTTCCATAATGATTTGGCTTTCGCTTCACTAAGACAAGATGATAATTGGTTTAAAAATCCAATCATCACAACTAGTGGCAAACTTCACTGTTTGCGTTAAAGGACAAACTTCTTGCAGGCACTTGTCTCCTGTTCACATACACTGTGGTGGCCATTTAGATGCCTGGAAGGGATTGACTCTCTCATTGTTGTGATAAGTGGTATGACATGCTTAGTGCTCCATAATAGTCAAGACTGATTCGAGCAGAAAGTGACAATATATTAAATCAGAGTGTTGCCAAGGAACACATAAGTACATAGGGTAACCATCTGCATTGCTGCTGAAAGGTAATTAATCTCAGCTTCTTGTTATGGGGAGGCACATACCTCTCTGTGGTCCTCAAAAGTACATGGCTACAGAGGGTCAGACTTGCTGTCCAGAGTCCTGCAGTGAGCTGACACCTGCCTAGTCTTGTACTCACAAGGAATTCCATAGGAATGAGCTGGAAGAGTAGCATGACAAAATCCAAGAGAATCAGGTTATTAGAAACACGGCTCCATCTGCTTACTCTTAGCACCAGTAACAGCATAAAAACGTAGCTGGTGTTGACAGAGTGAGTAAAACCACTTGTGCAGTGCTGGAAATTCTTAGTGTTAGGGCCAGGGAGGCTTTGTTCTTTAGGGCCATGAACAAAATGCCATTTTGGATTGTTCTTGTTTTAAGTGTCATTGGATTACTTCAGCATTCCTCATGCTGCAGTTTGGTAAACTTACTTTGAAAGACTAGTGACAAATGTGAATTCTTGATGGTCTGGTGTTAGTTCCATTGTGCCACACTCCATGACAAATACTCCTGTGTCACATACTGTGTGCACCAAAGTACAGAATTACTGAACTGATGTGATCTGAAACTTTTCAGATTCAGTGAATGGTGTCTTTAGGATTTCTGCTGTAATTAAATAACCCAGTGGCTGATGAAACCATTGATGTCATGATTGGCATGGTTAACCACCTCAGCGGAGCTGCTCTCTGTCTAATACTTTGTGTATTACAGGCCTGTGTTTATCAACATAGCCCCTTTTAGTACCAAAATAAAAGGAGCCCTTAAGTGAAACACATTCTCATTGGGAAAT
The DNA here is from genome assembly GCA_026770055.1 of Myrmophylax atrothorax. NCBI lineage: Eukaryota > Metazoa > Chordata > Aves > Passeriformes > Thamnophilidae > Myrmophylax > Myrmophylax atrothorax. Next base: position 12,794,612 of record JAOXXN010000065.1, read on the forward strand.
CTTAAAGGCTGCAATGGAGTTGCCAGGAAATAATGTTTTACCTGTCTCAATCTGAACTTGTAGTTTCAGGAAGATGAAGAACAAGAAGAGGCAGGTGGACACTCCTCTGACGAGAGTTCAGAGGACTCCGAAAGTGGCTCTGACTCTGAGCAGGAGGAGTCTGCAGAGGAGCTACAAGCTGCTGAGAAACATGATGAAGCTGAGGTTCCAGAAAACAAAAAAGAAGCAAAAAGCAACTATAAAATGATGTTTGTGAAAGCCAGTGGTTCATAACTGCAGATGTAACAGCTTTGTATTTAACGTACAGCCTTATTGTTACAGTGCAAAGTGGAGGACTGCTACAGCACAAATCTTTCTATCTTGATTTTAAAAAGACCCCATTAGATGACAAAAAGTAGTATTTGCTTTCTGTTGCCATGGATAACATTTTTATGGGCACAGTGATATTACTGCTTTTTGTAAAGAGTTATAAAATCCTGGATGCAGAAATAAGGTTTTGTTCCTGCCCAATCTCTACAATGTTATCTAAACTATCCCATCCCTTATTCCATGCCAGATAAGGAAGCTTCATGTTAGTGGTTTATTCAGTTAGTACCCCAGTCTTGAATTTTTAACTATTAAGATTACATGTGAATTACGTGATGTTGCATTAGTTGTAAAATACCAATATCAGCATTATTCTGTGATGTACTAGAGCTTTAAACAATGATTTTGTCTATAGATGCTAGTGTTGACAGGGCTGAGAGGAGAAATCGCTCACTTTTGTGATAGTATTAAATCACTGTATCCATCTGAAGTCCTACAGCAGTTGCATGGAGAAGGTGTTTTAGAAAAGTATAATACAACAGAAGGCTCTTAATTACTTCTATGGCTTTCTAATGAGGGGAATAAGCTGTATTTTTTTCTACCTTTCAGTAGAAAAGAATGATTTTTAAATTTCTGGTTCCTGGTTATAGCACTGAGCTGTTATTAAAAATAACTCCTCCCGAAGAAACAAGTTTACTTTGAAAGAGAAAGTATACTTTGATAATGAAAAGGATATACAAATCATTTAGCTTTTTTTAAATACAGAATAAAAAGTTAAGTATGTGAGGCCTTCTTCCTTTTCTCCCCATACCTGTATCACTTGGAGGTTTGAGTCGCTTATCACAAGGTTGTACCTCTCAAGTCGATATGCTTAGAGAGCCAGGAGTTCCAGTAACTCCTTCCAGCAAGAATTAAATGCATCCATTCCTCTGCAAATTCATTGCATTCAAGTAATGAATAAAGTGTCAGGTTTTAAGACTTTGTTTCCTCTTAGTACATTAGACAGATCACCTGCCTCTCCTTGCTGGGAGAACAGGACATCTGATCTGTACCTCTAGCCATGTTCAGCCACAGTAGTGTTTCAAGGAACACTCCAGATGCTCGTGGAGACTTCCATTTCTGTGTACAACTTCTGACATGCAGACATTTTCCAGCCAGTTGGCTGATGGGAAAGCAGCAGTATGTACTATCATTGTGTAGTTTATTGAATGTAAACACTGCAGCATCAGTTTTTGGGGGAGGACTTGGAATAAGTTACATGATAAAAAAATAAAAGTAATATTGTAAATAAAAACTGATTGCAGATTTTTATTAGTATGTTTTACTATATTTGCATTTAATACAAATTTTTTTAGTCATTCAATTTTAAGAACAATGTTAGGGCAGCCCCGATGGTCAGTCATTTGTACTTGATTTATGTGGATTGTTTTGTTTTCCCAGTGGTGCAAGCTGCTAATACATAGATAAATTGAGGTTGCATGTGCATTGTGAGGATAGAAAACCTCACTATGACTTAGGAAAGTTGTTCTGTCTCTAGGAAAACGAGTGAGGCACTCCCCAAGATATCAACTAATTACTTGCCTAATAGACCCATACCAGGTTTTTCCTATTTAGACATGGGAGCTACACTTGCACCAGCATTTCACTGTTAATTTCTTTTAGTTGTGGCTGCCACTTACTGGCTTGCTGCATATACACTTAACCTCTCTGCCTTCTCTGTCCCAGCACTGCTGCTCTCACCACCTTGCCCTCTGCAGCTCTCTGGGCTTTCCCACCAGCATGCAGCCAAGCAGAGACTCCTGTTCAGAAGGTGATGGAATCCATTGCTGCAGACCCACCCTGCCAGGCAGAGGGTCCTGCTGCTTTCCCACTAGCCTTAGAGGCAGGACAGGGTAAAACCTTACCTGCGGGCTTTTCTCCAAAGTGCAAGTGATCTGGAAAGACCCAGGAAAAGCAGATCCTCTGAGTCTCTGTCAGCAGACAGAATGAGGGGCTCTTCCACTCAGCCTCCTGCCTTGTAAACCAGATTTGGCCATCAACATAGAAGGTTAAAAACATAAACTGAACTTAAACTATTCTAGTCACAGCTCTGACCAGAAAAAAAAAATCAACTTGCATTCCCTAAAAGTATGACACCTAATATGTCAGTGAACATCTAATGAAGTTTTGTGTAACGCATCTGCGATACTGACCTAAGCCTCACCTGCTCAAAATAGTTCTCACAATCACATCTGTTTCTGTCTAGCATTTATAAACATACTAAGAACTTGCAGAACCATCTATGAAGCAGCCTAAGAAGCTTCTCCATACACACCAAGAAAGGCTGATTTAGCTCAGTGTAGTTTGTGCAGTTAATGTTTCAATTCAGGAGTCATTCTATCAAATGTTGCTAAAACTATCAGCGGTAGTGGCATGGATAGTAACAGTAGGATTTCAGCTCTGATCAGAGACAGAGAACACTGGAAAAATCAGGGTTGATGTCTTGGTTGACTCTGGTCAGCCCTTTTTCAGGCTGGTATGGAAGGATCTCCCAAAGCTGACAGCAAAACATATAAGCAGACACTGAATCATAAAATGGGCAACTGCATTTGTCTGTTGAAACAAGATTTGGTCACTGAAATTCATTAAAGACCAGCTTATTTCCATAGAAAGGCACCAGTTCTCTTACATGTCTTCAGAAACTACAGATTGAAATTAGAGCACCGATGGTTGTCACAGAACAACCATCGCATCTGGGAAGTTTTCATCTGTTTCTAAACCACACTGAAAATTTACCTACACAAAGGGCAATGCAGGCGCGTTATCAGCTCTTGGCTTTGGAAGATGGAAAACACCTGAACAATGTTGAAAGCACTGGTGTGCCTATTCTCCGTCCCTTTGACCGGAAACAGAACCCCTCAAGATGAGCTCCATCACAGCCCCACTGCCCACAAGGTCCTGCAGTCACAAAAGGGAGTTCTTCTAAGCCAGGTAAAAAGAGATCCTCAGCATCCTAAAGGAATTCTCTGAGGCCAAGAAAACCAGATCTGCAAGTTGCCCTGTAGCTTTCTGCAACTGCTTTACACTTTAGTCTCCCTTTCTTCTTGAAGAGGAGGCTGACAACTTGATTCCTGAAAGCACAATTTAGAGGCCAGCTTCAAAGCTATAGGTCCTTCTAAGGCTCTGGTTGGGGAATTCACATCAAAGACAATGTGCACATGTTGTTCTGATGCCAGAGAGGATGGTTGGTAGAAATCTCTGTGGATTTGCTACAGTCCCCAGTACAGAGATTAAATTATGCACTGAAGCTGCCTCTGTAAACTGCAGGAGACAAAGAATAAGTGGCAGTGCAGCACCTCATAATCAAAGCCTGGCACGGTTCTTTGCAACAGTCTCTTGGAAGCTGTCAGGGGATTAAGAGAAGGGACATGTGTCAAGGTACCTTCACTGAAGGGACAAAGCAGAAGTTGGTTTTGTTTGCTTTTAAGCCTGTCACCTCAACTGCACTTTCCTTGAGAAAAGTGTCTTAGTACACAGGTGTACAGCATCACAATGGGAGATAAGGGTTTCTATAGTTTTTGCACAGCATTAAAGAAACACAACACTTGCAAAAAAAAACAAAACAAAACACCAAGACTGAAGAGAAACACACAATACAGGGACTCATATTTCAAAAACAACCAAAAACCAACCAACCAAACCCACCCCACCCCACCCCCAGTTTCCTTGCTTTTTTAACTTTTTCAAGGCTGCCCACCTTGACCTGCAGGGAAATTCTCTAAACTGTTACCATAAGTAAGTGTTCTCATCATAAGTATATTGAGCTACACTAAAAACCTCAGATAATCTCAACTGTCATCTTTTCACCCTCATATTTATTGCTAAAGCTTTAAAACAAATGCAAGTGAAGCTTTTGATTTTTGACTGGTTGGAGTCAAGTCTCCTTCCTGTTATGGCCACTAAAATCTAGTAACTGGGACCTGTTTGTAAGGATGCAGAAACAGAACACCTTTCCAAAACATCTTTTTTGTTTTGTTTTTGTAAAAAAGATTTCTTAACATAAAAAATCAATACTAGACACAAAAAATAAAAATTCCTCAGTAGTCAGCTGCTGGAGCCACTACCCATATCCTGAATGAAATCTGTACATAAAATCATTTGCTAAATAACTTTTAAACTGGATTCAGTGAAGACACCCGAAGAGTTCTCAGGCATATAGAAGGCTTTGAGAATGCCAGAAGACACAGCTACACTCACAAGATATTTCCCTCTCTTCCCTCTGAGCCTCTCAACTCAGAAAGTGAAGAGAGCAGCCAGTGCTGGTATTTATCCCAGCAGTGGTCCCTCAGCTGTTGCCAGTTTTTTCCCTTAGCACCAAATGAAGGAAGAATGGGATCAACATGTATGTGTATGTGTGCATTCTCACCCTTCAACACACAGACACTACATCTGTGTTGGGCAGCAGACAAAATTCTGTTCTATAATGGGAAAAGATGCTCAAAGGCATAACACAGAAGCAACAGGGCAGAGACTGAATTGTTCATCATGAATGAAGCTGTCAGGAAAGCCAACAATACAAGGGACAGACAGAATTAGCAGTGAATTCTCTGATGCAAACTTTGTCCCCCAGAGGGGTACATCTCAATATACAAAACATCACCAGCTACTTCCTTTCATTAGGGTTACATCTTGCATAAGCCATTGGCCAGGGTAGCAAAAAATGTCTCGTGTCTGAAGAGAGGAACCAGAAAATGTTAAGGTTTTCCCAATTGTGGCTGTCGGGTAAGTCAAGCAAGTCCTAACCCCCCAGAATGTAACAGACTGAGGCCAAAGACCACAGCAGGGCACACAACACTCCATCCTGCACTAGTACATCACCACTGCTGAGAGAGAAGCACAAACTCAGGCCAGGCTCTGTGCTGGGGAAGACCAGCCCTCTCCATCACTGACTCTGGGGCAAACAGTTTTTACAGAGAAAAGGAGAGTTTCGCTCATACCAGCCGTAGGCTTAAAGAGCAGAACATTACAGCTGACAGTAGAAAAGACAATTGTCCTGTTACCAAAACGTCACATGTGATTCTCTCCTTTGCCCACTGCCACCATCAATGCCCTACTCTCTTGATTATTCACAAGGTATTTTTTGTACTAGGACACTGGACTTACATTCTTATTTGCCAGCTATTTCTTTTTCTTGCCTTCCCTGCTACAGTTTAGGCGAAGTCCTTTTGTTAAAGCATTTTGCTTCTGTCCAAGTCCACATATTCAGGCTCCTCCAAACTTTTTACTACCTCTCACACCAAACCACGAGGCTGTTCTCCATTCTCACCATTATTTTGTACAAACTCACTACACACCACTCACCTTTGTTTTCCTAATCTCTTCCTTCCTTTAGTGCTTCCTTATGCTACATCTCCTGGTAAAAGGCTTCTTCTAGTGGATTCCAGAAAACATCACTGTCCTTCAAGGTTACACCTGGTAACGCTGTTTCATCAGTAACTGCTCCAAAAATGCTAATTGTCAGTGTTTTCTTTAGAGGCTGTTTCATACTCTCTGAAAGGTAACCAGGAGCACTGACAAGTAAGCAAGAAGTAAACAGTGCCCAAATGTGCACATATGCAATACTTTCTGGTTTTCTTTATAATTAGCACTTGAACTTAGTCTGCCATCTCCCAGCCATTTCATGGCAGGCTTTATAATTTTACCTTCCTCTTAGGTTTACCTGTAGTTTAACATTCAAAGTGTGGTTGTTGCACAGAATACCTCAACAGACTTGTATTAAAAATGCTCTTTAAAATTCCAAAGCTTTGAACTAAAGAAAATATCTCAAGAAGTTTTCACGGAAAGTTCATCGTGGTTGGTTCAATTCAGCTACAGTTAGATGCACCTTTTCAAATAATGGAAAAAAATGTAAAGGGGTCAGACCAAATCAATACAGCTGTTCAAACAGAATTTCAGGCACTATGATGTGGGTATTTTTTGTGCTCTTTCTTTGTACTGCTTCACTATGAAGAAAGGTTGCTTTTGCTAGTAGAGCAATAAGAATCTTAGCCTTTTGAATACAGCCAAATAACCAATGGGAATGTTTACCAGGTGTGGAAAATAGAGCAATTTTTTAAAGTTTTTCTTGTGCATGGCTTTGTTCTTTTTATAACTGTGCAATACACAGGCACACAGACACACACCAACACAAGGGAACACTTTAAAATACCCACAGACAGACATAAATCAGAGGGGGAACATCACATCATGTCTTCTGTATCTTCTAAGTTTTGACACCAAGCAGATCTGGTCTTTCCTTCACATAACATCCAGAAGTTAATTGCTAAGGCACATGGGAAGCAGGTGATTTTATAGAGGGGACACTGATATAAAATACATACGCATATATTTGAGGATCTGGAAATCAGAGGAGTAAATGGTGCAAGTGGAAAAACAATGGTGTAGAGTACCAGAACATGCTGCAAGTGCTCTGCTTTCTCAAAACACCAAGCCGTCCCTCCAAAGGCTATGGGGTACACCCAAAATCACCTAGCTGGGCTTTAATGACTTTTTGAAATAGCAGCATACAAGTTTAGCACCATCCTTCAGTGGCTTTTCATTCCACACATAAGAAACTTTCCAGAGTAGAATCTCCTAGTACAGTTTCCTGAAAAATCTTTTTTATCTAGTTATAGGGGTTTGGGGTGGGGTTTGTTTGGTTGGTTCAGTTTTGTTGGGTTTTTTGCCCAACTGTTCCAAAGCAGCCTGGATGCCTCTAAGTATTGCTACTTGCCCAGTCCTTCAAAACAAACAGCTTAATACAGATGTGTAAAGACAAACAGTTCTACAGCTCAGTGGGGCTCCCAGCAACCTGGCAGTGCATACAAAATTACAACAGTAGTTAAAAACAGGGGTGGGAGACATTCTGCAAGTCCAAAAAGGTGACAGAGGTGCTACTTACAAGTATCAGGCTGTACATACTTTTATAAATGCAGTTGGGCAATAAAATTTTAGTAACTTCAGCTGAAGAAATTGAAAACAGATGTATAAGGAAAGAAGTCAGTCTGCGTAATTTTGGCTTGGTATAACATTACAAAACACTAATTAAAAAACAGTGCATTTGAAACAACTGATACTGCCTTCTAATAAGTGAGTATAATTAGTCCCAAACACTTTACTGCTTAATAGACAGAGGGGAAAAAAAGCCACTTTCTGACCAAAATTATACTGATCTGCAAGTAGACATACTCTTTTTCTAGTTTTAATAAGAGAGTAGCATGTAACACCTAGAAAAGAACATTTTGATTAAAAGAAACAGAACTGAAAAAGGAAATTGATCCAAACCCAACCCTATCTGCATAGGAAAACTAGCCAATACTATTAAAAACTACACCCATTCCTACAAAAGATGGTCACTAGAACAGCATTTCACACATTCAGTTAGAAGTTTTGGGTCAAAAATTGCCCCGATAATTTTTTTGCAAATATGGGATTAACTATGGATGCATACCAAAATCTTTAGAAAGACTGGTTTTACTGAAAACAATAATGATATAATAATCTTGGACAAAATCCTTTTCTTCCACGAAAGCTCAAATGAGTGGATTTTGTGTGTGTGATCAAAGGAAAGAAAATAAACGTCGCCCACAACGTACAGAGCAGCAGCACCTGCACTCCTTTTCCTTCATTCCTTGGGCAGCAGATGGAATCTGGTGTCAAGGGATGCAGCAGCCCCAGACCTCAAATTCTGGCCACACACAGACTTCCATCCTGCATGACAAAGCTCCTGCAGAAAGAATGGCGTCTCACTGAACCATAAACACGTGTTCAAAGGCTCCTTTGTGCACCTGAGAAACAGGAGGAGCTCATCCCAAGCAGCACAGCTCTGAATTTCTGCCACTCGCATTGAAAGGCAAGGACTCACAGCCCCAAATGTTTGCCCTCGAGTTGGCAGAGTCAGCACTAAGCCACAGGAACACTTCTAACCTGGTTCTTTACATTTTGTTCCAGCAAGTATTTTTCAGAAGAATTAAACATGTCCAGGGGTCTCCATCAAACTGACAAAACATGAGGCAACTGTTGAAAATAAATGATTGCCAGTGAACTGCACTGAAGTCTGCTTTGGCAGGTGCCCCTCCTCACTCCTCCCTTTGACCAATGCCCCATTCACATACAGTGCACCTGTGATGACCCCTAGTTGGTTGTTGGGTTGTTTTCAAATTGAAGTTACTTTTGGTACTTTATAAGGGCTAAAACTGTGCCAGAAAAACACCTGTATTTACAAAATTCAAAGGGCAGTATTGGAGTTATTACATTTTGGGCACAACCCTGAAAAATCTTGCTATTCAAGAAAAAAAACAGATTTAATCAAATCCTAAGAAAACATTTCTAAAAAAAAAAATTAAAAAAAAGCATTCATGTAGAGGGAACTTGATTCAAAACCCAGTGAAATAAGTACAAAAAAGCAAAATATGGTAACAGCACAGATGACTCCGGATTTCCAATTATCTGAACACTGATAAGAGAGCAGACTAGGCAGAGGCAATAGGAGGAAGTTATGTTAATATTTTAATCTGTACATATACCATTTTCCAAACTGTTACATTTTATTTAAATTAATGTTTTCTTGCAAAATATTCATTTATGCTTTCAAAACTCTTTATAAAGGCAAAAATAAATCATTATTTTGGCAAAAGGTTTTGAAGTTGATACTGGCAGTATTGAGGTAAAATAGATTGCATTAGCTAAATATATACTTTTAAGAATATTTCTGAGTAGACTGTTAATATAATATGATTTGTCTTAAAGTCTGAAATGCAAAGGTCAATTTCAAGGGTTTTTTAGCTATTACTTGAATACAGGAAATGAAAAACAAGTTAGTGGTTTCACAAAATACTGCAAAGGAATTTCTCAGTTATTTCTCATCCTGAGCTGAACTCAGCTACTAATTACATAACATTGGGACATTTTTGCATGCCTTGCATTCAATGCATACACGGGGTTTTTTCAAGTATAGTTGCAGCAATTCATTTAATCTTATTTTCTTCTTATGTAACTACCTCACCCTTTGCCTTACGCACAAGTACAACACTGAATTTCAAAATTTGGCAGAGTTAAGCACCAGGTGAACATACATATGAAACTAGCAGGTGCCACATCACATTAGTTTTGCTGTTTCCAGGATAAATACTAGTCAATACATAATATTGTAAAGTTTATTAAAAAAATCAAAGGAAAAATATGTATTTACTAATAAAATGACGTATGATTTTTTATTGCTTACTTCATGTATTTTAATTCAAAGTCATCTTCTTTCACATCTCAATTTAAAAAAAAAAATAAATTGTTAGCTGTTTGTTACAGAGGGGGCAGCACTACTGTCAAGGGCAACATAGCAAATTGAGTATTGATACCAGAAAGTTAATCATCTGAGATCAAAAAAAGGAGATGGGCTTTCCTTATGGCTTTCTTGGGAAATTTTAGCTATACAGCAGCTACTAATATTTGGAAATTCAAGCTAAAAGTTTTTGCAATGTATTATTTAATGGGCAAAAGGGTGGGTGATTAACTCTACAAAAATATTCAACTCGAAACACCCTTTCACCAAACCTGTCACCAGCATTAGCTCTACCCATACCTTATGAACGTGCTCCTGGGTTTGTTCAAATGCACATTGTTTTTTTCTACAAAACTTTACAATGTGCATCTGAGCCTGAGGGGGAAGTAACAGTGTCTTTTAGAATCTATGCAAGTAGTGTCTTTTAAAATGAATTCAGCCCTTGATTTAAAAAAAAAATCTAAAATACATTGTTCTAAAAATATATTGTCAGTATTTTACAGAGTTTATTAAAAGTGCTGTTTATCCATATAAAAAGTGTGAACTAAACTGAATAAAAAATGATTTGCAGTTCTCTTCATTTTCATAGAAAATCCCCCTATTATCCTCTGAATGTATTTCCAGAAGAATGTGTCATCAGCCGATGAGTATCTTCACAGAAAGCTGGTGAAGAATCTCCTCTCTCTTCCACACAGTGTCGCTAGGTGGGATTTGCCTCGAGTCTTATGTCAGTGCTCACTTACTGCTCTGGCTAGTATGAAGCAAAACAAAACATGGTTAAATACTGAAACGAGTAAAACAATGCCAAGCAGTAAGCAATTTATAGGAACATTTGGGTTTTTTAAGCCTTCTGCAGTTTGGCAGAATAAACAATTCACACAGACACATTAAACAAACTATCTCATGATACCACTCCTGTGTCCCCTGCATGGTGCTGGTTATCACAGTTATTTTATTTTTCTGAAGAAAATGTACATTTTTTATGTATATATGTACATAACTATGTGTGTATATTTGTATAGACCTGTGATACATGTGTTTCTTTCTAAGTCAATCTGGACAGAATGGTTGGGGTAGGAAGGGACCTCTGCCCAAGTCCCCTGCTCAAATCTAATACTCTGGCAGTATACAATTATTCTTCTGAGTTCTTGAGACCACACACAGGTACCCTCTTCACAAGCAAAGGTCTCACGTGATAGCAATAATCAACTAGCATGCTCCTGGATACAGAAGAGTCAGGTCTTATTCAGACACAGCAAAGATGGTAGAATCTGGTACTCAGAAAGATAAACTGAACCAGAAAAACAAAGAGTCCTTTCCATCAAGCTCTGTAGAGGGTCCTAATATCTATACATCTCTCGATATAAATTCATCATTTTTCACAGGTCTTGTAGAAGACAAGTCACTGCCCGTTTGGGCTTTTCTGGTATGTGGTCATTTCTGTTTCCATTTTTACTTTTTGAATAGATGTTTGACTAAGACTATTGGAAATTAAAACAAAGGTATCTAAAGATCAATGTTCTTCAAGTTACTTAATCCTCTTTACTATTTCATTTATGTTTTATCTTTTTCTTCCATTTCAGGCAATAAAATCAGGCCAAAGGACAACAGAAAGGTGAGAATAATATCAAAGGGAATTATAGATGCACAGGAAGTGTCTTAACTAGGAGCACACTTAGCAGTCACATATGATGTTTACACTTTCCTATTTCAGAAAGAGAAAGCTCTGCAAATCCTACCAGGAAGAGATACAAATAAAGACATATCTTTATAAAGACAATGAAAAGTGAAGTGGTAAAATAACCTAATCAGGGACAAAAATAATCTTCTGTTAACATGATTCAATGAAAAACACATCAAAGGCATGACCATAGTCAAATACAAGATTGTAGACTTAGTTACAGAGGGCCAAATTTTCAGCTCCCCTCAGCCAGCTCATGTGTAAGACAAAGCCCACAAATGAATCCCCTGCTTATCCAACTGCGCACTTTGGATTCCCTTAAGCAGCAAATGTATATGCCACACACAGGCAAAACCACCGGTGCACTCCTGCAGTGGCCACAGGAGCACACGACAGTGGCCACTGGCATACAAAGGGCTGCTGAAAATCTGGCCCCTGCTACTGAGAGTACAGATATCTCCTTCCTTCACCGCAGTGAGATTATGGAAGCACCTTATCCGCAGAGCGACAGAAGTTACCTGAAGACTCTGGAAGCCCATGTTAGCTCATTAGAAGCAATATTTACAGGAATGAAAGGTTTCGGAAAAGTAGCTGCATGCGTTCATCTGGATCCCATTTGGGTTTAGTAAAGATGTTAAATTCAGCAAGCCACAGCACAGACACAATGGCAAATCAGACATGCCAAGAGCAGTTAGTTCTTACTTTTAAGGTGTTTAAACAAATGTGTAGTGAAATCCATTGCTTAAGGGGGAGTGAGGTGGCTGTGGTACAGAAGGTGAGGGTGCTTTAGGTGGATAGGTCAACTGCTGAGCTAAAACGGATCACACACAGGAATTAGGCTGCACAATCAAACATTCATATTATAAATGGAATGACCTTAATTTTCTACCGCATAAATAGGAAACCTGATTAATAATACAATGAGGTGCCACTCTATTTTAGTCACACAGAACACAGTCTAAATGACAACATTTCTTACTACCTTCTGTTTTTTTCTATTTGTTGCATGAATACACAAATAAACGTACCTGTTTGGATGGGAATATGGAAAACCCCTCTTAAAATATAGTTTCACTGGATCATTATTAAGGCACACAACGCTGATATACCCTCATCAACCCTGCATTTAAAACTGCAGTTCTGGACCTGCACCTATATTTGCTAATTTGATTTCAAGACTTCACTGAGGCTTCATTATATGCCCATGAGCAGAAACAAAATAATGTAGAGAAAAATAATTTTTAAAAAATTATATATGCATGTAACATTTTGCTAAGTACAGTGCATGATACAGTAAGTAAATTTTCATATCTCATCTTGAAAATACAAAGAACACAAGGATTAAAACTATGCTTGTTTATAAATCAGGCTAATGGTATAGTATTAGAAGACAACAACCATAAAACTGAAGGGATTGAAACTCAATCTAATATTCTGCTTATACATTTTAGACGGCTGAAGATAGACCTAATTCCAAAGCAAACAAATCAGGAAATGACTTCTTAATACTCTTGCATTTGACTTTAATCTTCCAGATTCTTGGCATGATTTCCATTTAGAAGGTTGATTTCTTACTAGAAACAGAGGAACTCTAAAATGCTGCATTTCAAGGATTAGATAAGTGTACAATTTATTTTAAAAGATTTATATTAGCATAGTATCTTAACATAACTGCTTCTCCCTGAAAAATGGGAAAAGTTAAGCTTCACAGTCTTTTTCATGAGCAAATCTTTTGAAAACATCTAGATAATTAGTTTGGGATTTTCAGATACGGTGGTCTTCATCACCAAGGAGCAATTAACAACCCACACTTCAAAAATCATACTACAGAATTAAGAATGTGAAGGAATCTGTAACACGAGACTAAATGAGAAAGTACAATCAGCTGTGTGGCGTGTCAAATGCTTTTCTTTTTAATCACCTTAGATCATCAGAAAATCATCATCATCATCATCATGGCCAGGCTTTGTGAACAAAGATTCTGGAAGGGCTCTCCCCACGTGGGTGTGCCCTTCGAGCCTGCGCAGTGGATTTTTCAGGTGAGGCACAGTGTGCATGGAACTGGCCCCACCCTTTAACTCCTCAGGTTCATCTGCCACGGCCGAGCGAGCTTGGACAGTGACAGTGAAGGCCTCAGGACTAGAACCTACAGCCCCTGGTATTGCCAGGAGGTCTCCCATCCAATTACTAACCGGACCTGGCCCTGCTCTGCTTACAAGATCTGACGGTATCGGGTGTCAGGGTGGCATTTAACTGCCTATCATCAGTTCTAATGGTGTCTTCATCAGAAAATAGCCCATACCTAAGAAACCTGAACTCTTTTCTGGTTCGTAGATTTTCTATCAAAACCAAACCATTCTGGCTCTTTCTTTCTTTCTTTCTTTTTTTTAATACTATGAAAGGTTGATTGCTGCTTTTAAACAACTTAAATAATAATTGAAATCAAAGCAAGAGTGAGTTTTTGAGATACAAGTGTGGCGAGGAAAACTGCACGGACATACAGGTTTGGGATTCCGTAAAAATCTTATTCCTTGGCTACAGTGTTAGGATTTCTTTAAGTGTCTGAATGACAAAAGAGGCAGCTGCTATACTTCACAAGAAAATTAAACTAAAAATTAACTCATAACTGACTGCAAATTTTTTGAAGCAGCATTTAATAAACATTTCAGTGCCAACTACACATTTTAATTCCCTCTTTGAGAAAAACTGAAGAGTTAAGATTCCTGTGGTTATGTTAACTAAAAATATGTGATGGTCACTTTTGAAATAATTATAAATTAAAAAATTAAAATATAAATTAAAAAATATAGTAACATAACCACTACTACATTCACTATGCAATATATAAAAAACAAACCTATTTCAGTTCTGTACTGCTGCTACAAGTTCAGGCACACCCAGAAGGAAGTTAACTGGCCCCATGAAGATCTTTGAGTAGGGCAGGCACTCTGCTCTTGTACTGACGCAGAGGAATAATTTCAACTATGGGCTGCACTCTTCTGGGCTGATCTTAGCTTTGGCATGACCTTTTCCCAGCAAAAGCTAGAACTCATGTGGCAAAATGCTGCACTGGCTCATACCTCATAAAATGCTAAGTTCCGCTCCATAACCAAAGCACCAGAGTCCCTGTTACAAGGACCTTGGACCAGACCACCTGTAGAGAGACCTTTTGATACGCTGATGGCCTGAAGGTCCACGAGGTTATTCCTTTATATGCTCCCATGGTTTTACAATTCTGGTTTTTTTTCTTTGGTTGGTTTGGTTTTATAATATCTTGTCTCCTCAGTGAATCATTTTATCACTGCCAATCAGTTAAATTACCCACAGAAACTCTCTGAGGTCTCAAGATTCCTTTCCCCTCAAAATCCCATTCCCCTCAGGTTTAACTGGCACTGCATCCCTGAGCATATAGCCAGGGACTGATTCAATCATCAGTCTGTTACTGTAGATGTATGTTACGCATCTGGATATTGGAATAATCTGTCTTTAATGGGAAGGTCTTAAGGGCTGCTGTGGCAAGTGCCATAAGTTTAAACTGACAACTTCAGATGAGAAATGTGCACATTTTTTCTCCATCATACTTGAAGTTTCCATTATTTCCATTCTCCACTGGAACAGTGAATAGTACAAGTTATAAATGGCCAGTCACATACTTGCTAGTCGCTGCTGCATGGATTACTGTGTGATACAAATCTCTTGACATTTCTTACTTATTTCTACTATAAAGCAATCAAGAGTGAAATTATCACTTTCAGTAACGTATTGCAGAGGATCTATTAATTTCTAGGCATCAAGCAGAATTCATGCACAGCTGTCCTGCTCTGACCTCTAATCTTGGTCACCAGACAGAAACATGCCAATCTCTGTTTTACAAGGTCTTTTTCAGCCTGTTGTCACACAGGCTAAACTGGAAGTGATTATACTCTAATCTCAATCACTGGACTAGGGAATCTTTCTGTTTAAAAAAAATAGTTAAAATCCTTTTTTTAAATTTTTAAGTCACAAATCAATTGACTTTAAAAATTAATATAGAAATATCTGATTTAATATAATTATAGAGAATTTGGTTGTAATGTTTATTTTTTAGCACTATTAGAACAAGTTTCCAAGTTCTAAACTTACTGATCATACTATTTTGACCCCTTCATCCAGTCCACTGGGGGCCAAATACTCAATACAAATTGTTAGTCTCTCTGCATTTGTTACTGCTACACACGTTTCACTATTTTGAATACGAATTACTAAAACTTTCTCTTATGCCAGGAGTTCGCCAACAACCTCACACAACTTTAGAAGCTGATAAGAAATAGCTGTTATTTTGTAAATAACTAAGCATTACCTGCTACCTCCTTGCTCCTCTGAGAGGCTTCAGAAGCCAAAGCGTATGATATGGTAATGATGCGCTCCTGCTCTTGCAGCTGTGAATCTAAATCAATCGAGTTGTGTTTGTCCTGGGCTACAGTAGGCTGTAGATTGTGCATACTAGTGAGAAAGTGAAAAACAACATTAACATTTGCAAACATAAAGAATCCACCACACAGATAAGAACAAGCTTGAATTCATACAGCAGTTTTCAGATCTCATCTATCAAGCTCCGTATTTTATTGCTGTTCTTTAAAGCACTGTTGATATTACATGCAAATGCCTACAGCATACAAAGAAAAATGACACAGCCATTACACGTTCAGTCACAATTTCTGAAAATCCTTAAGTACATCTGAAAGCCCTTTGTTGGAAATAGGCTGTTTACACAAAAGCACCACAAAAAAAAGCTATTTATTTGAAGTTGCTAGTAAAATTTCTTGCTAGTGCTCAGACAAAAATATAACCTGGTAGTCCTGAGGCACAGCCTCTTCAATTGTCTTCCACAGACAGCAGATATTTGACATATAAAATTCTTGAAACAGAATGTTTCAGCTGACTCTACATTAGCTGTAAGTAGCCAAAAGTGTTCTTTCACAACTCCAGCTCTCTGGAGACAAGACACTTGCTCTCACGCTGACTTTTCTTCCGCTTTTGGCCAGATTTATGCCTTTCCTTCCTCCTCACTCTCATCTACAAGTTGCTTAGTAAGGACTCACTACTATTTTTGGATTCTCTGAACAAGATAACTGACATATACAAAATTCTACCTTGCTTTAAAAACAGCTTTAAGTATACTGCATAAATTCTGAGTTTATTTTCTAATAGCTAGAAGGTACATTTAGATAATTCATAGGAATTAAGACTGTTGTGCGAAGTTAGTTTTCAGTATTTAACATGAGCCCCTATGTAGGATTTGGGAAAAAAAACCCCAAACCTGACCTTGATTTAGTAAGAATATTCTTTATCTTTTCTGCTTTACGCTGCCTTGCTGCCAGTTCTTCTGTAGAAAGAGGCTCTTCTGGCTCCAGTTCAACATAACGTTCTGGAATTACAACCTTCTCAGGTTTTGACAACTGTGGAAAGAAAGCAAGTGTCAAGTTTTTAATAACAAAGACGTAAAAAGGAGTGAGATAAATTCTCCTCAATGGGAGAACACAGTGAAAAGAATAAAGCATGGATTTTCACAGTCAGTACGTGTACCTGATGCTAAACACTCCCTCTGGATATGAGCTGATGCCTTTTTAACTGTCTTTTCCCTCTGATTTGTTTTACTTTAGAAGGTAGATCGAACAAATATTAAAGAGGATTACAAAAGAAATCAGAATCAACAGCGAACCTTTCTTCAGCTCAGACTTGGAGCCCAAAGCAGGGCTCTGCCTAAAGCTCTTACAGTAAAAAGAAGCAACCGCTACAAGACTGACTGAACAACTTCAGATGTTAATGTCATAGTATTTATGTCATGCCAGCAAGAACCTCCTACAACTGAAAGGAAATATCACCTAAAGTTTTAATCTAGGGTACCATTCTTTTGAGGTTGCATAATCTTCTGTGAGCACTGGAGGTAAAAAATGGCAAACAGAAATACACTACATTGTGCAATTTTAACACGTTGCATAGATGTACTTCTGCAGACTGAAAATTTCAGTACGATTGCACAAAAGCTAGCAACAAGTTTTTGTTCAGATCAATTACTTTGTGGGAAATCTTCCATCCACATAGGAGACCTAAATCACCCAACGAAAATACAGATTACAAACAGACTTTCAAAACCAATCCTTATGATACAGAACAGATTGCTTTTGAAAAACAAAAATAAAGATGTGTAAAAGAGAAGAAATAAGTAAAGGGGAACTATTTTTTTTCCTTCTCATTGAATTTTTGTTAAAACACTCATGAGGCATTGAGTTTTGAAAATTCAAAATTTTCAATAAAAATATTCCTACACTTTTTCATCACTGAACTTAATTCACATTTATTCAATGAATTATGTAAAGTGGCCTGACCTAACCCACAGGCTGCTGATTAGGCTCAGTAATTCACAGGCAATCATAGGCCAAAAGCATACAATACAGCCACTGGCACTCATAACCATATTAAAATCACAGCCTCAAATTTTTATACTTCCTTCTCAGGAAGGCCCAAGCCAGAGCTTCCTGAAAAATTCCCATGTTTCCACCACACTTTCTTACTTCGAAACCCAACTTCTCTCTGGAGCTATCTATCTATTTATCTGTCTGGTCTTTTTTTTTTAATGTATATCTCTATCTCCATACTATAACTAACCAAAATCAGCTTATCCCAGCATTTTCAGAATAACAAACCCGTTATCATGGGAACAGCAGATGGATTTATCTTACAGACACAACTGAGTACATTTCCTTCTGAGACACGGAAGTACCTGAAGTACAGAAGCACCTGCAAGGTGAAGAGGATGGGTATACGAAAGGGAAAAGGACAATAAGACCAGGGTGGATGGGGTTCTGAGCAACCTGGTCCAGTGGGAGGCGTCCCTGCCCATGGCAGAAGGGTTGGAACTAGATGATCTTTAAGGTCTCTTTGAACCTAAACCATTCTATGATTACAGCCTGGGTAAACTGAGAAAGAAGCTTTACACTCAGAGCTTCAGACCTGCTTCAGTTACTCTGAAGTAGGACAGAAATGCCTATGAGCAAAAATGGTTCCTATCCAAGGCTTAAAGGAAGTACAAAGTGATTCCCATAGCCCTGGGGGCCTTTGGGAAAAGAAAAATTAATAGCAGAGTGCAAAAAGGAAAGGAAATAGAAGTATTTTTTCTGTTTCCGAAGTTTACAAAAGCACTGCATTTGCTGCAAGAATCATACAAAGATTAACTGAAAGATACATTCATTCATAGAAATCAACACATAATGGCTCACAGAGTAAACCTTTTACAAACACCTCTCTCTATAAAATTATACACAGCTTCAGAAGAGTAGAGGTGCTTATTAGTCTAATTATCATTAATAAATTTATGGATATGCCATCTACCATGGCAGTTAACACGACCTTTTGAAACCTTTCCACTTGCTATATTCTTTCTTTCCCACCAGATGGCTCAATCGCATTTCAAACTAACATTTTATTCATTACTGAAGCTGAAAAAAGATCTGATGCCCAGAACACCAAAGCCAAGTAATTCCAAAAGCTGACAGAAAGGTGTTTTCTGCTGAAGTCCAACTAAAGCAATGCTCCCTCTTCGCTGTCACCTTTTGCCAGTCAAAATGAAGAGGAATAAGGCAGCTCTGGGGAACTAACCTCTTTTGGTTCCTCTTTCTCATTTTCAAGTACTCTTTATGTTGTCTTCTCATCTTTCTTTTTTTCCCCAATTTACATAACTTTTCCTAACTTAATCACTTTTTCCTTTAAAAAGCCTGATATATATATATATATATTTCAAACAGTAGAGCCAACTTTTCTATTTCTTCTCTCCACTAGAGCACAATACAAACACAAACCTTAGAGATTCTATGTTCCAGGTTATAAATTTTCAACACGCGAAAGACTCATTTTATTCAAACTTCAGATAGCTTTTGAAAGAAAAGATGAGAATTCACTGCCTAAAACATAGAAAGGTTAGTGATTCAGGGCACAGAGTAGGAGGCAAAAAATTGTGAGTGTTACCTCTCTGCTGATATCTAAATCATAGTCTTGAGGCTCCAGGTCTGTCTCTGTCACTGCTACTGGTTGAATTTTTAACCATTCATTTTCAACTTTCTCTTCTCCGCGAATTGCCCTCTCAAGTAACTGCAAATCAAACTCTTGCTCTCGTTTCCACTGGTAATAGACACAGAACAATTAACAGCATTCAACCATACTGCCAAATTCACCATACAGCAATGTACATAACTACTGCAACTGCTACGCTGCTGAAAGGATGTGCAGAGCAAGCTCCACAAGAGAAGGAATATGAAACTGTGTTGCTTGGCACATACGGTTGGAAGTTTTGATCCCTACTCGTGATGTATGAAATTCAGAGTATTGTTTAATTTTACAAGTAATGTTCAGCAGCATTAGATTTTAAGAACTGTATTACCACAATTTCACATTTGCTGATCAACATGGAACTAGCTACACACAAACATCATTGGAAGCACAGGCGTTAATACCAGTGAGCCTACAGACTGACAGACTAGCCCTAGGCATTCTACGGAGGCAGTGCTGTGTGGTTTTGAATCACTAAACAGAAAGTGTATTTACATTGCAGGTTGAGTGGTTGAGAATCACAACTTGAAAATTTTATGTACCTTTTTAGAAAGCATCTACTATTTAAAGTGGATAATATCTTACATATTGGCATTAACTTGTCTTGAATTAAAAAAAAATTAATTTCTAAGCTCTTCTGACTTTATTAAAAGCAGAATCTAGCTACCTGCACAAATCTTTCACACAGTCTTTATAAGGTGAATATTTGGCAATATCTATTAGAACTATTCAATACTCATCAATATGAAGTATTTAAATTAAACAGCCTAATTTAGAGTTCCCAAATCTCTTCACAGTAGCCCCTTCATAACTACACACAATACAGCTGCATATAAACTCACACTTAAGGACACTACCAACACCTTTTTGTTCAAAAAATTAAGTTCAATTGTAGCATCATTCCATCCAGTAGATCTGAGTAACTTTACCACACACACTATTAAAAGCAGTGGGGAAAAAGAAGGGTCAAAAAGAACAACAGCAAAAAAATCATTTCCTCAAACATTTGAGGCAATCAGTATGACAACATGCCACTTTTGTTTCTTAAAAATATCTCTAGTACTTTGGTACAAATCTTTGGCTTGTTTTGGTCGAAGTTTGAACTCCATGTGAAGTCCTCAGATGTCATTATGCTCCTTTCTTTAATAACTCTAACTGAAACCTATTCATGCACAAGCTCTCAGTATTCACTCAGAAGATAAGTATCTCCCATGTATATCAAAAATGTTAAATAGCTAAAGGCAATTATACCTCAAAAATTAGGATGTTTCTTTACAGAATTCAAAAGAGAAAAAAAATGTTTTCTCATCAGTACTCCAAACTCCTTCTACTCACATTCGAACCAGGCCTGATTGACATAGTATATTTTAAATACACAGTATAATTTTCAAGTTTTTATATATAGGTAAGAAAAACATCAAACCATTCTTACGAAGCAGTATTTTTATTGGCTTTGATGTTGCAACTTTTACATTAAAAAGGCATTGTATATAACAAATGAATTCAGGTACTGTGATCAATACTTAAAATGTCATACTACACTTGAGAGCTGACCAATTAAAAATTAGAACTACACATACAATTTATCTTTAAAGCAAATGTTACATACTGAGAAGCACTTGAATTCTCCATTTAAGTGTTTGCCATTTTGGCTGCTGAATAATTGTAATGCTGTAAATAATTGTGCTATCAAACATGCTTTTGCATATCAAAGCCCTATAAGTACAAGAGATGACCTCTACAAAACATTACTAGGGCTGAAAAACTCTATTTTAATTTTTTACAGCAAGAAAAAGACCAAGATGGCAGCTAAATTTAAAGCATTTGCCACAAATGTTAATAACGAGTGTTACGAAAATGTTTAAATTCGATTTGTGTATGTTACGTTAGTCAGGAAACATAAGAAGCCCAGATTTATTTCTTCTCATTAAAATATGAAAATAACAGTGATCATATGTACTACAGTTCCCAAACATTATGCACTGTCTTTAAAAAAATTTGTGAATGCAAAACAGAAGACAAAACAGATGAATGTCTCCAAGCAGTGCACTCGTATTTACTGGGAAAGTAAATACAAACAACTAGTTGTAAATTAGTGCTACAGAACAGTGGGAATGAAAAGCTGAATATTATAAGGTTTTTTTAATGCCAGCAATTGACACACATGTACTAAATGCAATTAAGCCTGGTAAAAATTGAGTAGTCCAGTTAGAAATTTTAAAGTAACTACAAAATCCTGCAAATTAAAAACAAGCAAACAAAAAAAAAAAAAAAGAGGCATTAGGTATGATGAGTGACAAATCTAAAAGCAAGAGATCTTGTGCAATGAATTAGGTAAAACAATGTGATCATTCTAAAGCTCTAGTGGACCAAATAAAAAAAAATTGAAAGACCACAGCATAAGTGCAATTACAGTACAATCTTGGTTTAGCACCAAGTGAGCAACTGGGTAACTTCACCAATTAGAATTGCTTTGGTTAGTATCCAAAATGTATCATTATAAACTTATTATCTGTACAGCATTTATTCTCAGAATGCAACAAAAATACTTTTCTTTAGCAGCTTAAATTTGAGCCTTATTAGAGTATTCCACATTTTGAGCTTTAAAGAAGAATTTGTATCAATTAAAACAAATTAGCTCTTACATAAATTCCTAATCAGCATGATGAGATTTTAAAACTGATTATCCATTTATCATCTTTTTAAAAAAACCAACCACCACCTTGGTCTGATATTACCATGACTATCTTGCAGACTAATTCATGAATTAAAAAGAAAAACACCCATGGTGAATAAGAACATTCTAAAAGGCCCATTTCATTATGAAGCACTTTTAAAACTGTACACGCTTCTTACACTTTCTAAATACAATTCCAAGAAAAAAGAACTCATGGCTCTGAAATCACCCCAATAAACTGTCAGATCTACTCATAACTCTAACCTCTGACCAACTTACCTGCTGAACCTGCTACATTTACCATAAATAGGAGTTAAAAGGATCACCTGCTACTCACACTCTCTGAACGCATAACACTAATTTAATTGGAATAGGAGCATCACACACACTCAAGTGAAAGTGCTTGTCAGGAAAAAAGAAGAAATCCAAAGATATTTTTAGTTTAGTCCTTTTAAGGCATATCTAACATACTGAGCCTATGTCTGCAGAAACAGGCCTGATGAAAGCCCGAGATGAAACAGACTGCCTTTCTCCTTGGCTAAGAGTCCTCTTGCGTTCCCGTACTAGTGCCTTCTGATGTCGCTTCATTCTTTCTAGTTGTTCCTCTGCACTCATCTTGCCTCTTTGGTGGTCTCCAGAGTATAAACGTTCCAAGGCACTCTTTGGTCTCTCCTGTAGAAGTCACAAGGAACACAAAACACATGTTGTAATTAATACTTTATAAAAGTATACAAAAAATGAACTCTTTCTCCTTACCTTATTACTAAATTTGATTCTATTACTTCTGTGTTTATTTGCATATTTTGACTCTTTATTTTCTGTTAGTAGATTTTTGGTTCTAAACCCTGTTTTATAAATCTATTTGAAATGCAGTGAGTTGTTTGTCTGTTTTCTGATTCATTAAAGAAAGTGAAAAATTGGAGATTTTTTTAGATCACAGCTCCAGGTCCTCTCCCCCGTTACCCCAGTCCCACTCCCTGGTATGAAAAATATATTTTGGGCTTTACTGTTTTCAACAGTTCAGACATTTGCCTTCACATGTTTATTTAAAACTTACCTTGGACCTATCCCTTTGAAGTGTTGCAAATGATGAAATGGTAGATGACTGGTGCAATCTGGAAGTTGATCCAGACAAACCTTCATAAGGAAAAAGAGAATGCCTTAAAACCAAATGACAGACCAAATAAGATGAGCATCAGGTACTTTTCTGTATTATCATAATGTTTCCATGACATTCTGGTAACTATTTTAGCTCACATTTAACATTTTGCAGTTCAGAAGATCATGAGAGGCATGAAATTTCATTTCAGGCAAACATTGTGTTTCAGGTCACTACTGATCAAAATTCAGAAAGATCTACAATAATTTAGAAGCCTGTATTAAATGAGGGATAGGGTGGAATCAGTTGAACCATAGCAGATAAACTGTACAAATAATCACATCTATGAAGAAAATAAAACCTTAACATTTACAGTTAGAAGGGAAAGAAATAAGAAGAGAATGGCTAAGAAATTACTTAGTTTTGCCCAAGTATCATCTCTACCCACATTTGTGAAACAGTTACAGAACTGCAGCACAGAGAGGATGGAGTGTCAAGTCACATGTACTGTCTGGGGGCATTAAACTCTTTATCAGTTACATTTCAATGGCAATAGAAGTGTTTTAAAAAGAGTTTGTAAAAGAGCACACAGAAATTATGAGGAAAAATAACTCTGAATAAAAGAGATTTTAACAACTAATTCCATGATTTGCTATTGGTTTTTTTAAGCCTTATAAATTAGGTTGCTTGCAAGAGGCTGGTTGTCTGTAACAGCACCATTAAAATGCACAAAATCTCTAGACTTTCACAGCACTGTATAGTTACTCTAAAAATAGTGATCTGATTATAAAGATCATCTCCAGAACATTCTAGGAGAAAAAAGTTCCCATAACGACAGTAGTGTTAAAAATCAACTACATAAATTCCTGTCTTACCACGGGTAGGTAATGTCTGGTATCCACAGTCAGGGCTTATTAAAGCACTGGAAGGATGGCTGAGGTCACCCCCTACCATTGCTAGTTCTGGTTCACTCACGTATGAACGTAGTTCCACCTATACAAAAAAACACTCATCAGCTCAAATCAAATCACAGACAGCAAGTCTTAATCTCAAAACAAATCCTAAAGCTTTGTTTCTGGATTACTAAATTTTTTTCTGCCATTATTATATGGCATAGATCTTTCCTTGTCATTACACCCTCTCTGCCATTATATATCATTATTACCAGTCTTAAAGATCCATATATTTTACAGACAGTAATATCTTTTATAATAGTTTCACAT
>JAOXXN010000065.1:12827221-12841670 GCA_026770055.1 Myrmophylax atrothorax
TAATATGAAAGGTGATTTCCATGCCCCCAGTTTCCCTATAACCCAACAGAGGTTAGGACTGGTCTCCTGTTTTGGAGACCAGGATGTAAACAAAGAAGTGCAAGAGCCTTAGTTACTTATTGTAACAAAAATTTTCCAATATTTTCCATTAATTCTTTCCATTAATTCTTTCCATTAAGTAGCCAAAACCATGGAAAACACAATGCACTGAGAAGGGAATTTTTCTATTTACACTCTGTACAAAATTGTAATTTACAGCTTCGGAAAAATTCCTTTAATCAGTATAGAACTGTGACAGCCCTACCACAGTCCAGCATAATCTGTTAAGCACAGGTTCTCATTCACTGTTGAATTAGCCATGAGAGGGATTAAAATTCTGTCCAAAATATGAAGCAGGCCCAATTCTTTCAGTCAGGAGGAAATAACACAGGATCAGTTTTGCACAGTAGCCCTTCTGAAGGATCCACAGTACTTTTATTTAGAATAGATTTTTTTCTGAACCATCTCCATTTATTGACAGCTATAGCTCACAGACAGTTAAGCAGACGGGTTTAAAACATTCATTTTCAAAAACATGTTTTCTAAGAATTGGTAATCAATCCTAAAATAAAGCCCACTTCTTTTTCACATAGAAGTTTATACACATGTTCAAAGAAAATTACTACAGTGCAGGAAACACCCAATAGTTCAATTTTTCTTTGTAATTTCATATTTTATGATAAAAGCTGTTGCTTTATTTTATTAAGTCCTTTTTAATCGACTTACTTTATTCTCTTTAAGGGCTCTTATTTTGTCCTCCAAGTCCTGCAGAATTCTGTCCTGCTCACAGAAAATGCTTAGCTTCACCTGGAAATTAAATAGTATACATATATAATGTTAGAGTTTAAAAGCCAACCAGAAAAGTATCCATTTGTAACGCTTTCACAGAATCATAGAATCACAGAATCTACTAGGTTGGAAAAGACCTCTGACATCACTGAGTCCAACCTTTGACCTCACACCACCCTGCCTATTTGACCATGGCACTAAGTGCTACATCCAGTCTCTTCCTAAACATCTCCAGGGACAGTGACTCCACCACTTCCCTAGGCAGTACATTCCAATGCCCAATTACTTTCTCAATAAAGAATTGCATCCTAATGTCCAACCCAAAGGTCCCTTGGCACAGCTCAAGACTGTGTCCTCTTGTGCTGCTGCTGGTTACCTCAGAGAAGAGACTGACACCCACCTGGCTAAAATCTCCTTTACCCCAAAGAGTATAACAATGAACATGTAACTGCACAACAGAAATAGCCAAATCAATGCAAGAGGTGCTGAGCTGATGTTTGGTACTTACATCAATATCACTTTCTGCAATCTTGACAGGTTTTGTACTTCTTTCTTTTAAAGTGTCACGTCCTGTCACCTAAGAGGAATGGGTTTTTTTAAATGTAAGAAATTTGTTGAAAACTAAACCCTAATTATGCTTCAGCAATGAAAAGTTTTGTCAAATATTCACAGTTACTGACATAAATGAATAAAATCTGGGTCCAAGTATTTTCAAATCTGGCTTTAGTTTTTGAAAAGTGTTAACAGAAAGGATTATTAATCATATTAGGCTATTTAACTCTTAGTTAGGAACTCCTAGTAGTTTAGAATTCTGTACAAAGCAGCATAATCCCATCTGTCTATGGTTACAAAGATCATTTTTCTCCAAAACCTAGCAGTTTTAACAGCTCAGCTATAATAGCTTTCTTGAAGTCAAAGGACTTGAATAGTTCCTTTAAATGCATGGTTGCAAGGATAGTGGCGTTCATTAATGACGAAAAATACAACTTTAGCAAGTATTTCATTCTACAAAGGACAGTATCTTCCTCAGCACTGGGTAAATTTTATTAAAGACAGACTGTTATAAAAATGGAATTATTTTTATTTTTTTATTTGTATATATTTCCTATAGTGGAATTAAATGTAATTAATCTATTTTGATGTGTTTATAATGTACCAAATCTCTCATACCATACATCACCAGTTTCATATTCCATTTCTGGTTGAGAAGATTATCTTCTCATATAACACAACTTTTAAATCAGTATAGGAACAATACTATATTATTCTGCCAACCTTCACAGCAACCTTAAAATGAAGGCATGTCTACCTCTGTACAAAGTTCATTATTTCCACTGTCTGCATGTGAATAATTTTTTTTGTGTGAATAAATGAGGTTAAGAAAACAGCAATATAATACAGCTCATTAATCATACATTTTTTTAAAGCCTGAAAATCTAATTATTTAATATTACTAGATTAGGAAAGTTTTAAAGATTCCTTAACACAATTACTCTCTTACCAAAGACCAGTTGTCTAGCAGTACCCATATACAGCATATTCCTATTCACATACAGTCAAAAGTTTATGAAGAAAAATTCACCTAAGTATTATCTTCAATAATAAAGGAGAAAAGGTTTTAATATAAGAGCAGAAGTTGGCTTTTTTGGTGGAGTAAGAGGGGTGGAAGATGTAGTTCACTTTTTTACCAACTGACTGACAATCTCCAGACTTGAAGCTACATTGTTGACTTACTAACCTAAGAGTCACCTACAGAATCATGTCAGCTTTTTAGAAGTAATTAAATTTTACTCTTACTGTAGATAAATCTTAGATATAACCTCAGCTTCTCATTCAAGATGTTATATGAAATTGGGCATTCTACACATGGTGTTTTCAACTAACAAAGTAGGTCTAAAACAAAAGAGTCTGGTCAACATTTATATTTATTGTCTTCTTTCCTCCAGTGGCAGGCTCCATTCTAAGATTTATCCTGTACCTTTATGTGGTGAAATGTTACTTTGTCACCACCAAAATCAAAAGCACTTATTGCCTCTCAAAACTTCCAATTTTGTGATATTTTCTTTTTCAACAATTATGTGGTTTAGAGAAGAAAAACTCTTTCTTTCAAAGGTATTAATGGAATTATTTCAATGCTAAATCATATATACATATATATATAGTAATACTAACAATGAATTAAATATAAATATACTTGCATATCAAAGTAATAATTTTGCATATTACCTGCAAGCTAAAAGAATGCAAAAGCCTTTTTCAAAGCAATGTAATTAACATAAAAATGAATCTACAGATTTTGGGGATACTTTAAATTACATAATGAGAACTGTAAGGAATTTGTTAATTATCAAGCAGTGAACATGAGAACATAATGAAGATTTAGCATGCTTTCACATTTTCAAAATTTCACATAGGAGTGACTACTTGATACAATAATTTTCAAAACATGATAAAATTAACCCAAACACTGAGGTCAGCCACAGTTTTGCATACAGACTTCAAAAGGGGGGGGAAAAAAAGGAAAAAAAAAAGAGGAAAGAAAAAAAGTCTTACAGAAAGCACTACTACCATAAGGCACCTGTAAAAGCCAGAACACTGACTGCTACTTTAAAAAGCAATGGGATGAGCACATTTCAGATGCAAGCAGTCTTACATGTATACTGGATAGTAACCCTTGTGCTGAGTTCTTTAGCACTTTGTATATCATGTTGATCAGAGGTCCATTATTTTCTATCTGTTTCAAACAAAAGTTTAGTAACAGCTTGTTACAGACATCAAGATTTAAGCCCCCAAACCTTACAACTCAAAACTCCATGAGCAGCACTAATCACATGCTCTTGTGTCAGGCTGATCCTTGAGGTTTATGGTCTACACAATCTTCCACGACAGAAGCTACACCTGGAGATCCACCTATCGTCGCATGCTGTGAGTAGATTCTTCATACAACAATAAGACTTTTCTACTTTTTCCAAACACACATACAAACACACAGCACAAACCAGGATTTGCTCAGTCTTGCCCAGTCGTGGTTTCAAGAGTATTGGGAATTGCACCACAGTATTTTCTGTCCTGCAATATGCAGTGACACTTGCACTGAAAACTCTAGACTAATAATTAGAGCAACCCAGCTAAAACCTCAGAGAAAAATGTTATTTCAATCACTTTTATCCTGCCTCCCATAACAAATACCTGCTGTGCACTGTATCCTTCATTACCTATATGACAGAAACTTGCAATAGAAACCTCTTCCAACTGCAGCAGAAACCAAACAGCTTCAGACATTAGCCTGACTGCAGAAGACTGAAGCAGGACCACTGAGGGGGCTCCAGATTTGCTTCAACTGGTTGCGTTTATACTTAGTGACAGAAATTTTCCTAGATTTCCCCATTTTGTATAGCCTGTCAGGGAATGTTTGTAAAGTATTCTGATGTGAGGATGTCCGTCCATCCCTCCCTCCTGTAGCCTTCCTGAACTTCATTTCATAGTCATAAAAAGGGATACTTCCTTCACTTTCTTTGTAAAATCATCTTCGAAGCCTGCAGGTGAACTGAGTTTTTCTTTCCTTTGCTCTTCCTTTCTGCTTCTCTAATACAGGGTCTTTCCTTTGTTCTTCCTTTCTGCTTCTCTAATACAGGGTCTGTCCACTTTAGAGATTAAAAAAACCCAACTGTAGAAATACAGCTGTGGAAATCTGTTTGCAGAGGAGGCTTAGTTATGCCACAGCATATAAATATACCCTTTCTTCCATGTTCCACATGCCTTTATTTCATGAGTTAAAGAAGAATACAGGGTCATGAAAACAATTTGAAGGGAAAAACGGTCCATAATCTAAGGACAATATCATCAAAAGAAATCTCCACAATGCATGGTATTTGGCACGTTCAAAATTATTAATAATTTTTCTCCACAGTGTGAACAAACAGTCATTAGACTTCTTTCTTTCATGTTAGAACTCTCTCACATGTACGAGAAAACTACTGGAATGTGTTAATATCCATTCTAGAGCATTTCTATTTCATTTATACTTATGTTATGACAATGCACTATAATGTTGAAAACTATAATCTTAACATAAAAATCAGTTCTTACATAGTATTTTAAAACTCTTAAATAGTAAAAAATAGGCTCATAAACATGTGACCCTGAACAAATCACTAAATGCTGTGCATCCAGTTGGTGTAATCAGTTTTAGTATTATGGCAAGCATTGTGCAGTTTAATTGCTTAATCAAAATTTACATGTTGAATAGTTGCATTTTGAAACTTCTAAGAAGAGAGAACTTCAGAAATAATGGATTCAAAGAAAATGAAAAAGTTTTACTCCAGTTCCAAAATCTTCAGTCCTATTTGCAATTTTTTAATCAGAGCGAGTCTCACTCAAAGCCCAGTGAAGTCAAAAGAGAGACTCAAACTAAGGCTTTCTATCTAAGCCTTCATTGTCTTAAATGGAAGGTATCACATACATGAACTGTGAATTTGCCATATTCCACCATTACTAAAAAAATATATAATTTGCTTAGCTTCATACAGTGCACTCTTCCTTTTTCCTCATACTGCAAAAAAAACCCCATATCTCTGCATCTTGTGGCAACCAACACAAAGACACCTTCTTAAGTGTCACAGGGTCTCTAATCTCTCAGCAACCTGACAGGAATTTTTACATTTCCAGACCACTAAGAAGGTTACTAAGAAATGCCCATTTTGAAAAATTACATCATTCCTATGGAAATACACTTGACATTTTGACTGTCAAGACTTGGAAAAGGGAACCAATGCAAGCATTAAGTTTCTTTTCACAGAAGGATCAGGTGTTCCCATACATTTTTCTTTCTGGCTGCTTTCATCAGGGGCTACACAGGCTGCAAGAAGGCATTAGGGGAGCTCCTGGGAGACCAAAGAGCCTTTCATGTTCCAGGTTGCAACAAATTAATCTGGATAGAATCCACTAAAACATTAAAAATCTTTCCTAATAATTTTGCTAAGCATACCACATTTTCAGAGGCTTGAACTGTGGTCACCTTAACTGTGAAGACTGTGTTTTATAATGGACAAAACACTGTATTTATTAATAATTTCTCAACTTGTAGGGCTTTTGAAATTGTTATTTGTCATAAAATTCAGCTGTTTGGGATGCACTTACACTTGGCAAAGCCATGAACAAAACAAGGACAAGACCTAAATTGAACTGTGTCCAACCAATTTTAAAATTACGTATTAATGATTCCAACAGCTTACATACCTGATCACTTAGACTATACCATCTATATTATATGATAAACATTAAATCTTTATATATGTATGACACTATATAGATGTATAATATGTATTACTAATATTTTCCATTTATATATTTGCTTACGTATTTAGTAATTAAAACATGAGATAAAGTAGAATACACATCCTCATGGGTGCAGTCAACTCATTAGCTGCAAATATGCAATACCCCAGGGCACCAGCTACATGCATGCAAGCAATATGGAGAAGAAGGTGTCAAATTTTCCTCCACCTTAACTTTTAGGAACACCATATGATTTATATATGGTGAGATATCCTACACACCACAGAAAGTGGCAGACTACTTTGCTAAACAAAATGATTATACCTTTTTGGTGGTTTTTTTCCCCTTCAAAACCTGGTATTAAGAAGCGTAGACTTGCTTTCAAACTGCCAACCATCAAGTGCATCAGATACAGAAGTAATTTAGTTCAGACAGATGATATGATGCTCAATATATTTTTTTTTTTAAAGAATACCTCGAATGTTACTTGGTCAGATTATACCTGTGGATGGATGGATGAATGGGTACATTTGAAATCTCTTAGCTGTAATAACATGAAAACAATGACAGGTGCTAATTAATCAGCACATTTTCAGAAGAGCACAAGGCATTATAAACATGGCATATTATAAAAACAAGGAAAAAGCCAGCTTAA
The DNA here is from genome assembly GCA_026770055.1 of Myrmophylax atrothorax. Taxonomy (NCBI): domain Eukaryota; kingdom Metazoa; phylum Chordata; class Aves; order Passeriformes; family Thamnophilidae; genus Myrmophylax; species Myrmophylax atrothorax. The sequence goes on from JAOXXN010000065.1 coordinate 12,833,982, forward strand.
GGATATTTAAAGGGAAAAAGCTGGATTAAAAGAATGTGTATTTTAACTTAGAGGTGTTGATTTCATATAGGTTCTATTGCTACAGCACAGCAATATTTTGAATCTGGGTTTTTATCTGATTTCCCTAAACCCACACATCATTCATTTGTAGTCCCAGTAACCCAAATTCATTTTCTGAGGTTGTACTTTTAATCGGATAGTCAGTACTGAAAAGACAATATTCTAAGCACAACAGTGAGGCAGAAAACACAATTTCTGTCTCCCACTAGTAGGTGACTTGAAAACTACAGGTACAAAGATGATACACAAAAGACAACTGGGTTGAGAAAAAAAAAGAAAAAGCAAATTACTCCTGTAAAATCTTACCTTTAGATCCAAATACTCCAGATCCTTTTTCAGCTGTATATAAGTGTCATCAGCCTTCAGGTAAGTGCATAGGAAAAAAAAACCAATGCAACGTATTTGAATTTTGGAAACAATTTCAGGGTACTTGGATTGGTTATATATAAGAAAATAGATGAAAGGGGGAACAAAATAGCAGAGTAGGAAGTACATAAAAAAGCACGTTTGCTCCACCAACATATTGGTATTTACAGCTGAAAAATGGGCAAAATACTTTGCAAGAATATTACTGCCTCATACCCACCCTCCCACATACAGATTTTTGGTTTCCACCTCTAATGAGACACAGAACTACCTGAAACAATACATTTTAAAAAAGTATACTTTCAAGATCAATTTCTACTGACTATTCCTTCACTGAAAAAGTTACGGTGGTGTCCTCCAAGCCTCTTTGGGAGAAGAAGAGAAGACTTAGACCAAATAATGACAGATGCAAATAGAAGCCATCATGTAATAAATCATTAGAATAATTTTGATCACAAGTCATGCACATTTTAAAATATTAATTCCTTTCCTCAGGGAAACTATGAAATAAGTTTTGTGAATAAAATACTGAAAAATATCTCATATGATCAGAGAATCCTCTTTGTCTTTCAAGTAATAGCATTCAACTCAATCTTTACTTTTCATTGGCTCACCTGTAATTTTTATCAGCTTAATTTTATAGTTATATTGATCTAGAAACATCTTCATTACAGTTGCTCCAAGAAAAGCATGCACATAAGTCATAACAAAGCTATTTCTCCTCTTTCAAAAGGAGTATTTGCAATACAGAATAAAATAAAGTTTAACTGTTGCAAATGTGCTTTGTAGTCAGATAAAATGCCCCAGACTTCCTAGAATTTTAACTGCTATTTTGACAGGATTTTATATCCTGGGTACATTAAACTTCAGAATAAAAGAAAAACACAACTATACCTTTTCTCAAGTTTTGAGCCAATGAGAATGTGTAGTTAAAAAAGAAAAGAAAAACCCTTTATGCCATAAAGTCAATAGGTCACACTTGCATTTCTTTAGAGATGTTCACTTACAATTCCTGCACAATCAGCTTGTAAGGCTGGCTGAGGACTTGACTAGAAAGTCTGCCCATCTTTGGAGAAATCCTTGTTATTATAACCCATCTTAGTGCAATTGTTCTGTAGGTGAGGTTAAGTCGGGAAATGAAACATTTTCAAATTCAAAAAAAATGCTTTAGCTTTGGGCCAAAGCCTTCACCAATTCCAAGAAGTCACCACCTTTTATTACCAAATGGCTCCATTTCTTAGGCTCTAACAGGAACCAGAGAGCTCTATGTTTCTGTTCAATGTTATATTTATAAGTTTCGTAACACCAGTGCAATCAAGAGCACTGTTTACAATCCAAGATGCCCCTGAGCTTTTACGAACCAATGTTCACCTGCAGAACTGACACAGTCACAAGCTCATATGAATGTACAAACTGGCTGATGCGTTTCAATTTGCAGGAGATGCAGCACATGTGGCACAGTGAGCCAATCCCATCATGAAAGCAGCACAAAGAAATGGTTTTGCTTTAGAAGGAACTTAGTATTTTAACCCACATTTCTGAAGATGCAGCATTTTCAGAAATAGTATAAGAAGGAAGTAGACATAACACTTTGAAACATATGCACTGGTGCCGTATAACTCAAAACGCTCATCTTTTATAGCAAATACATTAAGCAAAGAAAAACCACAAACAACCTGGGAACTGTAGAATACCAAAGAATGGTCAAGAAAGCACAGACTCAAGCATGCCACTAATGAAGCATCTGCAGAGTCACAAAATGTCATAGGCACAGATGAGCCACGCAGCAGCTGACCTGATAGGTGGAATTAGTTGGCAAGTGCTGCAGTAATTGTGCGATTGTGTAATTTCTTATACTAGCCAACTTAGCCTGATGTCTCCTTAATCGAATGAGAAGCAATGTTAGCTCTTCAGGCTGCAGGTATTTAGACACATTGTAAAGAGGAAATTAGCAGTCTTCAGGGAGAGTAACTATAATTACATTTTTCACCTCAGTGCCCAGAAAGCAGTTACTTGACATGATTAAGCAATTATTTAATTAACTCTGCATTTGTCAAATAAACATAATAAAGGTTGAATCCCGTAATAACAGATAGCTCACCCCTGTTCATGCTGCAGATAACAGCAAAATTCCTATGGGCTTTACTGAGAGTCGGTCAAGATTAAGTTCTCATTCGAGTTACTTATGTTTTAACTAATAAAGTTAAGATTAAAGACTATTGAGCAGGATTTTAAAACTTAATACCATGAGGACACAAAAGGAAGAGTAGGTGCGCTCTCTACTTACCGACTTGCCGTGCAGACTCGGCGCACTCACGGTGTGTGTCATGTAGCCCATGGCAGGCATAGAGCGCCGGTCCAGGTGAGTTGAGCTCTGTAAGAAGCCACAGACAGGACCGTAAGGATTGTATTGAGTGACAGGTAGAATGCACTTGAGGGGAAACTCAGTGTGCGCCTCTGCCACAGATTTTCTATGTGAATTCCCAGAGCGCTTAGATCAGGGTGACATTCACAGGCCAGCCCAAACCTTTGATCATTACATAAAACTTATGAATGAACCAATGAAAATTCAGCACCTGTGACATCAGGCACATCAGTGGATTCTGGCAGTATGAGACGCTTCAGCAGAACACACAAAGTGACTTTCAGCAAATAAAAAAAAAAATTTCATAAACTTCTCCCCTCATCCTAATGTTTCCCAGAAAAAAGTTGGTTGGCTTAAGCCCTCCGACAGCAGGCTTGTTGTATTCCACTCAGTAACAACTGTGAATGCTCTCTTTTAGCCAGGGAACACTAAGTTACTGACATGACTGACACCTTGTGGCTATGGCTTCCAGTAATACCAAGGGTTTTTTCAACAATCATATTTTATCTGCTTACAATATGAAAATCTACTGCACACCCATTCTTTCATCTTTCTCTTAAAGCCAAACTTTTACAGCCTTCTTCAAGGCAGACAATGTCTCATGATTTACTTTAAGTCCTGTCTCTGAATTTCACTGAATACTATTTTGTTTCTCCTTTTTTTCCCTTCTTTTTTTTTTTAAGTGTAACTGGATGGAATTTAATAAAGCATTACAAGGAGTGTGGAGTATCATAGACTTCTGCAGACATACAGATTTAAATATGACACTCTGTGTGTGCTTACATATAAAAACACAAGCCTTTTCCTCTAGAAACTTCTACAGAAGTTCTACAGAGATGTTTTAATTTTGAGGAAAACTGTGTTTCCCTATAATGGTAAAGCCAGGATGTCATAAAAAGAGCTTTACTTTATGAGTAAAATTTCTGCAACTACATGGCACAGGAAGGGAAAAGACTGCTGTACATGCCTTCATAAGAGATGTAATGCACCTTCTACCTACACATGGAGAAACCTATGTGGGGTAGAATACAACCAGGAGTTAAAAAAATACTAACTTCCAGTGCTGCACATCACTAAACTACTCCATCCTCTGACAGAATATTATATACCTATAAATGCTGAAAGACATGAACAGCTATACCACACATACACTAGGAAAAAAATCTAAACTGTGGATGAAGCTGCAGCCTGAAGTCATGGTTGTGAATCCACACACCAGGTATCGGAATTTACAAGTCTCTCTCTTTGCAAATAGTTTTCCCATCAGAGTCCACAGCTAAGGTCAAAGAATTAGGTGAATACGGTAAATACAGAGACTCACTACCAACTATTCCAGTGTAAGAGCTACCAAGACAAGTCAATCTTTCATTGATTCAATCATGAATTTCCCCAGGGAGAGCCATGTGGAGTACCAAACAGAGAAACCTCTGCCACCTTTGGATAAGAGGGTACAACAGTCCCTACAAAAAAACCTCACACTCAAATTATGGAGAAGGTTGAAGTTTGAGACCAGCACTATTTGATTTTGGTTAGCCTAATGACAAACACTCTGCAATGGACCTAAACTATCAAATGCATGAAAACTAAATGTGTTTTTTGCCATAACTAAAAACTGCATTAGCTGTAAGACCAACTACAATAGCAAAACACAAAGAGAAAGCAGGCATGGCAAACACTTAAAGCTATAAGCATAAATAAATAATCAAGCTCATCCTGCTGAGTTTTTATTCTTGCCTACCTCCTCTATATATTAAAATAGTACCATTTGAGTATTTTATACATGTCAACATATGGTTTTGAGTTTTTGAATAAAAATATTCCAAATCAATGTGATGTGCCACCAATTTTCCTTTCCTAACCAACAAAAACTAGTAAATGTGAAATGATCAGAACAAATGCAGCTTGATGAGAAAATTATTCATTGAATTAACTTTCACAACTTAGACAATCTTCCATACACAAGGAAGGATGCAATAAAACATGACTAAATAAATTATCCATGTGTGACACATAAAATAGTTTGAAATCAGTTATATCTATACAAACCTTTACAGCATGATTTCGTATCTTCCTGGGTGATCCAGCAAAAGGAACATCTACAGTTTGTCTCTCATCGGATGGTTTAACTGTAAGTCTTTCTGCAGGAGTATGTGGTCTCCTTGGAAGAAAGCTTTTTGGAGGTCCAGGTGGAGGAATATCAGATGGAGAGGGTGGAACAGATATTGATCGTGGAACATCTAATGAACTTTTTGACTTACCACGATCAATAAAGTCTGAAGAACTTACATAAAGTGGGGCAGTGGGACTGCCATGTTTAAATTGCTGCCTCTGCTGCCACTCATACAGCTGCCAAACAGTTCCATCCTTACTTGCTTTCCTCTCCTCCTGGGACATCTTCAAGTGGCTAACACGATCTTGTGCGTATTTGTAGTCACTCGGCAAATTGCGGTTTGGTGGTGGTGAGCTCCCTGAAGGCTGCCTGGTATTCTTTGGCAAAGTGTGATAGGTTTCAGGAAAAGGAGGATTGGGACCCTGACGTGTAAGAGTCTGATCAGAAGTGAGGCTGCAAAGGAAAGGGAAGAAAAGAGTGAATTTTAACATACATTGATAAGCAGGAGAGACTGATAAAAAAGAATCTCTAATGATATATGCATAGGAGCTACAAGACATAACATACAACAGTAATTTTAAAAGAATTCACAGAAATATTATCGAAGTAGTATCAATGAAAAGTACCCCGCACACATACATTACACTGTATAAATACAGGCTTTTAATTTAGTGACTCAACTAGGATGAACTACTAGAAATAAACTTAAGGGAGGGTAGCATTTACTTAATACTAAAAAGAAAGCCAAGAACATGAAGAAAGGAATTATTGTTATATTTACAGAGTAAATCCATAAATAAAAATACTTTTTCACCAAAAGCCTGTTCACCACTAGGTGGTGCAGTTTATGAAAACAAAGGCACGCTCATTATAAAAAAATCATCTTAAAGCGCAAGAAGAAATCACACCACAGTCACAGACTATCTTAAGAAAATTTTTGTTCATATGAATGAAATAAAAAAAGATAAGAAACTGCTCCAAGTCCCTAGATCTGTATGATTTACTTTCACATAATGCTACTGCTTCTACTGTTTTATCAACACAAAGCTTTTTACAAGTCACTAATAAACTAGAATATAAAAAGAGGTGTAATCATCCTGGCTTGAGTACTGCACTCCTAATATACTAAAACTGTAGAAACTAAATATTTGAGTAGCTAAAGGGTTAAGACAGAATTGGCAAAAGCTTTGACAAACTGTAGTTAGCTCCCTCCCCCACTTTGAGTCAAAATCCTTCCATAGCCTTGTGCATAAGAACCTGCCTATCCAATTTCTGATTCTCCAGTCAAATATCTGGGGGGTTTTTACCTGCAGTCATTCACCCACTGATTCAAAATCTCCAACCAGAAAACCATTGTGCTAGACTTGCTGCAGATCATCAATACAAAAAAAATAAACAACAACAACAACAACAAAAAAAAAAACACAAATGAGGAAACTCCCGAGCATGTTCACCATTCCACTCAATAGGCTCCACTCTCTGCATGAGAGGAAGACCTTATAGTTTGGAAAATACAGGAATTCCACATGAAGGAAAGGGCAGGATGAAAAAAATTATCTTTGCTCAGCATCCAAGAATAACAGAAGCAGGGGAGAAAGAATTGCTACCAGTAACTGCTGATCAGTAGTTGCCTTGGTCTCTTTTTACTTGAAGGATTTGGCACTTTGGGGCTGACTTGAAATACAGATGCTCTTGGGTGGATCCGTAATTCCTCATGCCAGAAGGAAGAATAACTGCCCTGTGCTGCATAGGGTATTACAAATCTGTAAAAGCTCTGCTCTCTTGTACCACAGAGCCTTGATGTTACCTAGAATTCCACAATCAAGATTAAAGCAGGCAGGTAGCACGAACAAAGGCAACTCAAAGATCAGCATACAGTGGTGATGTAACCTCTTTTAATTGTCTGATTCACTGCATCATGTGTACTTCATATGTTCTGTACTTTCCTGCCGATTTTTTTCCACAGGAAGATCATGTGGTAGAAAGTAGGTACAAGCGTATTTTCCCTAGATAGGAAAAGAACTGAGAAAGCTTGGAGTGGATAATGCATTGAAAGGACATCTGAGGCAAGCATGAAGCTAGGACAGATCCCTCTGTTGATTTCGCTGTGGAAAAACAGGGAAGGGGGCTTGACCACTCCCATACCTCAACCTAGTGGAGACCTCATGAAGGCATAAGCAAACTACTGAATGTTGTAAACCATCTGTGTGTGATTATTTTTCACTTAGACATGAAAGGGTAAAGTGTTGAGATTAGCTGGAATTAATGGTAGCCAATGCAGTCACCAGGGCTAGCAGCTTTAGGAGCAAAGCCAGCCTGAAAACAAAAACCCCATGAGCTTTGCTGGGGGCAGGGGAAATCATGTCTTTCTTCTAGAAAATGATGAACCTGTCTGTTTGGATGAAAGCAGTACTTGGAGCAGCTGGGAAGGGCCAGCTTCATGCAATACTTCAGCCAGCTAGACAAAAGAACAAAGCTGCATGTGCATTACAGGAAAAGTCATATCCAGAGCTGAACTTCAGAGGCAACTGCCTACATACAGGCAGGTTGTTTTATCAGTAAATGAAGTAGGGATAAGCCTCAAGCTGAGATGACAAGCTTTGAGCTGGGGGCATCTCTACCACACAAGGTTTCAGTCCCTTAGAAATAATTTGCATTATATAAAATTTCTAGAAAAAGAACAATGTCCTGATTGACTCTAATTAGTCCACAATGGATTATGAGCAATTGCTTTCTCAGGAATTAAGAGTAAAAATGAGCAAATGCAGCTGTTCTTCAGAATCTCCCT
>JAOXXN010000065.1:12849981-12871996 GCA_026770055.1 Myrmophylax atrothorax
AAAACCACTGAGGTCAAAGAAACAGATATGAAGCCTGCCATGGTCCTAGCAAGTCTAAACAATGAACAAATACTTCCATGAGTAAGACTCAGAGTGTCAATAATAAAAAAATGTTTAAAACCAAGCTGCATTAGCCTCCTCTGGAAGCAATGATTTGGCCTGGCTTCCTAGGCTCAGAATGTTCTATGTCCTCATACTGAAAAGGTGAATCTCTGAAAAGATTCATTTAAAATTAGTATCAAAATACAAAGTAGTGATTTGTGTCTCCAATGCTACTTCCTACCTCTTACAAGTACACCAGTGCATTGACTTTATCTGGTAGCAAGATACACACCTAGATACAAATATATACTCACATGCATTGTCTTTGCATGAAGTTTTCTTGATTTCTTTACCGCAAACATAGGTAGGCCTTCCCAATTTCTCAAATTTTCAGATTCATATAAATATACTTGCTTTCAGTATTCTCTCACATTTTGACAAATGTAAGATTGATTAAAAATAATTTTCAAAATTGAGGACAACAAGGCTTCTAAAGAGACTGATGACATGAACCTTCCTAAACTGACACCATTGACATATAAAACTATTGTAGTACTAAAACACACAGTTAATTCTCTGAAAATCACAAGGAGTATTTCTAGCTATATATTAATGTTGTATAAGCCTTTTCACATTAAAATCTAAACACTGGATTTGTTCTAACTTACATTTGCATCAACCAAAAATTATTGTACTTTAAAATACAGCAATTAGATTAATTAAATATCTTTAGGATATTAGCTACTGAACTAAATAGGCAGTAAGGATTCTGAGTTCTAGGTTGTCACACAGATTAGTGACAGTAGCTTACATCTAGTCACAGCACTTGGCTTGGGACAAATAAACAACGTGAAAAAATTGTCAAGATATTTAAAAGCAGAGTTTCTAAACAAAACAATTTAACACACATACTGCTACACTTCAATGTAGGGGTTTGACTGTGTTTGAAAAGCCTGTATCCAGTTCTGCAGGCATATGATTGTTAAACACCCAAAGAGACACAAAAGCTTAAAACTGGGCCTCAGGAGGTGATTAAAGGAAAAGGCTTCTGGGAACTCCTGCAGCACACATTTTAACAGTCAGCAGGGTTTAACACAGATCCTAGTTAACAGGTATTTTACCAACCTCCTTCCAACTGAATCATATGCTATGTAAATTTCCTTCCTCTAGTTTTACAAACAAAAATGTCGATTTTTTTTTCTACAGTTTTACTGCTTCCCTTGCTTGAAAACTCACTGTCACTTGAAACGGGACCCAATATCTCTACTGTAACAGAAGATTTACAACAATATGAATAAAGGACAGCCCCAATGTAAAAAGTGACACGGTACCTTCTCCCACTCATTCAGGTCTTAAATGCAAAAAAGTCTTATTTTTATTTTGGGCTTAAGCTCCTTGTGTGTTCTATTTCTGGCTGCACTACATTGTGAGGCAGAATGTCCATCTACGCTCTGGGTATCGAAGTGTACTGAAGAGATTAGATAAGGTAATGGCTGGTGAGTGATGGAATGCCAGTACGCTCGGGCTCCTGCTGCTGTGTGCCCACAGCTGACTCCGTGACCACTGAATGACAGTGGTTGGATAGGGGCTATACCACAGGAATCTTATAGAATCGTCCTACTGCCTTAGGAGTTGGGTCTAAATAAAATAAAACCGCAGCATCCAGCCTGCAGTCAATCATCAAACACCTAAAGCAGAGTTAAAATTGGCCTGATAAACTAATACATGAAATTTTATTTTTTTTTCTTACACAGATTTCTAGCATAAACCTTCTTTTGCTTATCAACACCCTATTTCTATCTATATCAACCTTCTAGTAATGAGCCTGTGTTGAGTGTCTCAGGTTATGGCTCATGCTGATTTTCAGAAAAAGACTCAGATTGAAAACCTGGCAGAGCTCATACACGTATGATATCCTAAAAGCAACAGGGAAAGCCTTAATTTGCTTCTGAAAATGATTAACCATGATCACACCATGGATTCTGCTCCACAGGAAAGGTGAGCCACAACTTGGCCAGTGGTGACTTAAGAGCATGTGTATAAACACCATTTCATTAAACAAAAAGCAGGGAAGCCTACAAGAGTTCACTGAGTTCTTCTCTTTCAGTATGTGCTTCTTCCTAGAAAAGGCTCTAGAAGAGGAGGGCTTCATGAATCACACTCAGTAAATATTGGAGTGGAATGTTTTTACTTAAACAAAGGTTCCTTTGTAGCTTGCCTTGCTATCTCATGTTCAACGTAATTGAAAAAGTACAATAAACATTTCTACAAAGTGTACTGGGCCTTTTTAAACACATTTCCCAAGCTAGTATTTGTTTAATAAATTTTAAACCATTGTCTACTTGAACACAGAACCAAAAGTAATAAAAGGCAGTCTCAATTTTAAAACACTCTGAGATGTTCTTCATAATTTTAGCACAGAAAATATTTAAACAAAGTTTCCTGCTTAGATCTCCTAAAGTATGATTGATCAAAACCTGATCTGTAAATTATTTTTTTGAAGTACATAGCTCAGTTGCTTGACAGAAAAACAAGTTCTGCTCCAAACACTGGTAGACTTTAAATCTGCCACAGTCACAAAAGTTTCTAAACTTTGTCTAAGTGGTGCAGCTCAGACAATCATTTGGAGCCAGGTTTTTACACTGTCAAGAAGAAATTTATGTTTTATTTTGTATTTGTGGGCTTTTATAACAAAGAACACAAGTTTAAATTATACAACTACATTTTTTTGCTAAAAGAACAAAACACAAAGTCAATTTCAAACTATGAAATGAGAACTTTTTCCTTTAAAAAATCCAAGCCACTTAGGATGCCTATAGCTCCCTTCTCAAAAAAGGAGAGAAAAAATAGTTACTCTTTTTCCCTTTGAAATGAGGAAAATAAACACCAAAAGCTATACTATTGTCATTTTCTAGCTGTGAGAACCAAGCTGATTTCTTTAACAAACAAAATCAGACAGACATCAGTCCGTTATGAGATCAAGTATTCTATAAAATAAATGAGAAAAACTCTTCTTTCAATTTGTAAACAGTACTGGAACAACTTATTAATACTAATTTCTGATTTTAGAAACAGGATCTTTACTCACAAACACTCCATTAAGCTCTAAAGGCACAAAGTAACAGACACAAATGTCAATTCATAAGCAACAAAAAAGGGCTATGTCACATTTGAACAAGCAGTCAATAAACCTGTTTATTTTTAAAAAATAGTAACGAATAGAATAGGAAAAGAGATGACGTTTCTGCTTACAGCAGCAGCATTTCTAATGCAAATAAACTATGATAAACCTGCTAAACTGTACCTTAAAAGAAAATTTGCGGTTTATACGATCTTCAGGTCCAACTGGAGATATTACATAACTAGGCAATGGTATGCTCCCCAGAACAGATTCTTCTCTGCTGTCTGTGGAATAAGAAAAGTGGAATTTAATTCCCTGCACTGTTCAGTAGGCTACCAATACATTCTCCCTTATGGACACACAGATAACAGCTGTCAGTAGAAAGAAGAGCAGTTCAGACTGGGTATAAGAGAATGAATTTTCTCCAAAAGGACAGAGCAGCAGGGGAACAGGCCAACCAGGAAGGCTGTGCCATCTCCATCCTTGGAGGTTTTCATTGCCTGACTAGACTAAGCCCTGAACAACCGGGACTGAGACTCCATTTCTGAACCTGCTTTCACCAGGCAGTGGGATGAGACATTTCCTGAAGTCCCTTCTGACCCGAACTCACTTATGACTCAATACCAATAATACACACACACAAAAGTTTTATTTTTAAAGAAACAAGACTGATTCTTTTTTTAAAATCAGTTTGGTTTTTTATAGAGGTTTTTTTTCTTTTTTGGGGGGTGGGTACATGTTGGGTTTTTTAGGTTCAGCCAGAAGAATACACTTCAAGAATAAAGCTTATGTGCCAAATGATCTGTGACAGGCTGGATGACATGATGGACTTCCCATTTAGTATTGTTCATGTAGGCTAACTGCTATAATTAGGAAACCTCTATTACTGCTGCCCCTAAGTGATTATCAGCAGAAATGTAGTACTTAGGAATATACATTCCAAGTTTCATATTCTGTAATCCTTTCAATATTCAAATGCAATATTTGAAATTTGAAAATAGCCTTATGTAGTACCATTATTCCTAGTTTGGCCTAAAGATCACATCTAACCTTTTTTTGGTAGAATTACGAGATTCATAAGTTCTCACTCTTACATTGTCACTTGATTAAAGCTGAATCAATGCCCTGATCTGGCATAGCAAGGTCTAAAAAACTCAGATGTCCAAATGGAAGGGAATAGCTAACACAATATAGACCAGAGATGCGATAAATCTTATATTGCAATCAAGTGTTCTGCACTCTAAACCTTGGCAAACATCAAAGAGAAGTTAAGTGACAAAACATCATACAACATCTCCTGCTTCCCCTACTCTGGCCCGAAATTTGCTGTGCATTATAAACGTAGGGACAAGCAATTGTTTCACTATTCATCTTCCCAGAATACCTAACTATAGCTAAAGAGTTCAATTAGTTCACGAATTAAGTGAGATTTGTACAGGTGAACTGTTACAGACTAACTCAAAACACCTAGTATCTACTCACCTTTGTAGTAAAACAAGCAATAATCAGCAAGCACAAACCATCGTCTTTTCCATAATCGCATTCCAGAGCTATCCTGAAATGCAAGAAATGCAATACATTTTTCATTTAATGAAAGTTAATAGCTTATCACACAATGCTGATCCAGTGAGTAGTTTACCAGAAGTTTACCTAAATATGATTATTAATTGCAAAACAAGCGGTTTGTATTTTAGCAAAACATCATGTACTAAGATAAGAGGCAAAACACCCAGCTATAAAATAATGAGGGCATAATATTCAAACTGCTAATTTTCATTAAGTAATTAAACTTGCATCCCAAAGAGCATTCAGATTAACCTCATCCACAACCAATGCATATTTTATCTACATCGATTTATTTACAATGAAGAAACAAAATATGCTTCTGGATGAGACAAACTCCAACAAAAATTGCTTGCAGACCAAGACGAAAACCCCTACACAGCTGTGACATGTAACATCAGATTTCAGGCAATGATCTCCTATAATTCTACAGTGAATCTCCTTATCTTATCCATGCCTAAAACATAATTTAATAAAATATTCCTTAGGAAATAAAACAGGGTGCATAACATGCAAATTTTAATGATGTGTAATATAATATGCCTGTGGAAATATCTACATCTTTATATCTATAAATCAATATCACCTTGTCAAAATGAGTAATATTTGCATTGAAATTAATTTTAGAAGCTTCTAAAATTGCCAGACTGTAACCTAAGCAAGTAGAATTTATTCAGCTCAGGCAGGCTTTGATAAGACCAGCAGCATAGAAAGCATCTTCAGGCTTTAAGAGCTTGGAAACAGAGGTAAGGGGACAGAAGGAAATAGCATATGTAATACTGCTCTAGCTATTTCCCTCCTCCTTTCTGCAGTCAAATTAAGCATGCAAGGATTTTCTTCCCTTCCCATTGTGATGCTACAATGTTGTCAACACATACTGAGTCCGAGTTCCGATTCCGTCCTAAAAACTACAGGACTTGGGCAGTGCATGTCAACAGAGCTGAGACCAGAACACAGCAGAACTACCGCACTCTGTGGAGGAAGTGAACGACTGCCAGTAACTTCACTTTTCTGTACATGTAGAATCATAATTGTGAGCCTCAGAGTTCAGCTTTCTCCAACTCATCTGCAAACCTTACTGCTGGATCCCTGGTGATAATCTGGTGGATGCCAAATTAGAAGCAGGGAAGTATTTTCATACAACAAACAGCTTTATTTACTTATTGCACTCAAGGATGTGCTTCTGTCAGGCTTAAGAGTTCAAGATGTAGCAGCTGTAGAATTCTGTTCATTGGGTGAAATTCTATAACCCAGCCTTTGCTGGATACTGGTCTTGGTGACAGCAGTGAGTGGTGAATGGGTCCCTGTTTCCCATAATTTTCTCCCTCCTGCTTTTGAAGAACAAAAGGCGTATGAGTTGAAATCAAGCCTTGATCAGGACATAATGGCATAAGCAAGCAGATGGAGTAAGGCCTTCACAGCAAACCTTGTGTTAAGAGTGTTCTGAGGGAGGCCAAGATCATCACAGCAAAAAGCTAGCAGGATAAAACAGGGAAAATAACCAGATTTAGACAACAATGCTGTAACTTCAACATTTAACCATGATAGTGATGTCCATTTATCATTGTTTGCATTTCTAAATCAAACCTGTACATAAACCTTGGTTTTCACACTTGCTGAGCGTGAATTCCTCAGTACAGAAGCTTGTGGGAGTATCCAATTCTGCCCTCTGTCACCAACACTTGAGCTGCTTTTCCAGTTACCTGGAAGGCACTTCCTTGATGATTGTACTGAAGTATACGAACAGAAACATGATCACATGCATACCTGTTTGTGTAGCCAGCCTCTTACTATAACAGGAACATTGGGATTTCTCCTGATAGCTTGTTCCCTCTTCCCAAAGCTGTGAACTTTGCTTCCAGACTTCACAACCTGTAAAGAAGTATAATGTAGCAGTGTTTTTTAAACAGTACTGAGACTCACTTTATATTACAAATAATCTCACTGCAATAATTCATACTTCATTAAACATTAACAAAGTATTCACAGCATTTTCAAGGGCAAGTAAACAGGTAATGATCTTTACAACACAGCAAAGTCAATCTTACACTTTCATCAACATATTAGCTCCAGGACGGTCTGCCAGCTCCCAGCTGAACAGCAGCAGCACTAGTGTGTCAAGTCAGAAAGGCAGAACTATGGAAGTTATAGTGTGCCTGGGAAGTACTTTTGAAAGCTGCATGCATATCTCTCTGCAACACAGTACAAGTCTCTTACACGCACAGGACTTTGGGCAGATGAATCCTACTCTTGCTCTTCTTTTTTGTTGTTTTTTTTTATTATTTTTTGGTTGATTTTATTTTTCTTTCCTGTTTAAATTCAAACAACATTCATAGCTTAATAAAATGTTTGTACTTCAACCCTGCAAACAAAAGAAGACCGAGTGATACTGGGGAAGAGACCCAGACAGCAGTAAATGGAAATCACAAGGACTAGGTAATGATTTGTGTGTTACCGAAACCTCACTTTTGACTCACATGGGCAAAACTATTTCAAAAACAAACAAGGAAAGCCCAACCATCTGTGAAAAAGCAAGAATCTCTAGATGAGTAATTTGCCTGTTCTTTTCCAACATCAGCACAGTTTGCTCTTCCAATTGCTTTAGGAACCTGAGATGCACAAACCACCCTTACAGCTGTGCCTGACTTCTCCAAGAAAAGAACTGTCCAGATTCCTTCCTACAGTGACTCCTTTTTAATCCCTTATTTAAGCTCATCAGAGTATAGATGCTCTGTGAGCTGTAGAAAAAGAGCAGCTCTGGAAACAAGTATATTTGTCGTGCACAAGGGATAACATCAGAAAAATATCTCAACATACTACTCCTGCCAGTCAAGCAACACCTGGACTAGAAGACAGCATATATAATAACTTCTTCCAGCAATATATGATAACTTTAAATGGATTCTGTTAATACTGAGGCCAAGCTTTACCAACCTGCACTAAATTTCCTGTCTCAGTGAAGAGTTAAGATAATAGCTACACACAGTATTAAAAAAAAAAAGCACTTCTTTGGTGCTATAGCATGTAAAACAGCAACACAGATTTAACACTTGTAAGGAGATATCAAAGGTCAATTTTACTAGGTATTTTCCCCGAGCTATGTTCTCCAGGAAGCAGCATGCTGCTTCCAGCTCTGCTGAGCCGTCAGGTGAGCTGCATGTCACAGTCATTTCAGTGAAACGCCCTGACATTTAGGTGATGGGAAGAATGCCAAGTATGGGCTTTACCCCAGGAGTGACACCTCACCAGACACCCTAGTGAGAGCCTGCACAAGACTTGTCCATGTCCCAGGGCAGCAAAGGTGATCACCTGAGCAGACAGCTGTCTAGGGCTGGCAAAAACCCAACAAGCCAGGGTGTAAACAGCAACAGGTTTCCAAGCAGGTGTCCCTGACATCCAGATGCCAAGAACCAACTCACAGTAAAAGTCAGGTGAGGATGGTACTGCCAAGATCTCTCAGCCTGTTTCTCTGCCATATCTGTGCTAAGGCACTCAGCTAACAGGCTGCAGAGCATCAGCTTTGGGCAAACACAGCGTGTTGACTAGGGCTACAAAAACCTCTCTGGATACTCACTCACAGAATACAGGCAGCAAGTCTGACAGAAAACAAAGGAAGAAATAAGATGTTAGGCATTTTGTGTTTGCTACTGAAAATCTTTCAAAAGATAACTTGCAAATTTGTGTTCAAATACCACTTTAAATAAGCACACTAAGATGTATTACAAGGACAGCCATACTCTGGATGATCATAAGATGGCCAAGCCATATGTGGGGCTTTTTAAAGAAAAATAACAAGTAAACACTTCAGTTGAGTTTTAAAGAATTGTTGACAAAAGTTAAGATGCAACAGTTACATTACAAGGGTGATGAAAACAATGAGGTGCAAATTGCTTAAAGCTCTGAAGGTCAAAAATTTACACTTTGCAGCTGAACAGAAATAAATTTCCAAAATGTCAAGAATTTAGTTTCCTAATTTTTCTTCCTCATAGTTACTCTTGGAAGGGTGATGAACTGAGGAACAGTTCAAGTACAGCTGATATAGCCTTATGGCAGCATTTAAATTTGATCCCTTATCAGTGGCCAAGCACTCTTATAGTCTCTGATCTTACTCAATTTCTATTACAAAGGAGCGGGAAACAATTCCCCAACGCTGTGCATTCTGTATCAATACAATACCCATCATGGAAACAAAATTATTGTTCTATGGTGCTTTACATAACTAAAATTCTCATATAATCTTCACTAATTATCATCTCATTCTGCTCTGGAATAAAACAAAGCATAACACACACCTTGCCTCCACTGGCTAAACTAGTTTAAAAGAAAAGGTGTATTTTTTAAACTCTTTGTATTGCAGGACTCTTCTCCTAACTTAAATTATTCTGATATCATTCTCATGTGCTGAAAAAGGCAGGTCAGCACAGCTGTTCGTGTCACTGAAGACACAGAAGTAACTTTTTACTTCAGTGCATTTATTGTTTGTGAATGACTCAAGTTCTCACAAAAAAAACCAAAATGTCAAGAGCCAAAATTTTCAAATCCCTTTTCATCACTGCCTCATCTTCTTCCTTACAGTAGCCTCTAGCTAAGAAGCAAAGTTGTTGACATAATTATATAATGTAATTTTTTTTTTAAACTGGACAACCAAAAAAATTGTACACAGACTTTTCTTTGGGGTAGATTTTCTAATATATGCAAATATATACACATAAGAGAACATGTAACTTTCAATCTGGAGGGAAGTAAAAACCAAAAAACCAACATAAAAATAGAACAATTCACAAACCCCCACCTGTTTAAGTAATAAACTCCTTCATTCAAAAAACCTCAATGTTTCACTTAGAAATGAACTCATGAATCCTTTCAGTATCTCTAAGACAATTATAGAAAATCCTTATTTTTAAGAGAGGAAAAATGGAAGCTCAGAAAATCTTGCTCTTAATTCTGTGCATTCATGTACACTGGCTGTGAACTAAACACTGTTTTCTACACTCCAGCTCCAGACAGTCCCACACTGCTGGCAGTATCACATACCTGTCACCACTGCCTGTTCCTCTCAACTACTAGGCTCATTCTTTACTTGCTGTATTCCCCACCAGTTTATCTTGGGAAAGTACCAGCAGCTATCAGTGTCATCAACAATTCAATTACTTCTCTTACAAGAAAATCTACCCAACTCATGCTCTCAAAATGTAGATAGTAATAAATACATTACACTACTTTCCTTACCTTTTTGAACTGGCCAGAGGCCTGTGTAGCACAGTAACATTTACAAACTTCCAATCACAACATGAGATGCATTAACAGACTAAATTCCAAAGGTACCTTACTTCTGAACTAAAACAGATCTTTATACCTCCATAATGCTTAATTTTTAATCAATATAAATGACTTTTAATATGGTTAATCATGTAATTGAATTGGCTATGAACAGGCAGATCTCTGGGACTGAGAACGACTGCCATTTATCAATGTGCCCTTTAGCTTTTCATTCCCTCAACCCCATACCCCTCAATTGTCAAAAAGCAGAGTGGACTGCTCTGCTCTGAATTCTTCAGATGACTTACTCAGACAGTTCCCCCATTAAAATGTGGGGCTCACCGCAACAATCTGTGCGTATTTCTGCAAAACTGCCCTTCTCAGGTGTCTTACAGAACAAAAGCAATTACATATTTACATGCACATCAACAAAACATAATGGTATTTTTTGTAAATACAAGCCTCATTTTGGCTTTTTTTCTTCTGTTCAACATGTAGACTGTACAACTGACAGTGTTGGAAAGAAATTGTGAAACTCTTTTTCCAAAGAATCAATTCAAGCTCAGATGTGAACACTGCAACAAGAAAGCCAGAAGTCTTCCTCTCTCTTGAAATGAGAATGACAAATCTTCTGTACGTTTGGCAGCTTACCTTCCCCTGCTCCACCCCAAATGTGGCAACTCTTAGCTGTCAACTTTCTTCAAGAGTCAGGTGGAAAGCTACATGCCTGTTCGTGTGCTTTCTGATTTGGTACTACTTCAAAGTGTACAGCTCTGTATAAAAAACCAGTTTGAATTTGGCCAGGATTCCAACATTATGCATAGACCATTCTGTCATCCATTTGCAGGAAAAAATTATGAAAGCATATCATGAAAGATAATAATTAGCCCTGGGTAGGCAGAGACCTTTACCACAAATGTGTCTATGGCTTCATGAGTGTGCCTCATGTCTGCAACTGGGAACTCACTCTGAGAGAATGATTATGGAATTCATGGAAGAAAACATTTAGAAATAAATAAAAGGACCTTAAAATCCACACTCCTGCCAAAAGTCAACCTCAAAACCGAGGACACAAGTTATTAATTTTATCGCCTTTGTTCTCACTGATAGTTCATTTGAATTAATTTTTGTGTTAGACTGTGAGGGAATTCAACAGATCTTCTGGCTCTACAGAACCAGAGGAGTGATGTCAAGCCTGGAAACACATGCAATGATGAAACAAAGCACATGTAAGAAAGATGTTTGTTCCCTGTTTTAATTAAAACTCCAGTATTTATTAAGGGCCTGCAGCAGGATGGATCTTATAAAAACAAACCTGGTAGAGATGGAACGCACAGGAAAACCCTCTGTGAAAGCTCTAGTCTAAGTCTAAATCTGCCATGGATTAAAAAAATGCCACACCTGAGAGCCTGCCAGAAGCATGTGTAGCCACACTTACACTGGACTGCAACCAGAATAGAAGCAGAGACCAAAACCAGACAAACTGAAGTTTTGGGAGGACACTCTGGATATTCTCCAAGCTGTGGTAAAAAAAGCATTACCCTCACCTGTAGCTGTGCAGTTCTGACATCCCCAGAGAATTAGCCTCTAGCATGTAAGCTGTATCCAGTCACCATTTTTGATCTCTCATTAGATCAGTGCAAGCATGTTACAAAGGGAAGAGAGGAGCTGGTCACAGAGGATGCACACTTTTTGGCCAGTAGTGTGATCACAGGTTAGAGCCAACTGTGCCAGTGGAGAATTCCCCTGCTCAAAGCAGACTCATCAGGTCCCCAGTAAGTCTGCTGCTTTCAGAAGCCAAAAAATGAACCTTCTGCCACTAATGCTTCTAAGGCTCAAAAAAAAAAAAAACCAACGAGTAAGGAGGATGAATATACTAAACACAAATGCCAAGGTACTTTGGTAAGTTCAAACGTTAGAATATTAAAAAGAAATGTATTAAGTACTTCAGGTAACCTATCAAGCTTACTCTTTTCAGTGACAACTTCATCTAGCACTTTAAAGATCCAGAGAAGAGCAACGAGGCTGGTGGAAGGACTTGAGCACAAGTCCTATGAGGAAAGGCTGAGGGACCTGGGGCTGTTTAGCCTGGAGAAGAGGAGGCTCAGGGGAGACCTCATCACTCTCTACAACTACCTGAAAGGATGTTGTAGCCAGGTGGGCATTGATCTCTTCTCTCAGGCAACCAGCAGTAGAACAAGAGGGCAGGGCTTAAGCTCTGCCAGGGGAGGTTTAGGTTGGATATCAGGAAGAAGTTCTTTACAGAGAGTGGTCAGGCATTGGAATGGCCTGCCCAGGGGGGTGGTGGGTTCTCCAAC
Source organism: Myrmophylax atrothorax (assembly GCA_026770055.1). Lineage (NCBI taxonomy): Eukaryota > Metazoa > Chordata > Aves > Passeriformes > Thamnophilidae > Myrmophylax > Myrmophylax atrothorax. The sequence continues at coordinate 12,862,285 of JAOXXN010000065.1, forward strand.
CCTGGAGGTTTTTAAGGTGAGACTGGATGTGGCACTGAGTGCCATGATCTAGCAATCAGAGTGGAGTTGGATTAAGGGTTGGACTTGATGATCTCAGAGGTCTCTTCCAACCCAACTGATTCTATGATTCTAACCCAGGGACCTTTCTGTCATCCCTTACACCCCACAGGAATTGCCTTTTTTCACCTGTTATGTTTTATCTGAGGGGTTGCACTATTTGCATTACCTCAGTCCTTGCCACACCAAAGGTCACCTCACATCTGAAAGGGAGTGGCTTGTAGGAGTGCAAATCAAGGCACCTGTACAATGTTTACAGGGCTGTGGTTAAAAGTTACAAACAGAAGCTATTACTTGGAATATAAAAGACAAGTTTGTGAATTTTCAGAAATGTAGGGCCTGTAAGTTAAAAACCAGTGTATTGTTTGTGGCTAAATATCATAGTTGCCTTGACTACTGAAATTAATAACATTTTGCTGAAAGAGCAAAATTATTTACTGTAACAAAGAAAACTTTGTCCTTTTGTCGTCAGAAGCAGTTTCATAATAATAAGATGAAAATAGAGGGGAAGAAAATTATTTCCATAGACTTGCTGACCCCTTACCAAGAATGTGATGATTGCACTTAGTAGCTGGTAGTTTCCAGTCTTTAAAAGGAATAAAATTAAAAACCAAGCCAAACCAAACCAAACCAAACACCAAACAAAACCAAAACAAACAAACAAACAAACAAACAAAAAAAACCAAAAAACCCCAAACCAAACCAAAACAAAAAAGCCCACAACAAAACAAAACAAAACAAAACAAAAAACCCCAAACCTTTTACATACTGATTATTAGTGTGTGAGTCAAATCTGTGTGCCCTCCTGACCTGGAGAGCCTGATTTAACCCAGAAGTGCCTTTTGGGAAGTCAGTCTGGTTGGCTTGAGGCATTAGGAATGTAGCATTTGCATTGTCTGTGCAGCTTATGGTTCACCAGACCAACAAAATGCAGATCAAGCTGTTGTTGGTCAATTCTTATGCCCAATTCTTTTCTTGTTTTTCTTTACTAAGGTCTGTCAAAACCTGAATGGTGTAGGTAGATTTCTACAAGCTCTAAGTGGAGACTGAAGCAAATGTGAGCGAGGTAGGGTTGTGCAAATTAGGTCATTAGTCATTGCTTCCCAGAATAATCTACATTCAACTGATAATTTAGGAAATTTTCCCTTTTCTAAAAGAATTGTTCTTGTTTTATACAGAAGGTATCCTGATGCTTCCATAGTGTTCTGGTCTAGTTTCTTGGCCTTCAGGAGCTTTGAGCCCCTACTGCTGCCTTTCTCTCACATTTCTGATTTTGTGTGCTTTTTGCCAAGGATGCTAATTTTGATGTCTTTTTTCAACTTCTCACCCAGAATTGTCAGTGGGGGGACATTTCTTTTTCTATTCACACAAATTAACCTACTCCTTCTAATGTGTGAGCACAGATTTCTGTCACCTCACTGACTGAGATAGAGTTTAAAATTTTTCTAAACGTTTATTTCTCTCTTCATTTTTTCTTTGCTTTTTTTTTCTTTTTGTTTGTGACTGGACATCCAATTCTCTCAGCCAGGGACTTGTCCCCTAGGTAGTACTTTAAAGTACTTTGTTGGGTCACATAAAAATACTTCTTTGAGCTTGGTAGGGCAAGAGGAGGGAAGCCACGATCAGAGCTTAGAAGGAGCACGTTCACATCAACTATAATTATCTTCAGTCTTTTTGAAAAATATCAGTTACATCACTTTGTAGTGGGTGCTTCTGAGAAATACGCCTGAAGCAGAATTTGAATTATGTATGAGGAATGCCTGCATGGAGGTTTGCTCAAGAGGTTAATGTTTCCAAAGTATTTGGAAAACAGAATGTGTGCCATTACACCAAGAAGGGCTGCCTGTAAAGAGATGTCCTGATTTCTGCACTAGCAACTTCACTGGGTTTTTCCTTGTCATACTGGACTGGTCAACTGCATATTGTCAGAATTTTTTGGCCTACTTTCTGTTGCAGCTGTTGATGCTAAAACTCTTTTCAGTGTATTAAATGTGGATATGATACATGACTGCTGAACAAAACACCAGCAGTGTGTGTGACCTTGTTGGTAGGACTGATATGTTCCCTTTGCCGTTATAGAAGGTGTTTGGTGTGGCCTGTCTCCTTGGTCTTGAACAAGAAAGGTTAATTGGAAAGCACATTTGTGTTTCCTCAATTTGCATGTTATTGTGATCCCCAGAGGTAACTGGAGAGGTGGCTCCGTCCAGTAGGACTGACTCTTTATCAGGTTCGTTGGTCACATCACATCGCTGAGACAGAGGATGAAGGACTTCCATGAGTGACAGAAGAAAACATGCAGTGGAGATTTTATGTCCTAAAGAACCTAACTGCTAAGGGTCTGATCCCTCTCCTATTGATCTCGGATGAAATGTTTCTGATGGATTTGTCGACCACTGGAGAAAACCTTGTAGCCTCTCATTATGCTGAGATCTTGGTAACTGCCAATACAGATGAATTTATCAGGTACAGTAAATGTTTGTAAATAATGTGAATCCCAAGAGTGCAGTGGAAAGGTTGTGATGTATTTTTGCTTGCATGCATTTTGGCATAACAGCATGATCATACATAAATGATTAGCTACTGTAACTCTGATCAGGGAAAGTGCATCCTGCCAGAAAAACAAACATCAAAACTCTTCTGGGTCATGCAGAATTATTGTGCTTGGTGTGCTTTCCATTTACTGTCTCATCTCAAAGGAGAGGAAGAGCTTTGAAAGTGGAAGCTTGTGTCTGGGGCTCCAGAACCTTGAAGGACTAGCTGAGTCAATCATATGCCTTCTGCTGTGCTGGTTTGGCATTTTGAATATCTTTTGCACCTTAATAAAGGTCTGTCTGGAAAGGATTTGATCGCTCTGTTGTGGTGGTTGATGCCTTTAGAACCATCACCAGACTGATGGCAAAAACTTCCTGAAAATACCATGTTACGGTATTATTAGACCTTTGGGCAGGAGCAGGAGGGTGAAGATCTTTCTTTGTTTGCATCTACTCTCAGAAATCTTTCGCTCCCCACCCAATCCTAGTATGACTCCACGTGGAGAGGCTTCAGAGCACCAGGCACAGTGATCTCCATCTTGTGCCCATCCACATGGATCTTTCTCCTACCACAGCATGCTTTATAATTTATGGTTCTCTTTGAGCCCACAGCCCCCCACTCTGACCCCACAGATGTGGCTGCTGAGCTCTGTTCCATCACTGCTCAATGGCAAGCAACCCCTCCCTGGCTTTTGGAGATGGGTGGCAGGAGGCCTGGGGGAAAGGTGGCCTGATGAGGATGAGTGATGCTGAGGACTCAGTCCAAGACTGTACTGGTGATATTACAATATCATACTAGTTTTGAGTGGTTTGGCAGGGTATGCATTTAAAATCACAGTGTTCCTGTGCTATGGATACACTGCCAGGTGGAGCAGATTCCCCAGGGCTGTTGTGTTGGCAGCGGGCAGTAACAAATCACCCCTGGCATGATGGATCTGCCTCTCCCTGGGCACCTGTGCAGTGATGGAGAGTCAGGAACCAGCATGGCAAGGAACTGGGCCAGAGATTTGGGCCCAGCTGGGAGGGGCCCATGGTTTGATGTCAAAGCACAAAGTGCCACAGTCTTCTGACCACACAGGGGAGCAAGGCTGCAGAGTTCTCAGCTTGTCCAATCCCTTTCCAGTAATCACACAAGGAGCAGACAAGCCAAAACATGAACTGAGTCCACAGAGTTCCAATCACACATTTATGGTGAGAACATGTCCATTGCACATGAAGAAACGAAGTGTGCAGGCATTAGTGCAGTGCTTCCAAACATGAGATTTGAGTGCTTCATACTTGTCCCATTATCTGGATTCTGGACCTGGGATGGGGCAATCCCAGCTCTACGTACAGACTGGGGAACGAGATGCTGGAAAGCAGTGCCCCAGAAAGGGACCTGGGGGTCCTGGTCAATGGCAAGCTGAATCTGAGTCAGCAGTGCCCTGGCAGCCAGGAGGGACAACCGTGTCCTGGGGGGGCTTTAGGCACAGCATCACCAGCCAGTCGAGGGAGGGGATTGTCCTGCTCTGCTCTGCACTGGGGCAGCCCTGCCTTGAATACTGTGTGCAGGTTAGAAATGTAAGAAAGACAGTGAGCTATTGGAGAGTGTACAAAGGAGGTCAATGAGGATGGTGAAGGGCCTTGAGGGGAAGCTCTATGAGGAGCGGCTGAGGGCACTTGGTGTGTTCAGCCTGGAGAAGAGGAGACTGAAGGGAGACCTCACTGCAGCTACAACTTCTTTGCAAGGAGAAAGGAGGGGCAGGCACTGATCTCTCCTCTGTGGTGACCAATGTCACGACCCAAGGGACGGGCCTGAAGCTGTGTCAGAGAATGTTTAGGTTGGATATTAGAAAAAGGTTCTTCACCCGGAGGGTGGCTGGGCACTGGAATAGTCTCCCCAGGGAAGGGGTCACAGAACCAAGTCTGAGTTCATGAAGTGTCTGGACAACACTCTCAGGCATGAGGTGTGACTCTTGGCAATGTCCTGTGCAGGGCCAGGAGCTAGACTTGATGACCCTTGTGGGTCCTGTTCCAACTTGGCTATTCTGTGAGATGATCTTTAAGGTCCCTTCCAATCCAAGCCATTCCATGATTCTATGGCAGTATCACACCAATTTGATGGATTGCACCAGGCTCTTTACTGTCATATAAAAATGGCCTCACACACTTGGATATAAAAGGATTACAATACTGGTATATTACAAGGCCTTGTTATCAGAACATTTGGTTTGATGGCACAGTGCAGAGCTTTGCTGCAGACACCTGTAAGTCGCTCTAGATGTGCAGTACCACACAGAGATAAAGGTCAGGTCCTGATCGCTCTGCTGTTGTACTAGAGCAGCACAATATCCAACCCAGTCAGCTGTAAATTCTCAGCCACCACCTTCTTGTTCTGAAGGTGGCTGGTTCGCTTCTCTTCGTATTTCTGTATTTTGTGGTATATACATCTCTTGAGATTTAAGGCAAATACACTCCTAGCCACTGAGCCAGTTGCAGGGGAAAAGAGAGGAAAGAAAAAATTTTAAGTATTCCTCAGAAAAACAAAACACCCTTGCCTGCTGAGGTAAGCAACAGAGAGCTAACCCTTAACCCCTTCCCCACTGCTCACTGTCACACCCGGGGCAAAGATAAATTGCAGCAGGAAGGTCTGTTGAAGTTTGCTTAAGAAGTTATTGCCCTCAACTGTCATTCTCATCTTCCTGTCAGAGGTTACAATCCCTGTGGCACAGCCAGGGAAAGAAGCACCTGCCTTCAGCTGAGCTACACTGGTTACCATGCTGTATATTACCCTGAACTAGCGACAAGTGTTTACTGCACCCTAACACACTAAGCCTTAGGGCTGAAGGAGTTGTGTCCCTGCCAATTCTGAAGTGGGGACACTGCCCTTGTGAGGGCAGAACTTCAGGGCAGGCAGCTGGGTACAGGCAACAATGACTGGCCCAGAATGTGACAATTGGGATCCAGCACATACATTTCCCTCCTTTCCATTTGACAATATAACATGAAGAAAAAGAGTTTCAGGGACAAGAAATTAAGAGTTATGAGCAGTTCAACTACAGTACAGAAGTAAGGAGGACCCATGTTTCATCCTCTGTCTGGGCTCCCTCCCAAATCTAGCCTTGGTTCTGAGTGAGGATGGAGTTGCAGAGACAGATACCAACTAATTTTAAGGCTGCCTTATTATGCAGGATATTGGTTAGACAAGTTCATATATAGCGAAACAACAAAAAAACACTTCAAAATATTCCACTACACTCACAAAGTACTGACATAGTTTCCTGGACTGTCAGAGGAACACTCATTTTTCTCAGGCGAACATTCAGCTTTATTCCTCAGTACACCACTCTCTCTAGCTTGTCTTCCTTTCAGCTGATTTTCATCCTGATGACTTTAGTGACTGCAGTAATCTCTAAATACTCTGGGCAAATGGTCAAAGAAACATCCCAAGCATCAAAACACAGTGCTGTACGTCCCTCATGAGGGACAAAGATGATCAGCTACAGAAACAGGATTTCACAATCCAAAAGAGGAACATCCAAAACTTGTATAATCACTTCGTATGCTCCTTCACTTAACACTGTGGCCAAATCCTGTGGCACTTCAGGCAGTAAGCCTAGATAAAGGTTCAGGCAGACAAGGAAAAGCCACATCTCTTTCCACCTAGTATCACCTTTGCAGAGGTACAGGGCAGACATTTGACTTGGACATCATGTTTGCTGTCTTAGTACATCCAGAAGAGGAAGATCCCTTGAAGTATGAATCACTCTACTGACAACATCCCTAGCCAAGTCAGACTCACCTTTTCACTGTTTCTTAAGCTCTTTATGAATGCACTATATGGCCTGAATTTGATTTTCTGCATGGGACAATTCTGAACAACTTTGAAATCCTCAATTAGCACCCAGGCTCCCTGTTCCTAGGGAAAATACCTTTTTTTTGTGCAAAAAAGCTTCACACTAATGCCCAGTATCTGTGCTCAGTCTAAAAACACTGTCACTTTCATCCCGGAGGTACAGCCAATGTATGCAAGCATTCTTGCTGCTTCACTATTTCGCAGGTACCATCACCTATTTCTGCATAACATAAATTACTTTGCTGACAGCTTGTTGCTATCTAGCACACATTAAGCAAAGAAATCTCATCTTTCTGCTCTCATGCTCTTATTTCCCAGTTTGTTGTAAGTTTGCTCTTGCAAGTGCTGCAGTTCCCCTTTAGCAAAGCACCTGAGAATGTTGGGTGATTTCTTAAGATCAGAGTCATCCTGCAATAGCTGCAATACCAAATAATGGTGTAAGTCACACTTCCATTCATGGTAAGATTTCAAATGATGGGAAGTCAGTAACAAGTACACTCAAGGAGAAAAGAGACATATTCCCTTCTTATGGAATACAGGTGGCTTTGCAGCACTCTTCCCAGTGTTTTACTGAAAAATCTTCTAATAGAAAATCTGCCCACAGACGGGAAAAGAGTTTGTGTTGATCTTTGTCACTGCACTCTGTCCTTAAACTTTGCTGATTTTGTCATCTCCAGTTCCAAGACTGATTATATTATAGAATCATACTAAATAAAGTAGATAATCTTGCTTTGGAGGGCGTTGTCTTATGACTAAGTAAATGGCTACAATTTCAGGCAGAGTCAGGGATAAAGGCTAATGGATGGCATTTTTAACCAAGACCTGTCCTTACAACTCACAATGAGATGGTCCTTGCTGCTCAGTCTTTAAGCAGCAGATGGTTAAGGTTCCACCAGTAAACTAAGAGATGGCTACAGCAAGCATCTTTTAGAGACCCTCCCACTCTCATTACAAAGCACAAGGAAATGCTTCTCAAGGTTCTGCCCCTAATGCACAGAAAGTAAATATACATTATAATAGGTATCTTCAGTATAGCAAACACCTGCTCCATATCTTGCACAGGCAATAATAAAACTTCTTTAGATTTTTTTTCTTTTTAAAGTAAACACACAGCAATTTCCTAACACAAAGTTCATCAAAAGCCACAGGACTGCTCATATTAAAACTCATTCTTAATGCTGTTCTTTAAGAACTGAATAGATGCCAACTGCCCCAAAATAAATAAATATTCTATTAAAATGATCGTTTATACTTAACAGCATTTTTTTACATTAAGAATTCTTGCATTTTCAAGGTGACATTGCACTTAATGGCAGGTAATTGGGACCCCTGACAATTCAGTAATGCTAAAATCCTGCTAACGTATTCAGCATGGTTTTCAAAAAAGTATAAACAGTCAAATAAATCTCTCTGCTTTTGACAGCTTGAAGGTCTGGTTGATAAAGGTGACTCATCCTAATACACTTCAGTTTCTCTTAATACTTATCATTAAAGGATACTTTGACCAAAACGTTTGACAAATAAAGGCATACATTACACAAATTAAAATGCTGTACCCCTGGCTGATCTCCAAATCAGTTGCTACTAGAAAGAAATCCACACAAGGACTACTTCGAATGGTCTTCCTTGGAACAACTCCTGACTTGGCTATTCAATTATAGCTTCTAATGGACACTAAAAATTACGTAACACAGTTGCTGATCAAACCTGGATATGTGTTGCAGGAGCATCCAGTAAGAAAGCACTTTACTATTACATAGTGATATTAATGACTGGTAACATGATCTTGGTCCTACAAGATGACTTGAAAGCAAAAGCCTGCAAAGTTAGGCCAAGTTCCCAAAAAACAGGCACTCCAGAATGCAGCAAGAAAACATTTTAAATAGCTGTCTCAAGCTCTCAATATGATGCAGAGCAAGTGTGTGCACAATACACTAACAGGACTATTACTATAAACAGGGAAATAACTTTGCATTGGTGAGTACACTACGGTGTATGCTTAACTTCAGAAGGGCTACAAGAATACTGGAGATGTACTATGACATTGCTAGTTCATGTTTGTGTAGTAAGACACACAAAGAACGTATTAGACACTAGTCAACCTTGCTACCAGTTAGAACACCTTGACTGGAAAGTTAAAAAACAGTGACAACAAAGCATAGGAGGTTGCTCAATACTTGGGTGACTTATTGGGATGAAATGGACTCATAATCACATGAGAGTTTAAAATAAGACCAAAGTTTTAAGAAGTATTCTTTAACACATGAGCAAAACAAAGTTGCTCTTGTGAAAGATGAATATCAACATGGACTTTACAGTACTTTCCCTCTTTTAAGTCTGTGAATTCCCCCATTTCCTAATGCCTGCTCATATAAGGAGCAGAAAAAGTAAGTCTGCATGTCAGCAACATGTGCACATACCTTGATTAATTTTAATGCTACCTACTGACTCAGAGGCTTCCCCTGATTGCTCAAAAAGCTCACAGTCCTCTGCCATAGTGCCCAACCAGCCAGGTGGCTTTTGGAGTGGAGAAGGGACAGCAACTTTCTTCTGAACCATCAGACCCCAGTCACCAGCTGGAGCCCAAACCAGATGGACAATACTCACAAGTCTTCCTCAGGGCCCTGTTCAGAGCTATGCTGAATCACTCTGGTCCTGGACACACACAATTTCACTGTCCGGTCTGGAGTGATGGTGGTGACCATGAATGAAGCCTCTGCCCAAGCCAGCCCAGAGTCTGGCCGGTCCTCGAGGGATGCCTTGCTCCAATCTCTCAGCCAGGCTGGGAGCTGGAAGGGGGTCCTTGGCAAACCACACCATGAAGAGCTCTGCTCCTCCTTATGGCTCGGTGGGTGCTGCCGGATCCACAGTCCTGCTGGTGCTACACACCGTGCGGGCTCCAAGAGCTGCTCTAAGCGCCTGAATTTTTTCCTCACACCTCCTCCTCCATGTGCTGGACACCTTACACGAGGATCCCTTCGCACACATTTCCCTGTCTCCACACCCCTTCCTAAGAGCCCCTCTCTCAGTCTCACATCCGCCCCATTCCCCACCTCCTCTGGCTCCCCTGCACCCCCCGCACCGAGCCCTCCCCGCCGGGCGGGCCGTGTCCCTGCCCACCGCCGGGCAGGCGGCCCCGCTCCCGCCGCAGCCCAGCCCGCTCACCCGCGTCGTAGAAGGCGTCCAGTACCGCCGTCTCGCCGAAGTCCAGCTCGCCGAAGTTGACGGTGCTGAGCTGGGCGCCCTCGGCCTCGCAGGCTCGCAGGAGGCAGAGGCGCGCCCCGGCCTC
>JAOXXN010000065.1:12890370-12934610 GCA_026770055.1 Myrmophylax atrothorax
GAAACACTTCAAACTCTATTCATCTGCAGCTTATGCCAAAAAAAAACTACAGCAACAAAGTTATTTCCTTTGGTTTGTGTAATTCTTGACTGTCTTAAAGGAGTTCCTCCTTCCCCAATCTCTCTCAGCAAACTCTGTTGAATAAAATGTAATGCATCTCCTCCAAATTTAAATCCATTTGTAAAATATCTTTTCTTATCAAATCTTAAGTATTAAATGGACTACAGTATTTCTGAAGTGCACTTAATATCAAGCTTTATCAGAGATTAGTAATTTAAGATCACCTTGCCTAGAGCAACAGATATAAATTAATGGAGCTTTTCAGATGGACTCTTCAGAGCTGTGAATTATAGTTTCTGGTTACTTTTCTTTCCAAAGCAGCCCAGCACCTACAGCACTGAAACACTGACAGGTTCAAAAGCCATGACAGCAGCACCCCTTCATAAAACGCTGCTGTAAATCAGACAGAGTCAAATTTACACTCCACAGTTAGAACCAAGAAGAGCAGGCCCGTTAACGAGGGACAGCTCTTACACTGGGGCACTGGGAACCATTCCTAACAGCACTTCACCATCCCTCCTTTCTGGGCCTTTCTTCCTGCCTGCACACAGTGCAGACCTCAGACACACAGGCTCAAATCCTGGCCCCGCAGCAGCCTTGCATGACTCCTGCACACAGATCCCTACCAGCCAGGAGGAAAACCCCAGCATATCGGAGCAGTCACTGCCATTAAACAAAACTTCAAAGATTACAGAAAGGGTTATTTGCACTGTCAGAGACTAGTACCTCTTAAAAACAATTCTTTTCAGTCACATTAATCAATACAGTATGATGGAATTATGGTGTATTAATCACACTCTTTAATATCTCATGTAAAACAGTTCTGAGACCAAAGTTATAAAGCAGATAAACATTTTGTAAGATGTTATTTACTCAAATGTTTCCATGATACAAGTTACACCACTGTGCAGTGAGAAACCCACTGATTCACAGCCTAAAAACCAATTTCAGATTAGTATTTTAGGGATTGGAACTGCAAAACAGACATGGAAGATGATCTTGTTAGATTATGCACAGTTTAGAAATTTTCCGGAAATGTCTTTTAAATTCAACAAAAAGCTCTTCAGCTAACAAAAAAAAAGGCAGTAGGTATTTATAGTACTATATAAATATGTAGCTAAATCAATATATAGCTAACTGAAGTTGACAACTTCAGACTGACTTTCCCAAAGAAATAACCTAATACCAACTTGTCCTTACAGAGATGAAGACATACTAAGTGGCCACAAGTCAGACAAGCAGACAAACTCCTCAGACGTTTCCACAACAATCAGAGAAAAGTTGCTGTAGAATTATTCTTTTTGGCATCTACAGAATGGAAAATATGCTAAAATATATATAATACTACTAGACAGCATTTATACAAATAAGAAAAAATCATTAATGTATTAATAATTTCAACATCGTACTAAATTCCAATCTCTGAAACATCTCTGCTTATTTTACTCAACGCAGAAACCCAGGCAAACTGCTTTGAAAATTAACTGGTTTTGTGTGTGTAATTCCAGAATTTTCTTTGCTAAACACAAAGGCAACAATTTTCAGTTATCCAATGTCTCCTCTCCAACCTCCAACTCCTCAATATGTAATCAAAGCATGTCAAGTCACAATATAACCCATAGAAATGGGTTAATAACAATTTATATTATTGGTCTAAGTTACGCTGAGTTTAGTGTATTGGATTTCTGAGTATGTGAACCAAACACAAATCAAATTTTACAAAACTCTCATATAATCACATTTTGTGTTAAATTTCTTGAGTCAACACACTGCACTATCAGAAGCTGAAAATTTGAGAATTAAACATTAAAATAAAATACAGACAGCTGTGACAAGAGTGGCACTGAAAACTACCCAGCCACAGAAGAAACATTTGCATTTTCTTAATGTCACTAAGTAGACACATTAACAATGCCCACACATCTGCTCAGAAAATATCCACACCACATACATCTCATGTCAATATAAAGATTCAGTGGCTAAGGAGAACAGCACAAGGAATGTATAACGAAACACATCTTCACACTTCCTGTGTCAAAAATTGCTTTAGCTAGCAAACATATTTTTAAAACTAATTTGTTGTTTCCTGTGAAGTAGTTCAGAGGTTTTATTTATATTAACAAACATCAATATGCATTGTTGAATAGCACACAGTCTTCTGGGGACAGCATGCAGCTTCACAATGGGTTCTGAATGACACTCAGAAACCACATTATCCCACTGGAGAAGATGAAAACTCCTTCCTTAAACATGAAGAGTGTTATTATTTTTTAAAGTAACTGGGAAGATGAAGCAAGGACCACCTTTCACAATAAGCCTGGAAGTCAACAGCCAACACAGATGAAATCAGACTCCTTTGCCTGAGGGAGCAAGGCTGCAGCAAAACCCATCCAAAAGACAGCTCTTAGTCCATCACTATGTATAGTAGAGCTATCAGCTACATTCCTCCTGGGCCACTTGAGCAGCATGTTATGGCCTCTTTGCCTGGTTCTTGTCCTGTATCTCCACTCTGCAGAAGCCCCAGCGGAGCCCTCCAGTCTCACTCAAGTGAAGCCGGTGCAGACAACACCTCCACAAGTACAACAGCACTGCTTCTGCTGCTGCTTTACTGCCAGGGCTCTCACAGCCTACACAGCTCCACAACAGAGTATCAGAGAAACATGCTCTTAAACCAGACCTCAGTCAGAGGATCTGCAGCAACACTCACCTCTCACCTTCATAACACATCTAGTTCTCTGACATCCCTTCGAGCTGCCCAGCAGCCTGTGAGGACAGTCCCATGCCAGTTTACCTTCTGACCTCAAAGCATCACCACTGTTTGTTGCTGTCACAGAACAGCACCAGAGCAGGGCGCGGGCACTGCTCAGGGATGGCTCCGGTCCGCACGACTCGCCACCCAGCTTCGCCCGTCAGCGGCGCACAGGCAAGGGCAGTGCTGAAGCAAGAGAATCTGGCAGTAGGCAAGCTCCCACGTTGCTGACAAGGCCTGGGGTGAGAATGGGGAGCGCTGGCAGGATTACAGATTGAAAGAAATTCCAAAAACTTCTTCAGATCCTGCATTAAGTCCTTTCAATGCCAAGAAAGTCTCTATCAAGCATGTGACTGAAACTTGGCAGCTGTGAAGGTGAAGTAACTTCGCATGAAATAATATTTGTTCTTGAGGTAATTATTTAACAGTACATACGATGACAGAATGCCTTTGAAAAATGTGCATCTTTTACTTACAGAAAACTTTGCAATCTCTTGAAAATACAGGTATTAAATAGTCCTTCACTATTCAGCGATTAAGATTTTTTCCCCTTCAGATACCACAAGATCAAAAGTGAAGTGCTCCAAAGCATATGACTGAGCAGAACCAGACTAAGAGCTAGATGCTCCAGATAAGTTCAGATCAACACTATAGTATAAGGGGTTTTATTCAATGCTACTTTTTAAAATGCAACGAACTCCAAGAACAACATGATGATATCAAAAGGATTATAGGCAGCACAATACCTTTTCATGCTTTCAGTGCTTCCATTATATTTTAACTTACTAATTATAGAAAATGTACAATGTTTTTAAAAAGATTAAATAAATGTTTAATCTAGCAATATAATTATTTGCAAAAGAAGATTTAGTTGTTCCAGGTTTCTTTTCTCATATGCTTGTTTCAATTTTGTTTTACATACTCACGTTTTCTGGGACAATCTGATCACAGAAAGTCAAAACTTTCAAAGAGGAAATGCAGTAAGTAATTGGACAAACCTTGTATCAGTTCCTTCTGAAAATGTCTTATGTCCTGAATATAAAAACTGAATTTCAGATTAATTTCAATTTCTCCCAATCATCTATTAGAACTGTTGGAAATTATCAAGGTCACAAATCATTACGCTGAACATTTGCTGTCTCTAAAAAATAAATTTGAATTCATGGAGTAATGGATTTTAATTATTTCAGATACCAGACTGGAACTTGGAAATGTGTCTTTGCAGAGAAATGCTTTTCTCCCACAAGAAAAGCAAAAGAAGTGGGTAGATTTCAAAGCCTGATTTTTTTTTCTGCATCACTGACAGATAAAAAAAGTTAATCATTTTGGCACTACTATCTCGGGATTTGGGAGATCAGGATTCAGGTCTTGGCTCTTAAGCAGATTTCTTGTACAACCCTGTCAAGTCACCTTATTTTTATAAAATCACCATTTTATTAACACTTAAGACTTTCAAAAGCAAGAAAAGGTGCATACAAATTTAGTCTTAACTTCATTTACAGCTTTCAGAGTGCTACTGCAGCACATACAAGCAAAAACATTCATTGTTTTTCAATAGTAGAAAGGACTACTTCAACCTTTCCAAAGAATTCCATCAAAGCTGGGAAGCGAGAACAGGCTGGAATTCCTGAATCTGGATAAACTAGACACATTGCTTTCAAGATTAATTGTTTACAGAGTTACAGACAATCTCTTCCAATGCACAGAACTTTGTCCTTTAAAATATTTGTATCCAACATAAAATTGTCTTCATTCTAAAGACATTTTGGCAACATCAATGCTCTTTTCACTTTCAAGACCTAAGTGTATGGATGTGGGAAGAAGGTGGTTGCCTTTTATATAAGTATACTTTTTCCACAGCTGTGAGGTAACACACTGTAAAACAGGATACGATTCTGCACAAATATAATGAAGCTTAATGCATTACAATACCCAGAAAGTAAGTTCGGCAAAATTATTTGGTGGGCAGTGCAGTTCTTCAAAACTGAACCAATCAAAGCCACATGAAAAGTTGCATCTGCAAATCTAAGTCTTCCCTCTGAGGTGAACTTTCCAATACTACTTAATCAAAAGCTTTCTTCTCAGTTACTTACTTTATAGTTTCTATCAACTTAATTCACCCAGGTACAACTTCTAAATAACTGTACTGAAACATCAAGTTCAGCCTAACGTGCCCCGGAATACATTTGCTTTGTAGTGTCACATACTTTCTTCCTATTACTGTTCTCTGAAAACAATGTAAAAACCTAAACCTAAGTGAGTGATGCTAATACAACAGATCAAAATACCAAAGTGAGGAGTGGCAATATCCATTCATCTAAAGTACAACACTAGAAAGACACGACTACATTGTAATACATTTTACTGTCAAATCTGAATGAAAGGAAGGAAAATGTCCCTCTTCTGAATAAGATGATGCTCCCTAGGAAAAATAAAATAAATCAATTATTCTTATCTTGTATTATACAAACCCTGTTTTCTATCCGGCATTTTGGGGCCCTCATGAGATACACACACACACACACACACACACGTGTGTGTATGTGTGTGTGTGTATATATATGTATACACACAGAGATATATATACACACACACACATATACCATGACTTTAAGATTTAATGCTTCTGAATTTAACTACTACCAGTGACCTCACAAATTCTGCAAAGACTATGTGCATATTTTACATCCTTCTGATGTCAACAGGTTGCAAAACAAAACAGTGTATTCTTAAGACATTAATTAAGAACAGCTCAAACTTTTTGGCACCTCAAAATGCCTGGGGTTCTAGATTCCATGCATACCTGTTTTCACTCTCAAATACTTCCATTGACATGAACATAAACTTTAGGTGCATGAGAACTAGAAAACAGACACAAAAGCTATTTTGTTGATGCATAGAAAATTGGAATTGAGAGTTACTATAGGAATTAAAAAAACACTAGAGTTCTACTTGGAAATAGACAGTTACAGTTTTGTTTTAAATAACATGATCTAAAGAAAACAATGTAACTGACTGAAGTTCCAACAGGAATGTTTGTGGCTAGTCAGCATGCCCTGTAGGGAAGGACAACAAAAATAAGAAATCAGTCAGGTATTTTGCTGTGAATTGGGAGACCACCTCCCTGCATCTTGTATTGAAGATCAGTGGAAGAAACAAGCAAAAAAAAAAAAAAAGAATTTTGACAGCAGGACCAAGAATCTTGTAATTTTTCTTAATAGTCTTCACCACATGTTTACCCAAGAAAAAAGACAGGTGTACCATTTTTATTACGTGGTCTTACCCCACCCACAAAATCACATATGTAAGGACTGTAGTCCCATTTTGAAGGTATTACCTGCTACAGGTAAGTGCAGATTGTTAGGAAGAGAAAAGAAACGATCTATATCCACAACATACAAGACCAACTATTTTTGGAATAAAGAACATTGATCTAATGCCAAGTGGTACATATCAAAGACATGTACAAGATGCCACATTTCTAACTGCTTATCAACAGAAGAGAAACAAACTTACAAGATTTCATTCATTAAATCATTAATAAGCCAGGCAACAAACAAATACAAGGGAATAATTGAACTTTTTCAAGGACTGCCCTGTAAGTTGCATTAATAGTTTATACAACCTGCCCTCCTTACATGCTTGTAGAATTGACATGTCTATGTATTTGGTAGAATACATAGAGGTAAAGAGGTCACTTGAAATATCAGAAGTATGTATTACCTCTATTGTCACCTTACATAATAACTGTTAAAAAGTTAATGTAGATCACAAACTACCTTGGTCTGTAATTACAGAATTACATGGTTTCAGCATCAGTGCAACTCACTACTTTTCATCTGGATTCTATTAAAACTGCATTCGGCCAAAGTAAGGGGATTCATACCTGGCAAGTAATGTCACTCCAGTGTAATTATCACAGAATCATACAAAGGGTTAGGTTCAAAGGAATCTTAAAGTTCCTCTTGTTCCAGCCCCTGTGCCATAGGCAGGAACACCTTTCACTACACCAGGTTGCTCAGAGCCCCACTAGCCTGGCCCTGAACACTTCCAGGGATGAGGCATCCACAACTTCACTGGATAACCTATTCCAGTGTCTCACGATCTTCACAGTAAAGAATTTCATCCTAATTTCTAACCTAAAACTACCATCTTTCAGTTTAAAACCATTGCCCCACATCCTGTCACTGCACTCATTTGATATTGAGTCCATCCCCATCTTTCCTATAAGCTCCTTCAAGTACTCAGAGGCTGCAATAAGGTCTCCCTGGAGCCTTCCCTTCTCCAGACTGACATCAACTCTCTCAGCCTGTCCTCCTGAGGGAGGGTGCTCCAGCTCTCTGATCATCTTCACGGTCTTCCTCTGGCCCCACTTGAGTAGGTCTATGTCTTTCTTCTTATGCTGAGAACCCCAGAGCTGGATGCAGTGCTCCAGGTGGGGAGCTCTGTCACCAGAGCAGAGGGGAACAATCACCTCCCTCAACCTGCTAACTGCAATTTACCCACTGAAATTCCACAAAGTTGATTTAAATTGAATTGTGACCAGTGTTTGTTTAACACAGTCTGAACTTACGCTTACCAATGACAACTGTATTCTACATTGCTCAAGACCTCCTATGCTTGATGAAAGTATGAAGCATTATGCATAGTTCATAAACTAGGTGTTCCACAAATTCTTCTCAGAAAATTTTCAAGGCAGAAAAAAATTTTAAAGTTCATCTGCTCTTTATGTGACACTATCCTCCAGTGGAAACAGCTGAGTAATGATGCAAGAGTGGGGATGCAAGAGCAACAAGGAATAGTACACGCAAGGAAGCAAGGGCAGCAAAATGAAGAACGCCCACCACAAAATGAATTCTACACAGTTGCCACTGAAGACAAAACGGTTCATCAGAGCACTAGTTCTATTACAGGAAAACTATCATTACAGCTCAGAAGCCAACTAGTACCTAAAACCTTCTTATGAGAGACTGGACGAGCAAAAGAACTGTGTCCTTCAACAGGCACATGATACTGCAACACACAGAGCTCAGGTCACAGGACTTTCCCTTGGGCGAACAAAATTCCAGCAACTAAAGAAAGTCATATAAGCACTGCAGGGATTTTCATTGCTTCCTAATCCTCTACAACTGGGATACTCGCTTCTGTTCCTTGAGCTCCCAACTGTTCCCTGGGGCTGGAAGTACAGGTAGTTCCAGTTCTTCAAAGAATTACCTGCCCTCTTCTTCACACAACAATTAATGTGTAACAATATTGTAATCACATTATAACCATATAGGTTATGTTAATGTATAATTATACAACTTTTACAATCAAGATTACTATATATTCATAAATATATTCAAAGTATTAAGTGACCTATGAGATAGCAAATTAAGGAGACATTTTAAAAGGCCGATATTCAGAACACTGAATGTGGGGCAGCAGCAGCAGCAGCAGTTGTATCTACAAATTAAATCTCAACGGTATCAATTAGCAGACTTCTCAGGAAATAATTAAAATGGGATTCTCAATTCAGTCTACACAACATCACTTTTATTGCAACCTCCATAATACAGGAGACTCTTGGAAAACTTTTCATTTTAAATTTTCTCAGGGCCTGTATTTACAGTATTATTTTGTAAATATTTTTCAGACTCCTATGTCCAAATATTGTAACAATATTGTGCATGTATTGCTTCAAGCTCTTCAACCCCAAATCTCCCTAAACTACTTACTTTCCAGCAGGATTTTCCTTATGCTCCACTTTTAGTCCAAACAGCACATCATACTGCTGTGGTCACTATAGAAATCCTGAACTAGAGGCACAGACAGCAGAGACTTATTTTATCTTCCAAAATACAGCTGAAGTTTAAGACACAATCATCTCAAGCTTTCTTAAGAGTACTTTCCACTTATTTTTCACGCATCATTCATGGAGAACTCTTCATAAGGCCTCTTCAACAAGGTGGCACCAAAATGTACAGAGTGAAATAGAGGGTAAGCCCTTGAGTTAAAAAATACCATTACCCTGGCACACTTTCTCTTCCTCATTCTATTTTCTTCATCTCTATCAGGAATACCATTTTAAATAATAAGCTGTATCCACTCACAAACATTTTCTTGTTACTGTAAAGTCAGTGACCAAAGAGAGAAAACTACTACAGATCTCTCTATTTTCATTCTGGAGTTTCTAAGAACAGATTTCAACAGCTAATACTTCCAAAAAGCATGAGTAACATTTATTACAACTAAATCCATATAATTTACTTAAATTTACTATACTTCAAAAATGTGAAGTATAGTGGGTAACAATTCCTGGTCATAAATTAAGAATTACTCCAATGCAGGTAGTAAAGTACAAATTAAGGTAGAACTTGTAAGATGCCAATTTTTCTTGACTTGTGCATGCTTTTTTCCACCTAATATTTTTGTAATTAAGTGTCTAATCACATTATTTTAACAGGCAAGAAGCAGATTTCCTGCAGAGGACTAAGAAATGAAGTATAAGTTATAGGCACTTATTAGCATTTTCCAATGTGAAATACATTTACTTTAAACAAAAGGCAAAGATCCCATTGTTTGCTGACTGGATCACAAAATTTTCACTTCATATTGCATATGTTCACCATATAAAAAGAAACTATTTTGCAATACTTCCATTTATTTTTCTTTAAATGAGAAGCTCCCATGTGCATTCTCGTCTCTGTATGTATGTATGGCTTGGCTTCATGAACGAAGATTCTGGAAGGGCTCTCCCCACGTGGGTGTGTCCTTCGAGCCTGCACAGTGGATTTTTTAGGTGAGGCACAGCGTGCACAGAACTGGCCCCACCGTTTAACTCCTGAGGTTCATCTGCCATGGCCAGGCGAGCTTGGACAGTGAAATCCTCGGGACTAGAACCTACAGCCCCCGGTATTGCCAGGAGGTCTCCCATCCAAGTACTGACCAGGGCTGACTCTGCTGAGCTTCCGAGATCTGATGGGATTGGGCACCAGGGTCGCATTTAACTGCCCTTCTCTGTATACAAGAGCAGAATAAGCTATCGTATTTTCTGAACCAGTATTCTGTATATGAATGAAAATGCCTAGTAATTACTCAGCACCTTAAAAACTCCCTTAATGGAGAGTAATTATAATGGGCACAAGACTATAGTACGAGAGGTATTTTTGCTAGTAAGAAAATAAAACACACATGTACAAAACAGTTTAACACAAACAAACAAAATAATGTTTAAATAATTAACCAGAAAGTGCACTATCTTCAATAGGAAGGAAAAATATCTGCAGTGACAGAAGCTGCCAGCTTCAAAGAACAGCAAGACTTCTACAACAACACAGTAATGCCCTTTGCATACTTGAGACATAGCAATGGTATCACCTGGAACTCTAAATTATAGCACTGATAATATCTAAATAATTTCATAGACATACACCACAGATACCAAAAATTTTCAGGTTTCATCCAAAAAGATGAAAACTGAAAAAAATGAGATGCCATTTTCCTATTACAATATAAAATTTGATTAAAGACATGCTTAATTTACAAACAATTCAAATGGGACAACTAACTGTTTGAAGAATTAAGATCAGTGGACACCAAGCAGTACATCTCATTTTGTAAGAAAAGGATTCTTATGCACCATTTACGCAAAAAGACATCTCAAGAATCATTACTCCCAGTATGATTCAAAACAGAGAGTGGTAATCTTGGAAAGTGTAAGTCTACTTAGAGAATATATAGAAAACAATGATACTTAAAGCTTATGATGGAGTGAAAAAAACACTTCAGTGCTCTCTATGTAATGTATTTAACCTCATTTTTAAACTGTGCTTTTCATGTAAGAACATGTTACAAATGACGGAGCTCATAAAATTATGAACCAGAAGCAAACAGAAAAAAAATAATTTGAACCTCCTCAATTTACTCCTTAGCAAATAAAATCAAATTCTGTCAGGGTTTAGCAAGCACCGTTCAGATCTAGGATATTTCATCGGCTCTGAGAAAAATCTGACCAATGTGGTCAAGACCAAAAATGAAAATTATTCCCCTAAAAAATATATTTACTTTTATAGATAAATACGTAGAAAAACATATAAACGCAAAACATGTGCATTTGTGAGCACTTGAGGTTTTCACTTTGAGGCTCTAGACACTTCCAAAGACAGACAGATTGCCTGAAGATTAAAATTCTTACAGTTCACAAAGTAGATCTTTTGAATATTTAGAAGCAGCATGTAGATTCTTATTATAATGTGTTCATGTAATAAAAGTATCAAATAATACCAGTTAGCATCCAAGAGAAACCCTCGATTCAGCTTATTATCAGAAAGCTGATGTATCAGTAAGCTACTATAAATTAATTCATGTTCACCAGCAGTCAAAATAACATGAACCCAGGCAGCCGTGTGAATGTATAATAATGACCTTCAGAAATTAAAATATTGCACCTGAAACAACTCTCAGAGCTGAAGGAATTGTATTTGAAGAAACCCAGGTAAGGACACGTGTAACTGGATTACTGTTGCATACAGTGTCTTAAGACAGACACACGCTTCAGTACAACACTACCCCTAATGCACATCATGAACACCCTTGTACCTTGTAAATCTCACTTTCCTCATCGTTCCTAAAATCATACAATTTTTAGGGGTAAAAGCACTGCAGAGACAGTAAAATCAAAAATGCAGAACTTCCCTTGCTGAGTGTATAACATCCACTACTCAGAAATGGGATCCATAGCAAACTTTTCGGCTCCGAAAAGCAAGTAGAACTCTAAACTGACTTTTCCAATAATTTCCAAAAAGTAAATTATAAAAACTTTTTTAGATGTAATAACATTTTTATAATCCAATAGTATTTTTTTCACAAATGATTTAACTTACCACCTGAAACACACAACAAATCATCACAAAGCAGTAAATTCATTATATATACAGACTGTACAGGGTACTGCAAAGTCTAACCAACTCCATCAGATACAGATCCCGTGAATTCGGCCCTTCTCATGAGAGCATGGGGAGAAACAGCAATTAGTAGTGATATTTCACATGACTCTTAAAAAGAACCTTCTGAACCGTCACTTAGACACCTTCTTTACACCAAAACACAAAGTTAAAAGAAGATGTTTTGAAAGTCCAGTAAAGGTATCCTATTTTATCCTGAAATCCATTCTGAAATATTGCAAATGTTCATAATGGGGCTCTCAGCACCAATTACTCGCTTTGAAGTTGTCACTCAACTGTCACGATGACAATGAAAACCTTTTCACGCCTAGAGAAAGACAATAGGAATTTTAATTACTGAATTTCTTTCTGCTGACAGTGAGCGAAACTAAATTCCACTCTCTAACCAAAAAAAAAAAAATTTAAATTGCAAGAATAATAACATTTTTTTTCTTTCCCCTTGAACATCCTGCTCTTTGTCTATATTTCCTCACATCTAGATTTCACATTTGCTCTTTATCAAATACTTCGGTGAATATCATTTTTAGGATGACTGGCAAAATTCTTTTCATGTCAATGCAGAGTAAGTTTTGTAAGTCACCTCAGAAGCAAATCTCAAATGTTTATCAGGGACTGATTTGTCCAAATCAGTATCACCACAGATTGCTTACCTGCACAGAAGTGAAGGAAAAGCTGAGGGTAATCTCATGGCTTTTCTGGTCTTGAGGGGAAATAAAAACAATTGCAAATGCTGCTGTGAGCTTTTAAAAATAGTATTTTAGATACTGCTAAGAAAAAATAATTAAAAGCCATCATGTTTTGGATCCTGAAGGTTCTTAAACATAAATCCCTACCTTGACAGGGCTATTCATTACTCACAGCATGCATGAACAATCCTGGTGATTAGAAAATATTTTTAGTTCCCCGAGACAAACACACAAGGGGACAAAAAACAGAGCACTTGGTGTTAATTTTTCTCCATCCTACCACAAAGCACCACAGCAATTACTTGTATAACCACATAGCAGTGCTTTCTCCAACAAGCTGGCAAATGGATACATCTTGATAATCTCCTAATTTGCTGTTATTTCAGGCTTTTCATATAGTAGAGCCTATCATCAGACAATAATATTTAAAGTACATTTCGAACACCAATCAAGTAGGAAAGGACAAAAACTGGAATTGACAGTTCTCAGAAAAATAAACGCATCTTCTTCCACCAAAAAAGTGTCCTGCTGTGAAGAGTTAGCATTGAATTACTGAACATCAGGTTAGATCACATAACAAAGAAAAAAAATTACTTCCTGGCCTATATCCACCATAGTAGGAAAAATATAAAAGAAACTCCTATGATGCAAGAATATACAAATAAAGATAAAAATGCAAAATGGTGAAAAATCTAGTATTTTTACAGCTTTCAGAGTAATTACTTTGCTTTTAGAAATTTTATAATACATAAATGAGGGATATAAACCAATTGGAAATGTAGCTAGCTTGCCATGGAAAAGAAAGCACATTTTATTCTGATATTAAGGACATTTGTTAATACCACAAAAGAAAAAAAAACCAACAAAGTGGACCATTAGGCATGTAATTTTTGATAATGTAAACACATTCATACAGAATACATGCTAACCTAATGGGTAAGGTGTTAGGATTCTTCCTCCTGTGTTTTTTTAATTACACATTTTAAGTTAACAGCTGCATTCACAGAGATTCTTAAGTACTCATGGATGTCAAAAAGCCACTCCATTATACACTAATATATACATTTACAGATATAGAAATGTGTGTGATCTTCATAGAATATGTGAACACCTGACATTTTCAATCCCTACTTGAAACATACAGAAGAATAAACAGCAACAGCTGTTTACAAAAAAAAAAAAAAAGGTGCTGAGTAAGACACAAGGAGTGACATTGAATTCAAATTCTCCAGGACATGAAGCGTTCATGAAATTTTAAGCCCAGACTACCACTAGGGTGACAAACTCCAATATGAAAACCAAAACAAAGCAACAGAAGAAAAAGACAAAGGAACCAAGAAAATATATTTATTCTGATGTTACAGGATGTCCTGAATAGGAAAGAGGGATTCAATCAAGAAAAACTCTACTGGTGAAAGATTTCTAAAACAAATATTCAAAAAGGACACTTGGAAAGCATCAATACTGAAAAGTTTCAAGTTCAATGAGGAGAATACAGGTTCAATACAGTGAGAAAAGTAACTTTTTTATTGACCCGTAAGATCTTGACATGATTGAGAAGGCAGTGTTATATGAAGAATTGTGATTTAATTATTGATCCCTTGAAAATAAAAGAGATTCTAGAAACTCGAAATCTTGAGAGGATGCATAAAATTAAGCCTTCAAAGAATTTATATCTGAACCAAACATACAGTTTCACTAATACCACAAATAGTAGCAAAAGCACTGCACTGAAGCCAAGTACTTCACACACACTGCAGAAGCCTCCAATCTGTCTAGAGATAATGTTTTCACAGGAAGTGATCTAAACCATGAAGTCTTTAAAAGAACACAGATGGCTAAAAAGGAACAGTATATGTTAAATAGTCTGTGAATGTTAGTTATAGTACATAAAAGATTTCTCGTCTTCATATTCATTTTCCTATGCAGTTCAGTGGTTTGGTTTGTCATTTTTCTCTAAATCAAGGGCATTGTTTTTATTGTCATCCACAACTCCTTATGTCACCCAATCAACTAGCAAAGGACAAAAAGTAGAGTTGACTATTCTCAGAAAATACATACACATTTTTCTACAAAAAAAAGACTGTCCTTCATGAAGAGTTAGTGCTGAACTGCTTATTAATCCAAGGACAAGAAGGGATAGGGAGTCAAAGCCCTTTATTTCTGCATATTGTTCCAAATCATGACCAAGCAAGAGTGATGATCACCTTTCTGAAATGCACCATTTAACAACAGCAGACTTACTCACACAATGTAGCAAGTTACACAGGCAGAATGCTCTAAATCAGCACAAAAAAATTCTGGCATTTGTAATGATTAGAAAAATCAACTAAATAAGGATCTGTATCAACAATGACCTGCATTTGCTTTGTTAGAACCATCACACCATAGAAGTAATGATTAAAAATAGCAGAGGCTTTATCATCAACATAGATTTAAATCAGATTTTCTACAGGAACCAAACAAGTGAAAAGGAGGTTGCAGCCAGGTAGGGGGTGGCCTCTTCTCCCAGGCAACCAGACACAGGATGAGACAACAGTCTCCAGCTGCACCAGATGAGCTTAGGTTGGACACTAGGAGGAATTTCTTCACAGAATGGGGGATCAGACATTAGAATGGGATGTCCAGATAGGTGGAGAAGTCAGTGTCCCTGGAGGTGTTTAAGACAAGACTGGATAAGGCACTTTGTGCCATGGTCTAGTTGACATGGTGGTACCGGGTCATAGGTTGACCTCAATGATTTCAAAAGTCTTTTCCAACCTAATTGATTTCGTGACCTATAGGTGCTATAGGAATTATTTGCATCAATATCTTGAATCCAGACCGGGTTGACAAAGACAGTAAACTACTACCATATAGTGCCCAAACACAGGATTTTATGAAATATTAAAGTAATTAATCCTTATCACAAAAACTTCAATTGGTATTAACTGACAGTATCACTTGAGAAATCCAAGTCTTTTCAAGAAGTGTCAGAATCAGCTATTTGTCTTACAGCTGATCCCTCTTAGAGCTGCTTATTAGGAGGAAACACAGACGTGACAGTTACTTGTGCTACAGTGTACGTAATCTGCTAATATGCAGTGGATTTCACTTCAACAAGTTAGATTTTCTACTGCAGCAAAGAAAAAGATCAGAATTTAAGATAATCTTGTGACAGTGGTTTTAGAGTTAGATCTTCAGAAATAACCGTTAAAATGATAATAAAAATACAAGTTTTATACACATTCATATATCCCATTTTTAGCTGTATTTTCCTTTTTGCATTAAAATTGGTTTGTATGTTATTTAAAACTTAACCAATATCACAAGTCAGGTGAGAAGTGACCTTAGCTCCACAGAGTTTTACTATGCCCTTAATTAACTAAAAATGAAGCATCCCTGAAAGTCACATCTAAAAATAAAGGAATAAACTTTTATCCTGCCAGCTACCTAATTATTAGCTTTAATCATTCCAAACGTTTTCCTGGCTACCTTTAGCACTTTGACTTAAACCTCAATCATATCCCCATCTACATAATACATAAAAGGGATAAGAACGATTCTGTTACTGCAGTCATTGGCTTCCCTCCATTCTGGGAAACTGACTTCATCTATTAGCAATAACTAATTACATTTGTGCTCTACAACACTTTTATGTTGGATTCCTTATATTTTAAAATTTATTGATTAAATTACGAAGCAATGGGAGCCAGTATCAACTACCAACATGAACTCATAATATTAAGCTAAAACCAAAAGAGCCAGGAAGTAATTCCAATTACATTTATTTAATTATAAAGCTCTCATGTTCGGCAAATCATCAAATACTGCAAATGCTTCAGTACGTACTATGCACAGAAGCCTTTAACTTCTGTTGTATGAGGAAGAAAAACACTGATTTTACTAGCAAAAAGAAGTGACTCAGAAACAGCAGCTACAAGATACCAACAGTATTAATCACATTAATCAAGGTATCTATTTATAGCAAGGCTACTGAAGTTATTTCAATCATTATCTCATTTTCCTGATGGATCTTAAATATAAAGAACTTCCAAATTCACAAACACTGGAGTACATGTCATAAAAGACAAATAACATATTAGAAGCAAAGTATGCACATTAGATTTTAAAGGTTACAAAATGTCAGCATGTTGTATAAATTTAAGGAAAGCAAGTTCCAAGTTAAAGTTATAACTATCTTTTTCAAAGGGCAAATAAAACCATTTCCCATTGTGTTGTATACTTAGAACTTTTAATATTTACAAAAATAGTTATTCATTTGTTTACACCACAAATTATTGGCCTCAAAAGTGTGTTCCGACATACTAGCTGTCACTTCACATGTGAACGTCCTTTTGGCTCTGCATTCACAGTAAATCATAGTTTAAAATCTTTTGCTCTTCACAAATCAAACAACAGAAAAAATCCTTGAGGAATTTATCTGAAAATACTGTTAGAGAGTTCCTAGTCATTACTCAGTGACCACACAGCCATCAGATTAGATTCCCACATCATTTCATGCTGGCAGCTAACACAAATAGGCAGCAGACAGATGACACGTTCTTTGAAACATACCTGCAGGGCGCTGGTGCTTTACAAACAAAAGTGTGTTGTATGTTACAAAAATAAGACTAAATTACTAACATTTTCATTTAAGAAACCCCCATACTATCAAAACAAGCAGAGTAAATCAAAGAAGAGCAGCAGAAGACCAAATTGAATGGGAAGCAGGATGGCAGAGATAGAACACAGGGAAACAACCATCTCTTCTTCAAGCACTACTGCTTCTGCTCTCACTGCTTTGGCAGCATTTTTCCAGAAGAGTGCAAGAGCACACCTGTTTAGGCAAAGACCAAATTACCAATCTCATCTGACCAAGGTAACAGAACTAAAGGATTTTTTGGTGAAAATGTTAATTGATGTCCATGCAGCAGCTTTACAGTTGTCTGACATGAAGATTGCAAAGTCACCTCTGTCCTACAGGTATCTCGCATTTCTGTTTTCTGGCCTTTCTTTATCACCAAGGAAAACCTCTTCAGCTTCTGTGTATGTGAGAATTCTCCACAGAACACAGCAATATAAGCAAATGAGCACATGACACAAGCCCTATCATGATAACTCTGGATCCAGACTAAATAAAGCTGAAAGAAAGCCATAGATGCCATTTGGAAACAAATGATGATGTTTTGAGGTCAAAAAGATGGCCTTAGTACTGAGTACCTGTGGTTGTTTGCACAGTTCTGACTTCAAAGCATTAAAAATACTGTCATGTATCAGAAGGCTGACAGGAGTATAACAGCCTAGTAAAAGCAACTCTTACACTCAAACTAGTTTCTGCAGATTCTGAAGGGACAATTCATGTTATATGAGTTTATCAATTTGCTCTAAAGCAGTTTTTCTTTCCACTGCCTAGAAAGGCTGTCTTCCTTTGATAAACTAATTCAGTGATCTGAGCTACATTTCTAAACCTGAACCACAATCTCTTGAACAATACTTGGTGCCTCCAGCTGGGCTCCAGTCAAGATTGGCACTATTTCATCAGAGTTCTACGAAGTATACAGGCATATATGGCTTTGAGCCGACACACATGTCCCAACAGTTACAGATCTCCACTTCCAAATCAGTGCACTTAACAATGATCAGCAGATTAACAATGATCACTCCACCAAAAAAGTTCTGGCTAGTACTCAAGCAGGGCTTAATCTGCTATATGGGATGTAAGGAGAAGCTGAACAGACTGTCAAGACAAACATGCAGCATGAGGGTATTCACAACTGGAAAAACAGGAAGAGGTAATAGTTTAAAAATAACCGGGCAGAGAATGGATTCATGTACTGGGACACAACCACTTATCAGAACTAATTAACAGCATTGCTTCAAAGAACTTCAGCTCAAACACTTATTGCAGTTCCTGACCCATCCAGTACTCAAGTAAAAAAGAATAAATGCTGCCATTGATTCTGTAACACTTCCAAATCCTAAAAATTCAGTCATAATACAAAACCCAGAGATTATGGGAGTATGTTTGTGAACTTTTACAAACCATATTCTACCCAAGTTTGAACTGATGCTGGAAAGAGTAGAAAATAGTTCAGAAGACAATTTTAATATACATCAATATTGGTAAACTACACAGGAACTTTCTTTGAAATCACTGCATTGAGTAGATTGTGCAAACTTTTTAAGTACAAACATTCAATGCCTTGGTTGTTACAAAAATTCAGTTTTATACCATGTAATATTATGACATTTAAGCAACTGAGGTCTTCAGAACCACTTGTGCTTAAAAATAAGGGGCTTATCTTTAGGAGCTTTTGGCATCTGAAATACAGGAAATCATGACACAGCAGGGTAGGAGTGGGCAGAAAAGAGTACAGAAAGAAAGCACAATGGAGTGAAATAAGGGCCATGGTGCTGAGCAATAGAGACGTTTACATTAGCAAATCCACTGCACATTTGCCTACTGTTTTCAGCACATGGAAATACGGCAGGCCCAGCAGACAGCAGCAATAAATCCATAAAAGAAAAACACTTGTGCCAGGGAACATAAAAGACTCTTAGTAGGCATTAATAGATCCATGCTGCTTCTCTTTAATTGTAACAATTCTGAATTGAGAACTGAGAATTTAGTATAACTAGTAGATACAGACTGCATATTAAATATGCTGCATTTTATCCATCTATGGTAACACAGTGCAGGGAGAAAATAAACCTGCCTGTAAGGTTTCCCCATGCATAGCTGAAATCGGAATGAACAGTTCATTGCATCTCTCCACATTGAAAAGCTATACCAACACTTCCTGCTGTCCTTCAGATCAAAGGACAGCTCAGAAAAGCTGGAGTTAAAACAACAGAATTGCCTTGTGGACACACATGAAGATCATTCTAATTAAAATCCAGGTGACTGACAATATACATATACATTTTTCTCACCAATACACACATGCTGACTTTTCATTAGTAGGAACAATTTACAGCAGAGAAACTTTTGTGAACAATGTTTCTGGATCTGTGAAATCACCTCAAACCTCACCTTCCCCATCACAAGTCAAAGGCACAATTTAAAGACTCCACAATTATGGGTAACGCTCCAAGTTTGTCTTTTACTTCCCTTCAGGCAACCTTGTCTTTTTTTTTTTTTAAGAGCAATGGAAAAGAAAAAGCAGCTGCAGGAAAATGAAGGGAAACACTCTAGCTTTTACCTGAAAGGGAGTAGGAGGAGGGAAGGGAAATCAGTAACAGCCAAAATAGGCTGAGAAAGACCAATTACATTTTCAGAAAAATAATGGGTAAATATTTAGTCTTATGCACCAAAGGTTACAAACTCTATAAAGCAGGGCAAATTTCAAATCTAGAAATCTTACCTGGTAATCAGCAGACACACATAAACCAAGTAATTTTTATTACATCCACATCTGAATAGACTTAGGCAGAGGGAGTAACCTTGTAAGAAACCAGAGTGGGGACAGAGCTAATGACATGTCTAAAAGCAAGAAAGGCAAGCTTGAACTTGATGCAGTTTAACAAGAGAGCCAAGAAAGCGATTTTTCAAATGGATGATGTAGTTAAAGCAGCAGGTAAAATGTGGATTACTTGAATGGGACTAAGGAAGAGGAGGGGAAGTGCTGCAGAGCTCTGAGAAAGTTACAATAGCCCTGCAGGGAGACAAGGCCTTTAACAGGAGGCTCTGAAACAAAGGGAAAATGGGCAGGTCTTCAACACTTCAGGCAAAGGGGCAGTAATGCACAGGCACAGTTGAAATTCGAAGAGTAAAAGAAAACAGCAGAGATGCTGCCCCACTTCAGGAGAGGGCAGCAGCCACATGGAAGAGAGAACTAACACCAGTAATGCCACAGCAAACAAAACTTAAAGATACAACATCCAAGAGTTTCCAAGGAAAGAGACTAACATGCAACAATATCTGAAAATGGCACGGGTCCTGATTTCTGAGAAAGGGCTCTGTATCACCTGATTTGTCACTTGGGGCAAGTCGTATCAGAGCCAGACCTGCCAGGGGAGCAGCACAGTTATGTAGTGCCCTGGCACCCTCCCCACATGAGGTCATAATCTCAGCCATTACAGTCCTCTCCACTGTAATTGTTTGCTTCAGCAGATGATTATTCCTTACCCAAAGTCATGAGTAAATGAAACCTCTTGCAGGAGCTGAAAACCTGATGTAAATTTTGAAAAGGAGAGCACCATCAGCATTATCTGCATTGCAGTCATCTCAGCAATGTACAGAGGCATTTACATGTCGACAGGACACACAGTCTCTTTCAGATAAGTGTCTTTAATTTAAGATAGCTCTCTTCAGCATGTGACAAAGAAGTAGCTTTTTTTTTTTTTGCAAGAAGTCTAAAGTGGAACATATATATATCCATTTACCAAGTGCTAAATTTTATGCTCCTTTTCTGCAGGAAGATGTCCTTCAAATGCATTGCAGGACTCATGAAACTGGATTAACAATGTCATAAATCATACACCTGCCAAAACAACAGCATAAAAAGTGAGACCAAATATAACCTACATCTGATTTGAATAGATACTATCTATATTTAACAATTTGTTATAACTCAAATATTAGCATTTATTCAAATTTCAACATAAATCACCACATCAGTTTTAATTTTCCTATAGTTAATTGTTTTAAAAACAACTTTTGAGCTTTTGTAATGCCCTCATTTATGATTTAATAAGTTTTGGATTTGCATAAAGAAGAAACTTGCAAACTCAATCCTTAAAAATATTCTGCCAGTGCTTCAACTTTTTTTCTTCAAACCAAATTGGAACAAATTCCTTGTTTACATTTCTCAAATTATCAACTGAATGCTTCACAAACCAGGACTGCTTCTAGGACCATCCTTTAAACTGTAGGATGTATTTTAAGTTCATGTTTCCTTTAGGTACAACAGAAAGAACAGTATTTCTCTCTAGGCTCAATTTCTAAGTCTCAAACTCAGTTTCCATATTAAATTTAAAACCCACCATCTTAAGAGTATAAAGTGACAGCATTACAGGGTGATTTTGTGACCTAAGTTTTACTGCAAACCTGCACTCACTCAATACATCAAGTAAATCTCAGAAAACCTGCGGACACATCCCTGTAAGGATTTCTAAAAGGAACCAAGAGGTATCCAATCACCTTCCTCTCTAAGGGTAGCAATCACTGTAAATCTTGGAAGCACGGTACCAAACTAAGAACTATGATAATTCATTAACTTAATGTCGTAAGTAGATTAGTCAATTGATGCAGCAGAAATGAAACTGAAAGAAGAGAAGAACCAAACAGAATTTTGAACAATCATCATTCAGGAAACCAAGTTAATGTATATTTATACCAACAGATGAATTTTGTTTTGGAACATGCGTACACAAATTCCCCTAAAACAACAGAAATTAATGTACAGTGTTCCAAAAATAATGAAACAAACTGCCCATTCATGTTGAAATCCTCAGAATAATGAAAACACAAAATATTTTACATCTGAATGTCTAGTTTCACTAGTTGTTTTCCTTTTTTTTATAATGAATATTGTTAGAAAATAGCAGTTAAGAAAAAAGCAACACAGAACATGCTATAACTGGTTCAGCCAGCCAAATATCAATGTCATTAGAAAACCTACAACTACATTTCTGTAAGAGCCTGAAATACCAGATAGTAATTGGTAAACAAGAAGAAATATTCAAAGTTTCAGTCAGAATTAATTAGAAAAGTAAGTAGTCCACATCAGAGAGACTGCTGTGGACCATACACAGCTTATACTTTTGTCTCCTTTTAAGGACACTTAATAGATAACATTATCATAATACTCTGATTTTTCCTTAGTTTCCTCTTTTCTGACAGAATGATTTATAATGAATTGTTGCAATCAGCCACCCATTCATCGGATTACACACTTTCCTGTGAGCGTAACCTGAGCCACACTCCAAAGGTGAACGGAGACCTGACAAGCCAGGAGGGAACTTGGGATAAGCAAGCCAGAAGCGACACACATGCCTATAGAAGGCAATACCCAATATAACTCACCACACCATAGGCAAGTTTCAGCAGGGCTCAGTTCAACACTGGGACAGCACCAGCACACTCCCAGCTTCACACCTGGACCTGCAGATCACCAGGGAGCCACGTGCAGGATTGTGCTCATCTACCAGTAACTCTCACAGAGCTGATGCTTTTCATTTCCAGTTCAGATACAACAAAATAGGGGAGATTTAATAAATTAAAAGTGAACCAAATAGAATGAGGAAGAAAGGGGGCTTGGGGGGAAGGCAAGAAGCAGGAGATCAGGAAGAGTGAAGAGACTTGTCATATCTGAAGCATTTTGTAAGAAAAGCATTCTTACCATGTCCACTCTTTCAAGGAAGCAACTGAGGAAAGTCATGAAGGAACCACACCAGCTCACCCCTCAATCAACATCTCTCACTCACCATTTCATACTTCTGTCCCCTAGACAAAATTTAGAGATGATGATCTTGCAACCTTCCTCATCTTCAGCAGTTTTCCTATCATTTTGCCTTCTCAGAGAGCAGTCTGTACTTAAGATTTATTCCCTGCAAGTTAAACTCTTTTTCAAGTTCAATCTTGCTTAACGAGTTACTTTTTATTATGGAAAGCTTTTAAATGCGTTGTTTGTTCTGTCAAGCCCAAATAACTGCTGACATTCTAATCATGAGGCCCTTGGAAAAAAAAAAGTTTTGCTTAAAAGCAATCTTTTCATTTACCTATAAAGCAATTATATATACCATGTTTAAATCATTTCAATAGAAAAAATAGCCTGCCTACACTTTAAATACTGCGGAGGATAAAATACATTGAACTGTCTTCTTCATATTTTAATTATTCCCTCTCTTACTGAAATCTGAATTTAATATGTTTTTACAGCACCAGCTTTCTTTAGTAATTCTTCCCAAGTCCTGAAGAAGGAATTAGCCTTCTAAACTGCAGAGACCAATCTCCTTCTAATATAAAGCTCCATTATGTCATAGGCATATATAAAAATATGAGTTCTATGGAGAAACAGCTTCTAAGGGCAGCTCGAATTTAGCACACCCTGACCTTGCATACATTTTGTCAATTTTGTCAAAAACTGCCCTGCCCTTTCTCCTCCTCTTCTTTCTACAGGGGAAAGAGAATAGTTCTGAACGAAAAAACATAAAATACAAGAAGTTTTTCTCAACTTATATAGTTATTCCAAGAAAAAAGAAACTTTAAATCCCTGCCAGACACCTGCATACAGCTGAGTATTCAGAACAGCAATATTAAAGTTACCCAGGACTTTGGCTAACACCACCAAACAAGCAAATACTGTAATATATTTTTTGCTATTCTTGATTGCAATTTGTGTGGGCACATTATTTCTCAAATATTTTAGTTTAGCTGAACTTGTCAGATTATGTTCCAAAGAAAACTCAGTAATTTTGTTTATTTAAAAGCATTCACTGTCTTCTAACATTCTCAGCATGGAGGTGATCAAGATTTATTCTTCTGTCCAAAATATAGCAGCTTTTTTTTTTAATTTAAGAAATGCATGCTAATAAAAGAGCAGCATTTGAAGCCGGCAGTGGCTCCCTCCTCAAGAGAAAAGCAACGGCTCAGTGCTGCAAAATCTCTTTCCTTTCAGCAGAAAAGCCCTGTCCACTTGTTGCTTACTTTCAGTTATAATAAATACCTTATGATATTGCAATGACTGGGCGGGATTTGCATTACTGCATTTGGAACCAACTGCACAGATGCAATTGACTCCTCTTGAATTCACAAAATTACAAGTTTTCAGTATCACCAACTGGATAGCTCTTTTTTCCCCTTTTATTAGGGGCCAGAAAATGTAAAATAGCATGTACGATTCCAAGGAAGTCTTGATCTGAACAGCAGACTTTCATCGTGAACACCATTCCCATCAACCTTGCTAGGAGAAGAAAATCCAGTGTTACAAAGGGATACAGAAGGTTCTGATAATGGTTAGGTCAAAGTACTATGACAGCCCTGATAAAAGCTGAAAACTGTTTTGCTACCTTGAACGTAACTTTTGAAAACGGTAAAATGACTCAACTATGCAGAAAACACCATGTCTTTACCCTTACGCATTTGTGTTAGAAACAAGATGAAGAGTATCACAGTCCACCAGCAAAACTCCAACTACATCACAGCAAAACCAGTTCTTGCCCCACAGCTGAGAAAGGGTTGGGTTTTCTATTACCTCACATCTTGATGTGAGGAAAGCGATGTAACTCCCTCTACTCAAAAAACATCCTCCTACTCAAAACTGGGGTTGAACTTATATTTTTGAGGCAAACAAAAATGACTGTTTTTTAAAATGGCTACAGTCTGCTAATATCCCAGTGGAGCTAAATGTTCTGGCTTCTCTCATCAAACATAGCTAGACTACTTGATGTCTTCTCTTTGCCAAAGAGATATTCACAAGACTATGCTCTTTCTGTCTGGCACCCTAAAGCAACGAGAGACAGCAAATGTTCTTACAATAAAGGTCTTGCCATACCAGGGTAACTGAGAAAAAAGACAAGCATGTAGCCTTTGTTCTTAATCTCTGCTGGTTAAGTTTATGAAAATCAAACATTATCAAAGACTTTTGAACAGACTTCCTTTTACACCGTATGATATACAAAACCCACCAACACTGCAACATTAATGCAGGTGAAAAAATGCAAGCGAACTGGCTGATGCCATTCTAGCCACCAGGATGGCACATGGCAGGTTAACTCGCATTCTTTGACTACCATTTAAAGTTTAACAGCCAATACTCATTTTACATTTCCTGCTGCCTATCTTAAGTAGATGAATTAGAGGTGGTGATATTTGCTTTGAATTTCTGTATTAAATACCAAATCTGTAATAGAGCAAAGATGATAAATTACGAGGAAGTATTTTTCAATCACATAGAGCATTTTCTACTATTGGTATCTAGATCAGATCTCTTATGTTGTGCCTTTATAAAAGAAACAATAAGATATTTTTGTATCACACTCAAAATAAATTATATTGATCTGCTAATTTTGTTCAAATATAGAAAAGTTCCCAAGAAACACCAATTGTGCAGTACACTGATACAAAAAAATGAATTATAATATGACTCAAAAACACAGTCCCTCAGTTGAACTCCTGACTTATACAATGCCATAATCCACGGGCAACCCAAAAGGCCATGTCACCCTGAGTGACCTAGTTTTGGAGACTGCATCTTGGTCATCTCCAAGATAAACAATGACCTGAGCAACCTCAGAAAACCATAAATGAACAAAACAGTAACTGTGCACTCCTCCAGAACAGGCTGCCATCAATACTTCGGACTGCATTTCCACAAAATTACTGTTTCAAAACTATTACTCCTTAAGGGTAACAGAAAACACAATCTGCTCTAAACACCATGCAATCCCAGTGACAACTCTGATCCCTAGAAAATGAATCTTTTCTTCAAGAAAAAGACAAAAAAGTTTCCTGAAGACAGAGTTTTTCCAGAACTCTGTCCAGGACATATGCCATGCCAATCCCAAACCACATTAGGTTAATATCTCTGCCAAGATACAAATTGAGCATAATGTATACTAACCTTCCCAACCATTCCCAGAAACCAATTATGATAAACAGCAGACCCACAGCCTATACATTTTACTGGAAAAAGTTCACTCATAAGAATAGGACAACTGGAGTGGAATGAAAACTCTAATTCAGTCCTGTCTCTTTAAAGTATTCCTCACACAAAAATGGATGTATGTTCCTATTCTGAATGAAAATTCTGCACTGAGAATGAGCCCTAAAACGGCTGCAGGAATACTAAATGTACACAGTTATCAGTGACTGTACATAATGTAAAGAATTTCTCTTTATAGATGCTAAAACAAAAAGAGTTGCAAAGTCGAATGACTTAGTCATGAAATTAAGTCCACCCTAACTTTACATACATAAAACAGGATTTTAAAAAGCTCAGTTGCATATCAGAGAAACTAATTATCTTATCTGAAAATTATTAAACACAGGCTTAATCGAAATGCTGAATAACTATTTAAAAACATGTGAAACCCAGCAAGGAGAGAATTAAAACCAAAATGCAGATAAGCCACAGGAATCCAAAAGTTCATGAACTTCAATATCTCCCTTACCACAGCAGGAAGGAGAGGACTTGGAACCTGCTCATGAGACCTTCATTCTGTCCAGAAGGTCACTGTGGAAACCTGGGAGCTGGGTGGTTGCTCTGCTCATGGTCATCTTAAGGAGCAGGACTGAAAAGCTGTGTGTTTGACTAACCTAACACACCGGTGGGAAGAGAAGGCTTTTACACCAACTGCTGTTTACTGAATTTCTGCTGTCTTCAATGTTCAGCTTATTCATGACCCAGAAAAAAAAAAGTCAAGGTCAGGAAAAAAAAGGGGAAAAAAGAGAAAAGCTACTAGAGTTCAGCATCCACCAAAGTTAGGCCAAAGGACAAACAACCATGAGCAATCACTGTGGTTGAACTCTAAATGGCCAACACTGGTTTCAATAAAACCTTGCTGGTACCTTTGAGCAGACAGGCTTGGTAGTGCTACGGAGATACAACTATGTAAATAAATGCAGGAATTTATGTCAAGATAACAAAAAAGTGTTTAAATGAACATGATGCAGAACCACTTTTGTTTCTACTCAGAAGTGACTATCACTGCAGCCTTACAAAACTAACTCATACCACTGTCTGTGCTGCAGTTCATGAAGTTTATTTTTCAGGTTCATTCTCGGGATCTGAGAATATTAATAATTAATTTATTCTCTTATCCTTCTCTTCACGTGTGTTACAGGAAGATGAGTAACAGTACAAAACTCCTGTCCTAACTCTGATTTTCCCCTCCCTCTGTTATTGTTGCTGCATGAGAGGCAGGGACTTCAGATTCAGACACAATAAACAGAGATTACATTCCTGAATAAAGGTGTGCCAGAAACCTGAGAGATCTTTCAGCCACAGAAATATTGTAACACATTCCCTCTAATTATTATGCAATATTACAGTCTTTACAGCAGCAACAGTAATTTCATGGTTACAATCCAATCCATTCACTAGAAAACTGTTACAGAGCACTTTCAGAAGGAAGGATTTTTACGAGAACAGGACTGTTGAGTCAAAAAGATGAAACAGTAAGAAGCTTGTAATAAGTAATAAATAATAACTCTAAATAATAAATAACTGTAAAACAGTAATAAGATTTACCACAACACCGGCATTAATCATTCCTTGCACACGTGCACATTTTGTGTGAATTCTCTTAAAAGCATAATGACAGTAAGTGCTTTTGTTTATTTACCTTAATTATGCATGAAAATACTTAAAACTATTATTGTTTTAGAAATCTGTATGATTTCCATTTCTCAACAGTAGATAGCTGGTTCCTAATAAATGACTGAAATGTCTGAATACGAGTCACGCAAAAAAATCTCCAAGGTTACAACTTCATTTTTCCAGTTAGAAAAACTCTCAAAATATTTAGTATGTTCATAAATAAAAAACATTTGCTTTAAATAAACATGAATTTAATTATAAGGTCAGGTACAAAGCATTCTAAAACTATACTTATGCTTTTCAGCTTCTTAATTCTCCAATTTCATAATCTTTTTCAGAGAACAAAGATATGGAAACAAAAAAATCTGTTAACACAAGCATCATGCTACAGCTCTGTAGAAAAGAGCATTAAAGATAAAACTTAAAACACGATATACCTGCATGACACCTGGTAGAATGGATATCCTGGCAGAGGAACAGAGTTTGCAAATCCAGACTGACTCGACATTGCCTTCAGGTACTGTAGTCACTTAAAGCGCTTCTATATTCCATACGTTAATTCCTTACAAAAAAAATACGTACGTACATATCCATCTGTACCTTTGTTCAAAGCTAACTAAAAAGGAACCAAGTGCATATTCGAAGGTCTTGAGGATTCTGCCTGCATTTCAAACTGCTTCCTCAGTAGTGAAATTCCTAAAAGCCAACACCCTCATGACATCACATACTACAAAATCATAAGCACGCAATTATTTCAGCAAAGCAAGGGCAGCCCGTCGATTTTGCCTCGCCATAAAGCCCTGCACTGCATTCTTCCTGAAAGCACAGTGCCTTTCAGGCTGGCGAGAGGCAGGGACCTGCTGCCTTGAACAGCAGCCCTGCTTTGGCAGGCAGCCAGCAACCAGCAGAACTTATTGCCAATGCCGCAAATCCCTCCGATCAGCTAATGAAGAGCCAGACTGCAGGTGAAATGTGGTTTTAGCCCATTGCAAGAAGTTCCTTGAAAATGAATGAGATCCATGACCTTGAATGTAGCGACAAAAACATCACTTACAATTTTCAGTTAAATGTACACTGCACACTATTTATGAGCAACATCAGATTGCACTGCACATCGCAGCAATGTAAAAAATCATACTGAGCTTCCCCTGCTAAAAAAGAATCCTCTCGTGCTACACCCTCAACTATGGGAAAACAAGAGGGAAGGAGAGGAGATGGAATCTTAAACCACATTACTTAAGCTACTGAATATAGAAATAAAATTATGTGCATGCATACCTGTAATATTTTACTACTGCTTAAATCAAAGAAATATCAAAAGCGAGATTTCTTTTGATATACAGTACAATGGTAAGTTATGTGAAAGTTTATTTAGGCATGCCTTCCTCAGGAGAGAAAAAGACTACTGGAAAGCAGGAAGAGGTGAGTAGTCCCAGCATAGCCCAGTGACATGACTGATGTCAAACAAACTTAAATGATTATCTACCTACACTACTCAAACAAGGTGTACAGTGCCCTCACATGAAGATTTGCTTAGTTTAAGAAAAATATTAAATAAAAGAAATTTTTTAATTATTTCATTACTTATGCTAGCTTCTCTGGAAAATATTAAAATATTAATATCTCTACTTCATGACGTACTATTTACTCTCACATTATTTTAATTTTGTCTCTCAGTTTTGGAAAAATAATGAATCGGTTTCACCTGGTTTATCCCAAGTTTATAATCAATATCTCAGTCATCAGAAAAACAGTACAAAACTTTGTCACTATCCTAGGTATCTTTTAAAGTCTGATTTAAAAGAATAGGAGCCTGTTCCTCTATCTTACACATAAATTTAAAACTGAGCCTATCTCAGTGAAATGTTTAGTTTCTTGTTTGTGTAACTCAAGTGCTTTTACAGTGCTTTAAATAGCACCACTGTGCTATTTTACATTGCCTATTACTTGTCAAGGTGTACAAAAGACCAGCTTATTTGTGAAATGTGGTAACATTTCAAATGGAGCTCCAACAGTGGGGGTGGGGGGTGGAACCCCCAAAACACTCACAGACTACACAGTAAGTGCTTGGACCTCAAAAAAAAAAATTGCAATGCTTATTAATGAGCTCTCACACTGTCATACACAGAGCTCACTCACCTGTTCCCACCAGCTCCAGCTTGGGGAATCACAGGCCACTTCTCACAACAAAAAAACCCCCTATACCTGCATACAGAATAATATGTGGATGCTACACAGGGCACCAATTCCTGATATCCTATAAAAATGCCAGGATAACACAAAGAGGAGCCACAGACTTCCCAGAGAAGTATTTTTTTTATTTGTTCAACAGATACGTCTGGAAAAACAAAGAAGCTTCTGGGTACATCATTTTGCATAAATTTTAATCTCTCTCCTGGCTGTAAAGAAAAAGCTTGAAAAGGCAATTCAAGCACAAATAATGTTGCAGTATCAGCTGAATTTTTACAAACAGACTTGAGAAAGCATAATCTCCCTCATGTTTAGTATGGAGCATGAACATCAAAGCTCAAGGCTCTCAAAAACCATATGGTTAACAATAAAAAAAAAATGTGTGCATATGAGAAGATGATAAAACTCTACCCGGCCTGTCCAAATCATCCTCACCTACTGCCTAATCAGGGATATTAGGATAAGTGTTGTCAGCTTTCATGCCTGTGGCCACAG
The DNA here is from genome assembly GCA_026770055.1 of Myrmophylax atrothorax. Lineage (NCBI taxonomy): Eukaryota > Metazoa > Chordata > Aves > Passeriformes > Thamnophilidae > Myrmophylax > Myrmophylax atrothorax. Next base: position 12,920,741 of record JAOXXN010000065.1, read on the forward strand.
CTGCTGAGGGACATGCCAGTCATTCCTCCAAGCTGCTGTGGCTGGCCCTGAGGAGTCACCTTGTGTGCACATGCTTAAAGCACTTACACATTTATTCTGTATATTTACTCATTTTTTATTTGGTCTTCTGAACACTGATAATGACAGCATTAGCACATTTATGAAGTAACTCTCATCTCAGAATAATTCTTCTTAGTCCCAAACCAGGAATTTAGGATGTTTCCACTGGATTTGCCAGTTGAAAAGAATGTTAGTGTCAAGTCATAAGATTACAGGCTTAGAACCCAAGAGTCTCAGAGGCTGCTAGTGGCTTGCCATGCCATTTTGCAAAAATCATATAGTCCCTTAATGCCTAGCTTATCCACATAATAATACTGGCTGACAGCAAAAGAATGATGCTAGGTGAAATTTTTTTTTGTAATTAAGTATTGAAATCCTCTGATTAAAGATTTATGAAGGGATAAAACAGCAGTAGCATTTGAGGGAAAAGATGTGTGGGAATATTCAGAATGCAGCTTTCTTTTTGTCTCCTGCTCCTAGTTCTAACACAACAGAAGCATTATTGCTCAGAAATTTAAATTTAAATATAAAAGCCATTTAAATTTTAAAATGTGCTGGAAAGTGCAGTTTTTAAATGGGTGGATGGCATTACATAGCATTTAAAGATGGGGATAAGGGAGATGACAATAGGCAGACAAAAACTGTATTTAAGATGATTACAGAAGTACAATCCTTCACTGGTAGGCATCAAAACAGTTCAGTCATTCGGAAACAGGAGGGGAAAGTGTGGCTTAAGACAGAGAAAGGGGAAGGAGAAAAAATCTGGTAAGGACCAAAGCACACAATGAAACCCAACCTTTACCAAGTGCCCCTTTTTTTCTTTTCACACACAGGCTGGAAGACAGAACAGAACCACTTCTGGGATCCACATGTACTTGCCAAACACCACCTCCACTGAAAGAGACAAGTGGGTTTCATTCCAACTGCAGTCACGTCTGTTTGTATTTTACTTCCGTGTTTTGGAGCCAACAAACTCACTTAAAAATAACCACATAAGTATAGTTTGGCATAGCATTCCATTAATACTCATTACTTTGCTGGAACAAAATTAAACAAAGAAAGTAAGTTTGAGGCACAAATACTGTGTGTTTCAGAATTTACAGTGACCTCAATACTGAAGGAAGTGACCTGTTAGAGTCACTTACTGCTGCTACTTGAAAAGGTATGAAATACTTAACTGAGATCTAACTGCACTTCGAAAGCAAGGACAGGCTGAAAGACTGGAGAAGAGTAAGTTCATGACCACTTCCAGGTATTTCAAACAAGTAGCAACTTTGGTAAACTAATGGAAAATTTGTTTAAACTATAAAGTCAGGCTGAAGGAGAAATAGAAATTAACTGCATTACCAGAATCTAAATCAACTTCATTAAATCTAGAACTGAGAGCAGGCACAGTGTAGACAATTATGTGATGATATATCGAAATGCATATAAAATGTTTAGTATTCATAAAAACAGAATTAAGAGTCATGGAGAGATTATTGTAACATCAATACCATAAGTCAGTAATTTACTCCCATACAAAGTGTTATATTTGATATTTTCACTGCCTGTTATATTAGTGTCTAATATATTAGATACTAAAATAGAAGGCAAAATATTACAAGAAACCTAGAAAAAAATTACATGGAGTTTGAAAATGACATGGAGTTTGTATTACTTCCAAAGAAAATGTTACAAAGGTATTCACTACAATGAACACTACTTAGAAGACATAATGGAAAATCTTTTCCTCCTTTCTGTACAAAACATAAGAATAATGAAATATTCAACAATACTGAAGAACAATGGCAAATTTGAAACTAAAGAAGGACACTGCCACTGAAAATTCAAAACTCATCCAGAGTTAAAGAGAAATCGGATATTTATACAGGTGACAAACAGAAACAAACAAAACACACATACACTTCAAACAAATAAATACTGCAGAAGTGGCAACTGGATGGAAAGAGGACTTCTAAGCAACACCAGTACTTGCGAGGAAAAAACGATGTGAGAAAGCCATCTAACCATGCCTTTCACTCTCTTTTGAGGTGTCTAGTGGGTTAAATGATAATACATAATCTCTGCTGCACTCTTAAACTTCTTGGTACAACGACTCAGCTAAGATTTATTTTATCAGCCTAGTTACCCAAGAAAGCTGAAGTGATCATTGTCACATAAGCAGATACTGAATAAACATGTTACTTGTTGTTTTCAGGTAGGCTGATGAAAAATCAAGAAAAGTGACCATCACTGAAAGAAAATAGGCAGTACATGAAGATGTTTTTTTCTGACTTCAAATAAACTTGGTTCTCCCAAGAAAAACACCCATCTACCTTCTCCCCCTCTCCTACTCCACCTTCCTGTCTTTAAAGTTACTTGCTTATGTGGCCTCCTATTACCTGGTTGCTCTGCTCACCTTTCAGTAGCTTTCCACTTCTCCAGCCCCTTTTTCCCTCCTGCTGTTAAGGCAGCTTTCTTGTCATATATATATATGGCACTATCCCAGAAACCTACTACAAACTTGTCCAGCTTGATAGCACATTTATCTAGTCCCGAGATAGTTACTTGCAACCCATTCTCATCCTCCATCAGCTTTATAGTATTCCCAGTAAGATCTTTAAAAAGAACTAAACATCCCAAAGAGCAAAAACCACTTCATTAAACAACTAAGTGTTGCACACTTCACAAAGACACTTGAGTTTTCCCACCTTTCCTCCTAAAGCATGTCTAGTGATTCTGACACAAAACTCATTCAAAGGGCAAGATTCAAAAAAAAAAAAAAAAGCAAGCAATAATCTCCACTTAGTTTGTCAAGCCTGTCTGTTTCTTACTTACTTTTAGAAGGAAACTGAGCATAAAGCTACCCTCTGAAACTGAATACTGGAGCATGAAGTTGGGATCCCGTATGATAAAGGTGAACTACAGGAAAGTCAGAGAGGGACCTTTTCCATGGGCTTGCCGGGATAGGACAAGGGGTAACAGTTTCAAACTGAGGGAGGGCAGGTTTAGATTAGGTACTAGGAAGAAATTTTTTACTGTGAGGGTGGTGAGGCCCTGGAATAGGTTGCCCAGAGAAGTCGTGGATGCCCCATCCCTGGAACTTTCCAAGACCAAGCCGGATGGGGCTCTAAGCAATCTGGTTGTAGTGGAAGGTGCCCCTACCCAAAGCAGAGGGGTTGGAACAAGACGAACTTTAAGATCCCTTCCAGCCAAAGACACTCTAAGATTCAGAAATATGTGAAATTTCCTTTGGAAGGAGTTTGAAACTTCCAGTTAGGCCCTATGTTAGCCATTGAAAGGCTGGGTAGGTTAGATGAAGTCGTCCTGGGAAAATTATTTTAAAAAAAAAAATCTACTCTTTCCTTGATATCTAGGTATGAGATTTGAACTCAACTGGTTAATACCACATACTAGCACCAGAAACAACATACAGGTTTTAAGACTTTTTAAACACTATATAATGCTCCATCAGCTATCCTTTTAAGTGTGTCTTCGTTCCTGGCATCAGAGGTGGAGCTTAGCACTCCCTACAGAACAAAGCCATGGCTCAGACTTCCTGTACAGCAGTTCAGAGAATACACTTTGGGATACAAATCACAGGACAAATATTTACAAACTAGCTACTCTAGGTCACTCCTTCACTTAAGGTAAGCCTCTCAGTGGCAAAATGCTTGCATTCTTACTTTTAAAAGTGCATTCCCAAACCTCATTTTCCAGATATGAAAACATGTAGCATTTATATAGGACCTGGCTTTCTCAAGTTGCAAAAAGTTTCCTTTGAATAACCTCACATACCACATGAAATTCTTGAGAAAGACATCTTTTGCAAGGTAAAATGCCAACACGCTTTTCTCTGTGACAATGCAGGCTGACAAGACTGATGGAACTCCATAAAGCAGAAATAATAAGCGCCTTGAAGTATAAAGTACCTGAAATTTAAGGAATTTATTTCCATTAAGAACTTGTCCTTCAAGGAATAGTAAAGTAAAAGTAATGAAAAGACATAGCAGAAGGTTGTATTTTAGATACAAACACATATCTGCATCCAGAAGCTTTATCTCAAGATCACAGAATCATTAAGCTTGGAAAAGACCTCCAAAATGGAGTCTAACCTTCAACAGACTGCCAATCCTGTCAACTAAAGCAGAGCACAAAGTGACACACAAGGAGCCCAGAACTAGACACAGTACTCGAGGTGCAGCCTCACCAGTGCAGAGTACAGAGGGAGTAACAACTTCCCACATGCCACGTATGAAGCAAACAAGTCTGGTTCATTCCATGCTCCTCTGCAGAGACAGAGAAGTCGTACAGAGACATCAGCAACACTGACTTAAAACTAGTTGTCCTCTAAACAGACCCCATCTTCCATGTATTCTGAACACCGTTCCAGGAATCAGTCATTAAAACATACAATAAAAAGTTAAACACTATTTGACAAAATGAACTTCAAAAGACATTGGATCTGGATAAATTTCACAACGAAAACTTTATTTTGGAGATTTAAAAAAAACAAGTACATCTGGATTGAGTCTTTCTGTCAAGAGTGTGAAGCTAGATTTTAAGAATTCCTATACCTGAAAAAAACATCTAAGAATTCATAGTGGACTTACATGTCTGCTTGCTACCTTAGCCATTCCAGACATTCTTACTCAGATTAAGAAATAACATTTTTAGTGTCTTTTTTTCCATTCTAGAACAAAAGGGCAAAAGTTATTAAATTCTCATCTAAACAAGATTTATTTTTAGCCAAAACATAAAACTGCTCCTAGCAACTCTGTTAGTAGAAGGGCTGTAAAGATGCTCAAAGTCCAACACCAGTGCCCTGACTGGCAAGGCAATCTAAAAAGCACCACACAAAAGCCATTCCAGCTACTAGGAGTTACAGGGCAGCCTGAACAGCCTCCACTGATCTGATGCATTACAATGCTGTATCAAGTCAAAAATCACAGCTTCAATACTAATCACACACCCCATTAGTACTTGAAAGGACACCTACCTAGCCCTTGTGCTCAAACCAGAGGTGACACACCTCCCTCTCTTGCCTCTTTCGCTCTTCCTGGAAGTTGTCACTCTCCACTTACATGAGGCTGAAGGCTCCATTCCTTCTACTCCCCTCTGGGTACTCAATAGACAGTACCCTTCCTCAGGCTTCACATATTAATACTGCCATCATCCCTCCACCATAACATCCCACGGTATCAGGTTTCAGTACATTATTCTGTAACAATGACCAACACAGAGTTGGAGGACCAAATGGAGGTATGTACCAGCAGCAACTTAGCCCTGTTCACAGAAGGACCCTTCAAGCCAAAGTATCTCCTCAGGATTTAGCTGGAACACTTGTTTATTACTGTGCCTCAAAGCAAAAGGTTTCCTGTTGTGTGTAAAACCTGCACCACTGAAGAGCCCAAACAGAAGCTCTCGTGTCCAGAAACATTCAACACCTGTGCAACTCTGAGCAATAGTGTGTTTTACACTGCAACTTCCCTGTTCCTCATTCACCACACCCTCAAAGACTTTTGAATGAAAACCAGAACTCAGTTTCTGTTTTCACCTACAGTGCTTATTTTTTCATTTTATTCTGAATGTAGAAGGCTGGATGGGTCATTAAGCAATTGTGAGCTAAAGCTCAAAGACCAAAATAAACTATTTAGGAGAGCATGAAGCCGTAATGTCTAACTTCTTTGACAAACTTATTTCAGTTACTCTGTAGGTAGCTTTTGCCACCAGATGTTTGAACAGTCAGCTGTGAATTCTCAATGGCTCTCACACATACTGTGCAATAGCAAGCATGGGAAGAAATCACACTAGAACTGATATTAATAAACTGCAGTCTGGATCTAGATGTGAGATAACCAAGGCATGTTTCTTTACTGTTTAGCAAGCATTCAGGCAGAAGCTAAACAAGTCTTCATTGTGGCCAAAGGTTGATTCATGAGTAACTGAACACAGTTGGCACCCTGCCCATCACAGAGATAACCCTGTCCTGTCGAACCAGAGCAGCGAACCCCTCTCCCTGCAAACCTAAAGCCACAATGAGGTTGCTATGTAACCATGTACTATTCTCTCAACCAGGCCATTCTGCCCTACAGATGGCTAATGCAGTCTGTAACATCTTGCAGAATGAACCAGAAAAATTCTCATCAACAGTAAAACATCAGGATGTCCTCTGGGGCAAAGAGGAATGCCTGAGCTGTAAATTAACCTACTGCAAATCATGAAACATAACAGACATAAAGCAGTTGACCATGACCTAGACAAGAAAGGGGGAAGGACTCTCCTTACAACCTTGCCTTCCTTTTCAACTGCAATTCCAGTTGAAACAATGAGCCTCAAGTAACTTGCAACTAGAAGATAACTTCCAGGATTCACCTGATTACTACCAACAGTCTGAGGTACACAGAGATTGACTATTCTGTACCTGTGCACATAAAGTCTGGACTGCAGGTCTTTGAATTCTAACCTATGTAAACTCTGGGGGATGATCTCAACCTTAACACTACTAGGAAATGCTGCCCTCCACCACCAGCTTCACACGCTTTCATCACCATGACCTTTATTCAGGAAACAAAGTAAAAGTATTATCCGGCTACACAGTCATCACTGGCAATCCATCACCTGCCAGGAGAAGGCACAGGGGAAACTGTTCTTCCAGGAAAACAAGAGGTTCCCAGGCCACAGCACAGGTTGCAGCAGTGAGCATCAATGTCACAGCATTCCAGTACCTGTTAGCCTGGCACTGCCCTCACACTGGCTTTGGAAGGAAATGACCAAAAAACTAAACAATTCTTCCCCCAAGTTTCACAACTCACACTGAGCTCAGGCTGGACAGATCAGTCTGGTGGAGAAAGGCTGCAAAATTCCCATACCTGAAACCCAGTGCCATCAGAACTGAAAGGCTGAACCCACACCAACATCACCACTGGCCAGAAGGAGACTTTCAAGACAAATCAAGCAAAACCCTCCAAAAACCCCAAAAAAACTACAGAAGCCCAAGCCAAACCATAATCCCACCTAGTTCTTCACAAAAGGGAGTTCATCAACTTGACCCATCTATACAAGACTTTTCCAAGCAATTCTACAAAGCAAAGATTTTTAAGGTCTGTACCAGGTACTGACCTTCTTCAAAGACCATTTTGGAGTGATAAGTCTATTATCTGCTTACTGCATTTGTAAACACAGGAGTATAAATCTTGTCTGCTGTAGAATCAGCAGGTATTACACATTTCAGCTCAAAGATAATGTGAGAATCAAGTCACATTCTCTCACTCTATGAAATAATTAGATACTCTTAAATCTGAAAATACTTTTATAAAAACAGCATTCATGGAGACATCAATTGTTTGTTTATTTTTTTAAAAAACACAGAGGCTGAAATGGGATTAAGCTACTTTATTCTACTTAAAAAATAATTATACTGGATAGACAAATACTTCCTCCCAAGTGACATGAAAAAATTGAACGGAAAATTAACTAAAATGATTAAATATAGAAAAAGAAAACCTGAGCCAAATAAACTTTAAAGGAATTAACTTTCGCTAAAAACAAGCAGGAAATCTAGTATTTCACTGAGCATGGATGCATGTAAATTGGACTGAGTGAATTAATTCAGCCACCTCAAACATATGTAGAAGCCAGAATGATGGTATTGGAAGCAATTTTTAAAATTACTTTGAATTTAGAAAGCAAGGTTACTCTCTATCATGACACAAACAAGTATTAATTTATGTGAGCTACCAGAACGCAGCAAATTTCTCACTCCAACAGACACAATTTATTAATACAAACTAAACAGATGTCTATTTAATGGCATCCAAACTTCAGCTTCCTGGCCCTTGATGAAGCTCTATAGAGTATGTAATACAATTCTTATAGGATTACAAATACTAAAGGGTGAGTCTATTTTTGAGGTTCAGGATAAATCAAAGCCTTCTACATAAGAGGACCATCACACAGTGTCCTTTTTAGCCCAGACATATTTTATGTTAACAGCCCTGATAAATTCTTATCTATAATAATAACCTACTCAAAATCCATACTAGCAAATAAACTGTACTTACAACGCCTTGCAATTTGTGCAAATCATGTATCAGATGACAGAAAAGTGTTACAATTAGAGGTAAATGAAACACTGTCATTCCACTTTAAAGTTGTCAATTTGTGGTAATTTGATGTGCCTCAAACAAACAAAGTAAAAAGAAATTGCAGGGCATACAAACTACTGAGGTCAGGGCGATAAATGAAACCACTTCCAAAATAAGCCTTCCTAATTAAGGCTTCTAAACGAGAGCTGGCTTGCATTCAGTTAATACCTCCATTACAAGTAATCTGAAATATTTTTGATAAAATATTTTTAGCATCAACTCCAGCATATTAAAATCAGTTGAAGGTCATTATGACAATGAAAAAAAATAATGCTCACACTCAGGAAAAATATCAAATTCACGCCTAAAACAACACAAAAATATTTTGAAAACATACTTAAATCAGTTCAAGATTGTTTGTTTCTAACTATCCACTTAACAGTGCATTAGAAAAAAGAAACAACATATCTGTCCATTCTTGGATGACATGTACTGAATTCTATTTAGTCGCCCCCACAGGCACCTCTGGACTACTAAAAACAGTGAGTGTTTTTTGTTAAGACATAAACATTGCATACAGAGGTTTAATCAACTTTATGTCATCCCACCCTCCCTGAAGAAATATTTAATTTGCTTAATTAGACAGATGGCACTTTTTACTATACTTGTATTTGCACTTAAGAAATTTAATTTAATTAAGGAAAACTTTTTTATTTGTCAGGTCAATTTATGTGCCACTACATGATGATCCAGCACTATAAACTATAGTAGAATTAAATCTATTCTCTGAAGTGTATATATTTCATACTTTTTAAGCAGTGAACCATTTAAACTCTTCATTCTGTATTGGTGTAGAGCTTTATTTAATTACTGCTGGCATTTTCTTTCATGTGTCACATTAACCTCAGAAAAAAATAATGCTAAGGTATCCTTTCTATTCTATTACAATCTTATTATTTCCATAATTATACCCAATCTTGAAATGGAAGAAATTAAACGTAACCATGAAACGATACAATACACAACACACATTTGATTCACAGTCACACTGTAAAGAACTGAATGGACTGCACAGAATTCTAAAAGAACAATGAGATTTTCAGAAACAATAAAATAAAATACCTAAAAGCATCAGGAATGGCAAGGTAACAGGAGCCAAGTGCTTTCAAGGACATGAGATGCATTTCCATCCAAAACAGAGCAGACAAACAGGACATCCCTCAAAATATACACTTACATATACACACACATAAAAATCACTAATTGTACTGATTAATCTTCTGAAGCCTGTGAAGTGATTCATGTTTACAACATCTGATCACCTAACCTCAGGTGCTTGCCAAAAGAGAAGGGTTTTTTTTATTTTATTCTCCCCCTAAGAACTATGAGGATAAAAATATGAAGGATATAGACTCAATCTTGGACAACAAAACCTATGACTCAGCATCATAAGAAACAGCCAAAGTAAGGAATGATTTCATTTGCAACTGAACTTTGGATTGCTACAGCAATTTCATTACTTTGGAAGTTATTAGAAAAACTTCCACTCTGCATCCCTCATACTAAAATCCATTTAAACACTTTTGAAATAATGCAAATATTTATTTTCTTGGATAAGAATTAATCATCAATTTGAATGCAAAGTCTATAAAGACAAAGAAACAACCCTAACTTTCTCATCAGAATCTATCACAAATCTGGCATGTAAGCACTGAGAGAAAGGCAGGAATATCCAACATTCACTGCACTAATTACTGAAGATAATAGGACTCAACTTTCAGGCAGGTATTCTAATCACAAAGCAAACTTTGCAAAATATATCATTAAATAAACAGTGCATATTTAAAGTTACAGGATGGAAACCTCTTTAGTTAGCAAGAGATAAGTACAAAATCCTCACATGACCTCAGGCATTTAGTACATTAAACACAGGAAAAAATACAGTTTCAAATGAAACATTACAAGCTTTTTTTTTCTTTTTTCTTTTGCAAGGACTGAACACTGATACATACCTAAGATAATACTTTTTCATAGCACTGCTTATAGACCATCAGCTGCAGCAGCCAGTAACAGTTCCCATAATTAAGCCTGAAGCATTCATAAGCATTCAAAGTGAAGCACAGTTATCAAAAAGGACCAAGCTTGCCCTCTCTCCATTTGCTAAAAAAAAAAAAAACCAACAAAAAACCCAACAACAACAAAAAACAACAACAACAAAACAACAAAAAAGCCCACCAAAACAAAACAATAATGCCTTCACTCCTCTCTTTCTGCCCAGGGAAAGAAAGGGGGAGGGAAAAAGATTAGGGCGGAACACTCCGCCTACCTCATTGCCGTCATTTCCTCCCAACAGGTCACCCACACACAGAAAAAGGACAAAAACTGGTTCTATATTGGTTTCAGTGCTTCAGACTGGCTTAAGAGAAAAAGCCCATAATTACCTCTTCTTATGCAACTTTTGTTAGTTGATTTTACACTGATGTTAAAATTTGCTGGAGATGCCTTAGCATGACCACATCCACTCAGAGCCATCATTCTTTCACGTTTCAAGATAAAGGCAATAAATTTAAATACCAAATATCAAGAAAGCAGAATTATTATATTAAATCCCAGGTATGTTCTAAACCCAGAAAACTGATGTTTAAAGGATGCATCATTTCAATTAGCTCTCAACATTAGTCCTTGGCCACACAACTTCTGTAGCAGACGTGACAGCAGCTTTGCCTTCTGGGTTTCCTCCCATCTAGAACAAATTAATCAGCTTGTTATATAAAGCCAAATTAAATATAATCTTGCAGGAAAATAACCCTCTTCAGATTAATTACTCAAAGCAAAGCACAAACAGCATGATTTTAATGCAAATTCTTGTAAGGAGGACTTTTGGGATTGGGGGATTAAATCTGCAAATTTCTCTGCAGAGGTATGAATTAAAAATCTCTGCAGTTTTGTGAGATATTAAATTTATTAAAAGAGTGTTGACATATTCCATGACTCCTACTTCAAAGTAACTAAATTATAGGGAATTATTATGTTTTGTTTTAAAACTCCTTCTAAATACTGCCTATCACAAAATGACTTCTGGTCCGATTACTTCAATAAGTTTAAAACTTTTCTATGACAAACTTCCATAAAAACCAGTCAGAAAACTCACTGTTGGTGTCCTTGGTAACTAAATTTTGTCTCAACAATAGGCTGTGTTAAAACAATTATATAACATGTTATGGTAATTTAAGTAGGTCACACTGTTTCTATTAGATTTGCCTTAAAGCTCTTCCTAATAAGTCTAGTTGCAAGAGAGATGTTTGCCTTATTTTCCCTAAAAAGTTGTTAATTTAAAATTAAATATTAGGCAACCCACAGTTTTTGAGAGACTCAGCACGTTCTCTACCACTTATATCCAAGTATATGTATTTTACATTAATTCTGTTTGTAAATACACAGAAAAGCCTTTGTCAAAATACCATCACTTAAACTACATGACTGAAATTCTCTCCACATTTGGGAGGAGGGGATGTCATTTATCACCAAGCTCCTGTGACTTTATTCTTGTCAGTGAATGGCTCTTTGCAGGTCCTGCAATCTTCCCTGTTATTCGTATTATGGCTGTGCTCCAAGGAGCAGTACACAAGGCACCACACAAAATCTGAAGAGGTACATCTTTAGAGTTTAAACATATACTAGATATTTACATACAGTATTCATTTAAAAGTAAAAATGTTTTGCCTGAAATCAAATGCAATGCAAACAATAAAAGGCAAAACTACCACACTTGTCTTACAGTGGGATATAATTTTAAAAATAAGATAAAATAAAAATCTGCAAACATTGTTTCCTTGCCCTTTCACTAAACATATGTGTGAGAAATTAAACATTTTTCTAAACTTTTGTTTCACTCATTACCACAGGATCAAACCCTTCAAAGTTACTTACTCCTTATTTACCTTATAAATGAGATATGAAAATACATGCAAAGAAGTGTCTCTAGGAGTAAATGCCATACAAGTATTTCCATTAAAACCTACCAGAAGATCAGATCTAGCAAGTAAGTGACAATCCATCCTAACTTAACATTTGCTTTTGACTACTTTACATTTAATTGCAGGTATTTACAAAGTCTAAAAGAAAACCCCATTGATCTCTCCTTACTACAGAAAATTAAAAGCTGGAAACGTAACATCAGTTAGTCACCAGTAAGTTATTTTTGCATTGAAACAGTATTTACATACTGTTACATCAGTAAACATGTCTCAGACAGCACTTCCTGGGGCTGCATTAGACTAGAAACAAGCACATACAAGAGCAACATCAAGAAGAAGCTGTTGCAGCTCAGCTGCAACTGTCACTCTGTAGCTTTATACAAATGTAACATAATTACTCACATAACCTGACACCAGTTCCCATATTGTTCATTCCCACAAACCGCATGTGGCGGAAGGGGATGAATGTGTCCTGCAATACTACACATAATTGCTGAAACCTCAACATCCCATTCTTCCAACAACTTTTCAGGATCAGCCATAAATGCCTTCTCCACACTGAGCTACCACTAAAATCAGTGCTTACAAATCCTGGCTGCGAAGAGTGGTTTTGCCTCCAGGGATATTTTAAAAACATTCCTTAGCAGATATATTGATTAGATTGCTCTATCCAACTATTTCGGATATTCGAAGAACCACTTCGCAGGTTCCCCCAGTTCTCCCTAACACAACTTGACCTTCTTGGTGACTCGCTCTTTTTCTCCTGCTCCATTTTCCAAGATTTCTTGTTACCTCCCCAATACTTCAGCTGAGGCTTCTGTCACTGACACCTTCCAATTTTAGGAACTGTCTATAACATGAGATCTTCTTATCATATTCAGGCATTCACAAACCAGAATTTTTTTTATTCATACAAGACTAAAATATCCTGGCCCTTCCTAGAGGAAGTATTACTTCTCAAACTGTTGCAAGTTTTATATTGGCTCTGTGGAAAATGCTAAGTTTCATATCTTTATGGCTCTTCTAAAATCCGAACTGCCTTGTATCAAGAAGTACACAACTTTCAATGCGCTAATTTTAAATTTTAAGAAAATAGTTGATGGATATACTAAGAAAAAAGAGAGAAAAAAAGAAAACCAAATAAAATCCCCAAACGAAACAAGCATACATGAAAAGGAATCATCTCTTTTCCCCACAGTATTTAGATTAAACAAACTACTGTTCTCAAACTTACTTCATGATTACTCTATTATACCTTAATAGTTTTTTCTCTTAAAAAAAAAGAGGTGGAAACATTACTCTTGACATTATTGATGAAAAAGGAAATATTAAGCATAAAATGAGATACAATTTTCAAACTTCCTACAGATTACTACAATAAAGTTAATAGATGGGAATCTTAAACTATGGGATCTGTGTTACTAATGGCCTTTGAAGAGAAGAGAACAAGATTGCACTTAAGATACTTGTGACTATTGGTGGGCCTGTCTTCCAGCTTTATATGTCATCTAAACTGGAATAGATATGGGATGTATAAATATGTTAAACAGCTTTCCTGCATAGACAAATACTTTGAAGCCCCGTGAAGCTGTGTGAACAGCTTTCGTAAGATTTAACCTTTTGGAACCAAAAGAGTAATTCTACAAGCTCAAAAGTAAATCATAATGGCTCTACAACTATTTAAAGACACCAAAAAATCCCTCCTCCAATTGATTTCTGTAAACCAAGAAAACATTTCCTCTCATGCATGACCATATTTGGTAC
>JAOXXN010000065.1:12939112-12956283 GCA_026770055.1 Myrmophylax atrothorax
CTGTAATGTACTAGAAAGTAATCTGTTAGAAGTTTACTACGTTAAGCTATTATACAAACTAAGACTCGGGTCTACTCTTCCTGTTTTCTTAAACTGCCCTTTAAATAAACAGTAAGAGTTATCAAGCACTACGGTAGAGCAGAGGTCAGTAAATTCTCAAACTTCAAGTCACATTTTAGTTTCCTGAAAAAACACAGTTTTGCCATGTCATGAAGGCATTACATTATGTAGCACTTAAAAACTGCTTCATCACTGAAAATAAAACTCTATGTCTACAGTAGTCTAGTCACACGGGAAGCACTAACTGGGCAATGCATGTTTCTTGGATCAAGAGTTCAACATCTGTCCAGCTGGATGCGTCAGACAAACTTCCTTTTTTTCCCTTTTTTAATTAACATAAAAATTCACCAAGTGCTAATCATGTTCCATCTGTGGTGTCTTCAGTCCAGCAAAGGAATCAGATCTGAATTCCTGCTTCTGTCAGTCTGGTTCCTGCAACAGTACTGGAATCTCCTCCTTCCTCCCTTCCAACCAGACGAATGACAAAAGCATCAGAAGCTCAGTATTTTCTTCTGGTTGGAAAAGTAGGGCCTTAACTTTCATACAGAATTTCATTAAGAATCTACCTTCCTCTGAAATGATTCCAGAATGTCAGGAATCCCAGACTGCTCTGGAATCACTGCATTATCCCAGAAACAGAAACCCATTTTGTTGCCCAGTCTGCTGAGACGACAATGCTAAAAGCTTCAAACGATCAAACTAAATCTACAGAAAGATACTCCTGCTTCATCCATAAAAGGACAACTAGCAATACCCAAAATCTTGTCCCAAATTAGTCTGAGGAAGACTTTGGAGTATAAGCCCTATCCTTTCCCAGTGAAGAAACACAGACACAAAGAAAAGCCTAGACTAGAAGACATTTCAGGCAATTATCTGGAACAACCATTTGCTAAAAGTGAGACTTTAGATTACATGATCCAGAGTCATCCCAGATGACTCTTGAATACTTCCAGCAAAGGAAATTTCATTCCTCCTCTAGGCACCCTACTCCAATGTTTAATTGTTCTCAAAATGAAGAATCACCTTTCCCAGCTGACCAAGGGTGACAGTGAAGGCCTGTGAATGTCAGACTTGGATGGCAGAGAGAAGTGCCTACACAGCCCCTTCAAGCTCCAAAGCACATAAGCACAATCCTTGGTATGCACAGGTTTTCTTAGGCATGCATTTGTCAAATGTGGGGGAAAAGAGGATGGATTTGCTAAGCTCTTACCCATGCTGCAAATACATACTATGTTAAATGAAACATTCATATATTTTTGATCAATACAACATAAGTAATAGACTTGGCCTTAGAAGAGCTGACAGGAACAACCCCACTGGAATAGATTTGGCTGAGAGGCACTTGCTCATCAGCACTTCAGCAAGAGGAGTCACAGAGTGGCATTAGTCAGGGAGATACACATTTCCAACATTCTGGGCCAGCCTTGCCTTCAATCCAACAAAAAGCTTTTGGCAGGCAGTTAAGAGCTGCCGTTTGCAAATGGAGGTGATATTTGGCATCTTTACTTAGACCCAAGCTCCTGGTATCGCATAATGACTTAAGAATGAGTGCTTTCATCTTATAAAGTATTCATATTTCCAGAGGGAAAAAAAAGGCCCTGAAGAGGCTCAGAAAACAGATATCAATATCTGTGTATAAAGAGTAAGAACCCCGTAATTCTAGAAAACTTTAAGCAGTTCTACACAAGTACAGATTCCAGACATTCTAGTGTATTCCACAGATGAATTATAATAAGGTCTACAAATACAGTATTTTTAAAATCCTTTTATTGTATTTTACTCAGAAGTTGCTCCTAACTCTTAAACTCTATTTCCCTTGTGCATTCTTTTATCTTCACCCAACAACAAAGTTTCAAAATTTGACCTTATAGAGACTGGGGCTCATAAAGAATTTAAGTAAAGCAAGATAAAGTACAATTCTTTGACTTTACTGTTTATCAACTGCCACATCTAACCCCCATTTCTATTCCGGTAATTAACTATATGTCCTTTTAAAAATAATCGTGCTATGTAAACTGCAGGCATAAGCGATGCACAAAAACATCCATTCAAATAAATTCCACAAAGCAGCAAAGGTTTTTTGGTGATCTTCTCATAAAGCTCTTGTAGTCCTTCACAGTGAAGGTCAAAATACTTATGTTAAGGTATACAGTTGAGCCAAGCACAGCAAAGTCTTACAGGAGAATTAGAGCAAGACAATTGCAGATGCCTGTACTGACATTTCTGAACTGACTGCAACTGGTTTGAAGTTTTGCTAAAGAATCACTGACAGTAATGGAGGTTTTTCAGTAACAGTGGTTTGATTGGAAAAAAAGAAGTTTTTTGAAAACAAATATTTACCTACAAATATTTTAGCTCATACACAGAAAAGCACAATAAACAATGAAGATTTCAACAAACCTCTCACAATGCTTGAAACCATTCTTTGAACACATACATCAATTAAAAAACCTATGCAACAAGCATTGTCTAATTTACAAAGTTTCATAGTTGTACTATATTATTTGAGCAAACTGAGCCAGAATAGATAAGCACTTAGCTCACTAGTGCAATAAGATGCTAAAATAAGATGCTAAAATTCAGTCTGTCTTTAGGAGTCCTTTACCATACTTTCTTGCAGCCATTCTTCACAGCACAGAACTAAAGAGGACACCAATGCAAAAACTGACCAATAACCAACACACCTTCTAAATTTACTATAAAACAGAGTTTTAAACAATACTAGACTGGACCCTACATAGAGCTGCCATTTGGAAAGCTCTTGACAGGTTACAGAAACACACTGACAGAAATCTCATGATGTCCAACATAGGCAGATGCAGGCCCGTGCACCTAGGTGGGAATATGCCCATGGAGAAAAGGTTGGAGACCAGCTGACTAGGAAACAGCTTTTTACAAAGGGCTCCTATGGGTCTTTGTGAAAAAGTTGAACACCATTTATTTACTACACCATTTTCACTCTAGGTCTTGACCACTACATTACAATAGGAAAATGCAGAAAACAAACAAGACAGAATCTACAACAAGAGGTTACTATACACCCTTAAGTTTCCTAGAACAAGCAGTGCCAGGAAAGCAGAGGTCAGAAAGAGATAGTCCTTCTCTGAGAACCAAGAACTAGCGTATCACAACAAGCTGGTTCCCTAATAAGGACTGACATGCTTTTGCAGAAAAGCACAGGCTGACAAAAACAATTATGGAAGCCTCGACATATTTTGCCAACTACAAGTTTCAACAAGCTTCAGCTTCTGCAGTTTCCAAAAACACCCTGCTCACACACTGAGCTCTTTTGGTCCTTCAGCTGCACTCTCCAGAAACAGAAAATTACACTATTTATGTTCACTGTCTATCTGAGAGAGGTGTAAACACTGAGCTCTTTGAAGTCTGGAGATGTGTAACTTATTTCTATTTCAAAAATATATGACAGTCCTCTAAAACAGGCTTGAATAAGTTTTTTTTCAAATTACTTTTTATTTCAGTATTTGTGCTTACCCAGTGCTTCAGGAATACTCACAAACCTAGATATGGTCATACACCATTGTATTCTAAAATTCAATATGAAATTTTCTTAGCTTAAACCCACCTTCTTTAAAGCATACTTTTAAACATCAGTTTTTATATTCTTCCTGCCTGGCAACTGAGAAGATAGATTTTGTCTAATTTTGCCTTGTTTGCTTTTGCAATTTTATTAAATTCTTTTGGAACCATTTTGTAGCATTGAAAATTGTAGCCCTTCATCAAAACAGAGACATTTAAAATAATTGCCGTCTTGTATGAACTACAATCTGGTACCTCCAGTGAAGAAGAAATGCAGAGAATCGAGTGTGTCACAGGCAGATTTGATAGAAAATCCATCATTCCTATGATTTTTTTTTCCACATTAGACAGTATTATATTATGTAGAAATGGTGACAACTGATACACTGGGGTTAAATTTGGAATTATTTCTCTCTGATTACATGCCATAAATCACCATCACATTCTAACCATACAGTTTCTTTCTGGAGATAAAAGGTTATTGTTCACAACTCTTCCCCTCCTAAAACCCAAACTTTGTCTAATATAACTCCTTGGGCTTAATAAATATTTTGGTAAGATTTGTTACAAAACAAACAAAACAAAACACCAAAACCCAATTCACAATTTCTCTGCTCTTTGTTGGATTTCATTATGAAATAGAAGTAGGACAAGATTCAAATTCACCATCTCAAGTTAAAAATAAGAGTTTGCTTTGCCATCTGCGGAAACTATTTTGCAAATAGTCAATACCACAAAGATCAATAAACCAAATAATGGATTTCCTTCACCCCATGTTAGCAAAAAAGCAGACATTAGAAGATTGTACATTAGCTGCAGTTTTCAACATAAGCATTTGAAAAACAATAAACGATTTATCTTATTTATTGAAATTAATCATTTCCATTTGCTCACCAGGAACTGTACATGGACAGGTAATCCTTCCGCCTTCTGGAATACATGTAAGTGTGCCTCCTGTAATTTGGTTTAAGCCACAAATGTTTCAAGAACACTCTCCAGCAGCACAGTCCTGTTCCCTAAAGTGTCAATAAATGCCTTCTGTAAAGCTGCAGGGAAGGCATGCCATCTTTGAGGAAGGGGTCCCATTGCACCCACCTTGACCAATCAGCTGGTCTTTCCTGAAGCTGTTAAGCAACACATTTTGTTAAATGTCACACCCTGAGCATTCCGTAAGATGGAATGTACATGGTGTCCCCACAGAAAGCACATCCTCCCACCACAGCTGGAGATTTCAATGTTTCTTTGTATTCCTTGTTTGGAAAAAGGGACAAAAATATCAAGTTGTTTTACAATGTACCAAACAATGGCTTGGTATTTTGCAAAGTTCTTGAAAAGCAAACATACTCAAGTTCCCCCACTTCACAGAGCAGCAAGACAAACCAAGTGCCACGTCTCCAGGAATGTCTACATCCATAAGTACATATCAGAACATATCAGCGATTCAGCCTGCCTGGCTATGTATCCTTGTATTCAGGCTCCATAAACAGTACATTAAAGCCCAAACTATGTTAAAAGCATGCTTATCTGCATTCCAAACTTCACAAGACATTCACTGCCTACAAACATTTGTAAAATGCCAATTTTTTTAAAACAAAAGCTTAATGCTCTTCCAATGAAGCTCAAAAAAAGGTGTCATTTAGCAAATTGTTAATTTTTCCTATTACGTCAAAGGATCTTTGGCATTCTTACTTCATTTCAAAGTTCACATGAAGTCCAAGGTAAGTTTTCACAGGTAAAACTATTACCCATTGTTTTTACTTAAATGGAACTATATTAGTTCTGCTCAATGAGGTGACAGGCATAAAAAACAGTGTTAGGTAATTTTCTAATCTTAGAAAATGAAAGTGAAAAAAAAATAAATTAAAAATATTTCAGATGGAAAGGGTATAAACCAAACTGTTTAAGGACATCTATGAAATCTCAAGAAACATCAGGTCTCCTGGGCAGTTGAAATCTCTAAGGTGTGCGCTCCTTAATTTCATTTTGTATAGAGCTAAAGTCCAGCAAAGGTCCCCTTGCTACTGAAAGGAACAGTGTCACCTCTTGCCTCCCCAAGGCTTCCTCTGCACTAGCAATGGTGTTTGTGCAGACTTGCAGTCAAGTGAAGGGCAAGGGATTCAGTTCAATCAGTCTCCCACTGGATGTTTCTCAGCTGGATCACAGAAGCGAACTGGAGCACAAGGCTACTAATCAAGTGCTCCAAGACTGGACAGGAAAGGGATGCAAAGGAAACATGCAGTGGAAACGTTGGCATCCCCTTCACTGGTAGCTCACTTTTAGATTAATTTAAGCCCTACAGGAAACTTATTAGCTAGCCAATTTGTGGTGTTCTCATCCAGAGCCATCAGGATAGGGCTTCACACCTTTTCCTTCTAATGAAGGTGAAGAAGTTCAATTAATTTGCCTCCAATTCAGCCATGCAGTAATCCAAAGATCACCAAAATCAGCAAGCTTAAGATTAGACTTTTAAAGACTTAGAGCAGTGAAAGGACAGAATTTACTTTTCTTGTTCTTTGTTTCTCAGAAATGCTCAGAAACAGGCGCATGTTAATTCCTTTGACTCTTCCACTCCCACACAAGGGGTATAATTAGTCCTCTGTCTGGTGGCAACAACTACAACCAAGCATGTAACATCCTCCTAAAATCGAAGATTAGGTAAAGGTAGCTAAGAAAATTAATGTTAAAAAAAAAAAGTAAAATAAAATTACTTCAGATGGGAAATGTAACAAAACCAAGAACCTAAGAAAGCAATTCCAAGTTTAAGGAAGCAACAGTAATTTTTCAAGGCACTATTTCAAACTGCTCACAATACACAAGGCATATGGCTATGATGGAGTGAGGGGAGTGCACTTGAGAAATGGTACAAAACAGAAAACAAAAGTACAAAATACCCAAAGTCAGTTGTTTTTGAAAGTTTTGATTCTTCTCTACATACATTTTATAACCTGAAAAAGGTACACAAACACCTACAGAAGTGAAGAAAAAATGGAGAAGAGTTTTTTAAATAATGTAACTTTCAAAATAGGTACTGCAGTACCCTTAATGATTTATTCATGGATTTTCTGACTTTAACAACTCTAGCTCTTTGTCTTTCACTTGGATACTCCTGCTGACAGTATTTGGTTAGCTGCTTGGAATTTGAAAGTTTACAACAGCTATTGTCACAAATGAGAAGCAAAACTAGGGTCTTTGTTGAACAGCTTAATCGTATGCAGGCAGAAAACATTCGAGAGGCAAACTGAACACTGGAAAATGCCAAGACATCTGAATCTGTGTTCACTCTATTGAAAATCAAAACTTTGATTAGTCCCAGAGAGTATCTCAACTAAATAAGAAAAATCCAGGAAATGTTACAATACAGAAGCAACTATCCACTCTGAAATAATAAATACTTGTTATTCCATCAATCCCAGACAAGTAGCTGGAGACACCGCCTAGCAAAAGGAGAAACCTCTCCTCTCTGGATCCAAACCGACAAGGACAGCACCTGACAGATAGGTATTAATTTCAGGATCTTTACTGAAACCATTTAAGAAAGTGTTTTACACTAGTGTCTGACTTTTCTACTCCTGTACCAAACAACCAGTCACCACCCTGATGTCACCCCATTCACTAAAACTCTTTGTGCCTGACCTGTGAGCCAGCTGTTCACCCATCACATGGCATGGCTGTCCGGCTGTGTTCTGGATATGGAGCCCAGAAAGATCCTGTGACAGACAGTATCAAAACCTGTGCTGAAGGCCAAAAAGATTACACTGATTGCCTTTCCTAGGTCAACTAGATCGGTTACCCTGTCCTAAAAGGAAATCAGGTTGGATAAGCAGGACTTTCCTCTCATGAGGCCATGCTGGCTGTGACCAGTGACTGCATTGTCCTCCAGACGTTTTTCAATACCACCCAGAATAATCATCTCCATAACTTTACCAGGCTCTGAAGTGAGACTGACAGGCCTGAGATTTCCAGGGTCATCCTCCCTGCCCTACTTGAAAATCAGAACAACCTTTGCCACCTTCCAGTCAGCTGGGATCTCTCCAGATTCCAAAACCACTCAAAAATCATTGATAGAGGCTTTGCAATGACGTCAGACAGCTCTTCAAGGATTCTTGGATGAAGGGGGGGGGGGGTTTATTATTATTTTTTAATGCTGTTCAGCAAGTGCTATGGCAGCATTTTTTGCAAACACAACAGTGCCAGGGAAAAGGTTTACAGAAATAGGATTACAGAGATACTAAAGACAATAAATTCTAGATTAGAGCTTTCAGAATCAGATTATATTAAGAATATCCAAGAACATAAAGGAAGTGGACACCATTAGAATTAATTTATGCCAAAACTGAAAACACATTTAAATGGTTATACTGGTATCACAAGAAAGTCTAGCCAAGGACCAATCATACATTTCTTTAAGACAGAACTGCAGCTTGTGCTGGATCAGCAGGGAGTAGAGGAGTCATGTACAGTAGGATTCCATTTGGAAACGATTTAAAAAAGGAAGGCATTGCCAATTGTGTAACTTCCAAATACACATGGGGACAGAACACTGAATTATAATTTAACTATTTGATTCTAACTGTAACAAAGTTCACCTACAATATTTAAAGGAGTTAATTCAAAGCTTTCATTAAAAAAAAAATAAGACAAAAAAAGAAAAAAAAAGAAAGACCCCTACAACATTTACAACATTCAGTCATCACACTGAAGGAAAAGATGACTAAACATAACTAGTTTGGAATTACATTCTTTAAAACACTATGAATCAAAAAATTTCATGTTTAGAAGGAGAAAAGGAATGTGAAGGTAGTGAGATGGGAGAATAAGCCAAACAGAACAAAACAGAAAATAACAGGAGGGAAAAGAAACAACAAGAATCAAACAAAGAACAACAAATACTCTGCCTCGTAAATAAATCTTACCCTATATATTGCCCACTTCCACTTTATTTTTCCAACAAAGAGACGCATGCAAACATATAACAAGCATGAACGAAAACTGCCCAAAGCTTAGTTAAAAAGAAAAATACTGGTTTTAAACCAGTTTCCTTTCTGACCGTTTTTCCACTTACTGAAAACCTTTACAAAAATCCAAAACTATACCAGCAAGCACAGGCTTTGCCACAATTTCGACATAGCCTGAAAGCTATTATAAATATATAAATATAAATAATAATATATAGTAAATATTAATAACTATTAATAATATAAATATTATAATATATAAATAAAACTCTTTATTCAAACATCTGCCTATTTTACAGTACCATATTTTCTATATAGACAGAAATCACGTTTCCTTTATCAAAATATCCTGTTTCAAAATGCAAAACTCTGACAGACAAGTTTTAATATATTCCCTAGCACACTTGAGAAAAAGTTAAACTGCAGGACAGAAGAAGCGCATGTCAAGAGCCTAACAGCATACAAAAATGAATCTGTAGCAAGCCTGGTTTTTATGAGATTGTAACTACATTAATTTTCAAGACATTTAGTTTTTTCTGTAGACTCATTTGAGTGACCTGTTATTTAGCATATTCCTCATTTTCGATCCATTAAAATTTCACTTACAAATACTTCTCAAAACTGTCAGCACACGCAGCTGGAAAGGCTATTGTTAAAAGTTCATGAAAAGTAAATGATAAAGACAGCTACTGTGGATTTACCTCAGAGAACAGAAACTTTCTGGAAAAAGTCAAGGCATGAGATTTAAAGATGACAGAATAAAGCATTTAATTATTCCTCATCCAGCAAATCTTCTAAGTAAGTATGCTAACTTAGTAGTGTGCAAGTACTCTTTAGTTCTTCCAAGTTTTCCTCTATTTCAATTTTTGTCTCCTATCTTCACACGCATTGGCTAATACTCACCATTTACGTGCACGTTGGTAGAAAACCCATCAGGATGGATGACACACATTCTGGCAAAACATCACATGCAAAGAGGACTCACTGGAGGGAAGGGCCATGGGATCTCACAAGCGTAGTTCAAAATTTAGGACCTCGGCTACAAGACACACATGAAGTTCTCACTGCCAACTTTGACCTTTAGTTAAAGATGAGCACTTCTGCAATCATTTTAGGAGAGCAATTGACACATCCATAGCTACAGAATTAATAGGAAAAAATGCCATAAAACATCCTACTCCTTTGCGTGGTAACATTCTCCTGTGTCCTTCCTTCTATACGTCGTCTCAGCCAACAGTGTCCTGACTTACGGATACTTTTTCCGTCCTTGCTGGATTTTCAGCTTTCTTGTCCTAAAAAGACTACCACTTCCCAACACAAATCACACTGCTGTTTACACATTGCTACATTTCTTCTGCGTGGCTGGTGAGTACAGTATCTCTACTACTTTTTCAGCTGATTACAACTCAGATAACTGAATGGAACTTATGAGGCACACATAATGAGAGTTAATTATACTCACATGACGCAAATGAATTTATGGTCACACAAAATCTCAGCTACTGTAACAATTACACAGACTTAGCAAATCCTCATGCACAAAGCAACAAGTACACTACAACAACTTTAAAAGAGGTAAGACAGGACAAACATGCACATCAGTACTACCACAAGGTATACTCAATTAAACTATAGCAAGATGGTTTACCTAAATCTACCACATAAAATTAAATGCATTTATTTCTACAAAATCTTAGACTAGATTTAATTATCTGAGAAACAGATATGGTTGTCAGAGTCTTCAGAAAGAAAGAGCAATAACTATTTTCTTACCTTGAGTAGTTCAGCTGCACAAATTTTTAAGTATTGACAGAAGCCCTGCTCTAGCAAGATTCAGAATTGTGAACTCATAATCTGTTCTCTAATTTCATGAATTAGCTTAAGAACTAAAGGCCTAAACAAAGGCCTCAAAAGACATGACAAGTTTCAACATTAGCTGCTAAAGAAATTTCATTTTCTAAAAAGACACTCTCAAGGTCACCAGCTGAATCATCACTAAATAACTTTTACATTCACTAACCAAGCCAGACATCATCTGTTCTATTTCAAGATTCCCCTTCACATAATAACCATGAGTCAAACAGGCCAGTAAATGCATCTGCCCACAGCTGTAACAGTGTACATAAATAAAATATAGACAGTACAGACACCTGATTTTATCCCAATAACAATAAATAATGTGGAGATAAAGTAGAAAAAAACAAAATACATGTGATAAGTAATAGGAAAAACAACTTTTATATGTTTCAACAACATTATTCTCCTATTTATCAAATATTTGTAGGAAAGACCTTATAACAAACAAAGCTTTGATATATATGGTCTTATTAATTGTTCTGGTTTTGTTCTGTTACTTTAAGAAAAAAATTGCAAGCCATTCATATATGTAAGGGTTACATGCAAAGGTACTTAGTTCCAGTCAAACGGATAATTTCTCCAGGTTAAAGAAAAATGTTCTCCTTTTTCTTTCTCCTTTTCAAATACCTGGAATGTCCCCCACAGAAGATTTTACAAAAGTACAATGCCTATGGTGAGGTACCGTATTCTCTACACCGAACAACAGAATGACAGCACGTGACACGTTCAGAAGTACTGCAAGTATGCACATGTGCATCGTGGCCAAATTAACATTCCTGGGATCTGGTCCCGGCTTTAAACCACAATAAAGACATGCTCCAGTTATATCCTGCAGTGATAAACTTTGTTTTGATCGCTACTGTATTTTTTCCACACCAAGTAATACCGTAATCACAGAAGTAAAGTGGGGACTAAAGTTTCCTTGTTTACAGACAAGTATACAGCTGAGTAATCTCCTAACAATTTCTTGGAAAAGTTCATGGCCAAACATTATATATGCAGTCACTCACATTCTGTACACATGCCTCCACTAATTCTTTCCCTCTCCTGTTATGAACTGCAAAAAGCAAAAATTTCTTGGGCAGCACATAAACCCATCTCTCACTGTTCTAATGGTTCAAAAACACAAAAATCATTTATGATTAGAAATATTTCAAACAAGTTTTATTCTAAAAAAGTTGTGGTGTATGATCAGAAAAATATTATGAAAAATATCCAGCCTATACAATATAATTGATTCAACAATCAATCACCTTGGCTGAAAATACTATTTTCCAAAGCCTTTCTGAAGGCACCTGAAGTAATAAAGAAGTTGAAAACTGCCATTTACATTACACATATAAACAAAAGCAATTGTTGTCTTTTCTGAATAAGGCTGACTGCAAATATTTTACATTACAACAGGCCCCTCATCATACAATCCAAGACCTTTGCCTACTTGAAATAACAATGAAGTTTTAATGGAACTTGTCAATCTACTGCTTGATTTAAAGGATAGGTCTCCACTAGAAATATTTACTATAATAGCAGCATCTTTGTAAAATCTGAACATCCAAAGCAATGCTTCCGACAAGACATTCAATGTTTATTTTCCACAAATCCAGTATGACTCTTACCTCACGTGTATGAACACAAGTTCTGCAGTCCTAGGCTGATGCAAATGTTAACTCCTGTCATTTCTACACATGCATGTGTGGGAAGAGGGAGGGTTATGTTTGTTTTCAAATACGGCAACTTGTACTTCCCAGACTCTAGATTAGAAGAGAAGGCGTTTTGAAAAGTGTTTTATTGGCAGTATGTATGAGTTTCAAGCTGTGTATGTATCTGCAGGCAAGTACATCTGCTGCAGAGGTGTCTCTCTTTGGACTCCTACCTGTTTTCCCTGCAGTTCAACACCAATTTATAGGAGAATTTAAGGAGGAAAACAACAGAGATTCCATGAGTAACCCATGCCAAGCCTCAATTAAGACTTTCAAAACAGTAATTACTTGGTGTCAATTATGCCTGTACTTCTTGAATGAGCATGCTTTAAGAATCCAAGCAGGGCTAGCCAGGCTGCAAACACTTTATTAGCCTTTATTCATTCAACAGAATCTCTTTAAAAGCACATATAAACCCAAACCTCCAGCAGCTGTCTACATTTTTCATTATCATCCTTAACACTGTGAAAATAACAGATCTTTAGTTTGAAACTACTTATTTTTGCATTTCTGTACAAAAACACACTAAAAAGGTTTAAAAATAGACATACATTGAAAGTTTTAATTGCCACCCTAATGTTAATAAACTCTTTCTAATGACTTAAAAACTGTTCCTTAAGAGTAAACAATAGGAGTTACCAGCACATGCTCCCTCTCATTGCAAAGAGATTTAAATTGTCTAACAGCCTCAAAAGGAAGTTGTTAGAAGACACAGAAGCACTACAGAACCAAGTTAAATAAGATGTTAAGGTTCTCCTTTCTGTCAGCACGTATTTAATATGCCACTTTCCTTTCAAAGCACATGCATTACAAGGGAGCTTTTGAAACTTCTTTTTTTAAGCCAATAAAGTAGATTTTCTCTTAAAGGAGAAAAAAAAATCCTCAAAAATAAAACCAAACCAAGCAAGGGAGTAATCCAATTATTGGCAAGCAAGCCACACAAACAGGCACATCATATACAAAAGCACATACATTTCAGGAAAAATACACAGCACAATAAAAATAATTCCTCCCACAAAACTACATCAGCAGAATTCATGATTTTCATAACGTGACACGCCAAATATAACTGTGCATTATTAAAAATCAGCATACACATTATTTAACTGATGTACAGAAATTACTGGTGCCAACGTACCCCTCCACATGAAGTATTCAGAAGGCTTCAGATAACCTTTAATAATCATGCAGAGATGCTGCAGATCCAAATCACAAATGCACAGCCTTCTGTTTTCCTGATGCAAACCACACCACTAACTTTTAAAGTCACAATTTCAGTACAAATATGATCTATGAACTGGAGAAAAAAAATGCCAAACAACTGAAGTAAATAAAGCTAAAGTTATTTCTTTAACTCCAGCTTTTATGGACAGAGATATGATATTACCTTTGAATTTAATAATGCATAGGTTAGTTATTAAAGTAGTAAGGGGTTTTTTTAATTCTAAATACAAATATGGTGGTGCAAAAGATCACATTAAAAGAATCCAGCCAATTTTTGCTGCAGACAGAATTTTTGTGTCAACTTTGCAAATTCTTAATGCTGTTTTTCTACTATTTGCTAATGTTTTCATCTATAGTATGGCCCACCAACCTGAGAGCATGAACGATGGTTCGTAAGGCTTAAACCACCACATTTTAAAAAACAAACAAATAAAATCCTACCACAACTGTGTTTGTGTTCAGTGAGATTGGAAAGCCCCTGAAGATTAGTTGAGCTGGCATAACAAACCAAACCTGCCAGAACAATTCATCTGGCTTATATGCTCTTCCTTGCAGCCATATTACCTGAGGAACACTCAAAAATAGATATATTTCAATTTAGATAAACTCTTCTGGCATTTTGCTCCAGCAACTCTCTCTTATGAGTAAAGAGCCCCCTTTTATCACATGATAGTTTTGGGGATCAAGATACCTAAGGGAATGTACCCTCTCACCTCAGAGCAGAGCACGCCGCGGATGCCTCTGTGTTGTTCAGAGGACACGCACTGTCAGGCAACAGGCACACGCATGTCCCAGGCACACAATGAAGCAATCCCATGCAGACACCCTCCTGCACAAGGAGAAAGCAACAGGCCCAGGTCTTCCAGGGCTTACTGAAAAAAGCAGTGGCTCATACCAGTCAGAGTGGCATCTCTGAATTAAGTGGAAAGTCAAACTTTTTTTCCCTTCCATTTACAATATTACTGATCTCTAGGGATAAAATGCAAACTCTATATAATGTTTGCATGAAGATTTCTTGCATTATTTAAAGTACTATATGTTGCTACATTTCTAGTATATTTTCTCTATTTGCATTAGTCTTGTATTACATATAAACAGAAGAAAAGGATACACTATTCTTATGATCACAAATCTCCCACACTGAACCCCATTATTTTGTTATTTACTTCAATGTTCAACTTAATTCCTAGTAATCAATGCTAGGCAGATCATTTAAATAAACTTCACCAGACACAAAATTCCAAATGCACAGCAATTCTACTTTGAACTCTCAGGCTTTCTACAATTACAAAAATCATTCGACAATCCCATGTTAACTGGGAAAACAAAGATCTAAAACCATCTTTCTTTGTTATGAAAGTATGAGGCTTCAAGAAAAGATGCATCAAGTCCATTTTTCAAGAAAAATTCATCCAAAGCGAGACATTTAAAAGTAGGTTTATTCCTTAATAGTTGCAGAGTTGGCACCAAAAATGCCCTCTTGTGGCACAGCAGAACCCTGCAGAGCCTGCCCTCGGGTTTTCCAAATCAAATTTTGGAACAAGAATGTATGACTCGGGGCTTGTTTGGAAACTGAAATGAGATAAGGAAAGCGTGTAATAAGGTTAAACTGCAGATATCACTCACAGTTTGAATGAATGAATGCTTGAAAGCAGCTTCTCTATGCGCTTCCTTCATTTTTTTTTAAGTGTTAGTGTAAGTAGTGAGAACATCTGGCCCTTCTATAAATCTAAGCATAATCCAATTCCTGGGGAAAGCTGCTCTGGTAACAGAGCACTGTCACTTTGGAAGATTCCTGAAAGGGGAGTCTTCATGCTGCTTGAAAGCTTTTTAAAGAATATGTGTAAAATAAAAAATTTACATCAACAACTGGCAACAACTTGCAAGGTTGTCTCACTCTCATCCCCACAGGCTACTAATTCTTGGAGGTAACGCTGACCATGAGAGGAACAATCAACACACAACTACAATCAACACATTTTTCTCCCAGGGAGCAAAGCTAACACACTACGTTTCTTTCTGTTAATATAAATGTGGCTGTGACAGCTTCAATTCCCTTATTTGAAAGCAGCAGCTTTCACACAGGTTTTATTTTTGCTGCTTTTTAGCTCTCAGCCTGCCAAAATGACATTAAAGTAGCAGTTCATTTGCAAGTAAACCAAAAAACCACTACGAAAGCCTTTAAACTGAAGTCAAACCTCCGCAAGCACTAAAATCCTGATGCCCAGCGAGGAGGGACGACATCTCCCTGTCTACAATACAGGACAGTTAAGAGCACATTCTTTAACCCATCACTCGTCTGGTTGCATCTGCCCAACCCATGGCAATTTTGGCAGCCTGCCAGTTCCTGAAGACAATCCCCAAGAGCTTGGGTTCCTCTTCACCCTGCTCCTTTCTAAACAGTCTGCAGTGAAGGATGTAACTCTGGTTTTCCAAAACACAGACCAAATAGGAAGCACTTGTTTGTAAACATAGGGATGCCATCTTGCAGCTGCCAGTTCATCTGCAGCAGCCCAGAACAAGGTCACGTTCACAAAGGTGAGCTCATTCCAAGTGCTCAGACGGAGCTGGCAGTGGCACCCACAGCACTGGGCAGCTATTCTAACAGTATTTTTACCTGAGTGAAATAATTAAAAAAAAAAACCACACAGCCCTTTCACAATCTACTACAAACCCTCAATCAAGCACAAAATGTCAGTTGAAATATCAAGACAACCTTAGAATATTACAATACATTTTAATTATTTGAGTATTTGACACTTTTGCTTTTCAGAAATAAGCCCTCTGTGTTCAGTTTACATTGAAGGCATTTTCAAAGAATTCAACTCAAGTTTCAAGAAAAACTTTGTATACCCTTTTCAGATTTGTTATAAAAACAATGTCTTTTAAATTAAAGTTATTATTTCATCCTCAGTGAAACCACTACGTAATTTCATCTGTAAGAGCACAGGCCTAAACTTACAAAACAAAAAAAATTCATTTTTAACAACAGCCACTGAGCTTTTTCTCAAAACTTGGTTTGTATGTAGCTGAGATGCAAGTCTACCCAAGAAGAGTCAGATCCACACGCCTTGTTTGTAGTGGTCTGGGTCCCCCAGATGATAGAATACCTCATGCAATGGTCATGGAAATACACACATCACTGACACTGAACTTAAGAGTGGATTCCTTGGGACACAGCCCTGTTAGTGCTACTCAGGCAGTTCAGAAACCACAAAGGATTATGGTGAGAGAATTTATCAACCCAAGATGGCAATAAGGGAAAGCAGTAGGATCTGAGATATTTCTGATCATTTTGCTCACTCAGCATTTCCAGCACAGACTCTCAAAGAGAAGACAATAAAGAGTCATTAAACTGCATCCTTCCATGCATAGCAGTCCAACAGCCTTTTTCTTTTTAAGTACAACCAATTTTTTCACACCTTTTGAAAACAATATATCAGCATTTCCTTCCAGAGTTATCCTAGCTTGGGTCTATTTTCTACATCCTGGTCTTGCTACCTAAAATTTAACTGTTAGCCACTGAGTAAGACCAAGCCATAGGAAGATCTACAGACCAGCTATGTGGTCAAGATCCCACCCTACTAAGAGCTGCAGTCTTTCACACACTTGTATGCAGTTCTCCCCCAGTGCCTGTAGAATACAAGAAATAGATCTATGTGTGTACACACTCATATAAGAAGAGTGAGGTGGGTTGGGTTGGGGATGGAGAGAAAGAGAAATCACAGTGTCCTTATTATCTTGTATGGCTGGGCTTCACGAACAAAGATTTGGGAAGGGCTCTCCCCACGTGGGTGTGCCCTTCGAGCCTGCGCAGTGGATTTTTTAGGTGAGGCAC
>JAOXXN010000065.1:12956383-12998436 GCA_026770055.1 Myrmophylax atrothorax
CTGAGCCTCACCTAAAAAATCCACTGCGCAGGCTGGAAGGGCACACCCACGTGGGGAGAGCCCTTCCCAAATCTTCGTTAGCGAAGTCTGGCCATACATACATACAATGTCCTGTGTAATGGGATAACACTAAAGTCGGTGAAAGAGAGGTCTATTTCCATTACTGATATTCATACAGGAGACAATTGACACAGGTGAAAAGAGGTTAGATAAAAAGCCAAGGATTACTAGAAGAGAGTTCTGGAGAATTGTTACTTGAGGTCATCCATGCAAAAAGTATAAATCTGAATAGATGGAGACCTAGTAAGTGAAAAATGGAATACAGACATTCACAATGATTACATCTGTGTACTGCTTGAAATTACCAGCCTAATTACTTTCAGATGCTTCTCTGCATTTGAGCCATGCTTTAGAACTATATACATGGCATGAAATAGTCATGGAATATTACCCCACTAAGGTGCAGATATACATCTACAATTATAGCTCGTTTGTGTCTTAGACTGAGGAACTAGGAAGTAAAAGAAATATCAAAAGCTGTTTAGAATGGTTTAAAAAGAATTAGGCTGTTACAATAGGGCTGGAGATTGTCAACCTATTGATAAATGAACTTTTTTGTCAAACTTTCTGATATAAAAAACTAGAAAAAATAGAGGTCTGGAAAGAATTATTTTAAGGGATAATATTCATTCACATTTAGAAAGCAATAGCAATAGTGAGAATAGCAAGCACTGTTAGAAGAAAATGCCACCTTTCACACCCAACATGGAATCCATTTTAAGCATAATGCTAATTTATAAACTTAAAGAATCAAGGCTGTAGCCTTGGGATTATTCTCTAAAGTAATCATTGTGGCTATGAATGTGTTTGAAGAAAATTATGAAACCCTAACATTATAATGCTACAAAGATTAAACAGGGCAATCCGAATGCTCATTTCCATTCCAAAATGCTATACTCAACATAAAATGCCATTGTTAATGTGAAAGACTTAGTTAATCAAAGTCTTTCCTTAGACAGAGTACAGGAGACGCAGTGAAGTGATTTAACCTTCAGAGCATCAGCTTCTGTAATTGAACCATACATTTTTATTCACTGGAAAACAAGGCAGACTATGGGTAGTTTATTGAAAATGACAGAAAAAAGAGGACAAAATTTTAAGTTCAAAAAGGAATGAGTATCATATTTTAGTATAGGCTTATGAAGCTACTGGGCAGCTATTGAATATATCTATAAGAACATGAACACAAATACTGCTTTTTCAAGTGCAGATAAGTAAAATATAGGTATTGTTATCAAAACAGAAATAGTCAGGTACAGGAGGACATCCTGTTGTTGATCTACCATAAGATTTAATGTATTAGGGAACTGTAAACAAACACTCCCACAATGGAAAACAAGTTCTGTGATAATGGTACCTGACGACAAGTAGTTTATTTTCATTTGGATGCAATGCATGTTAGGAGAAAGACTTCATCAGAGGCAAAAAATAACTACAATTGAATGAAAAATACTATGCAATCAGCTGTTCATGCACCAATGTGGACCACTCATTGCAGATAAGGTATGAAAGGTAGGAAAGATCAAAAAGAGACTAGAGGAATATTCAAGGGTCTGAAAACTAAAAACCAAACTCATTGCCAATCACCTTCAACTATGAAAAAAGCATGAAATATTTTAAAACTAAAATAAGCAAAACAAAATTAAACTAAGGGAAGCACTGGAGAGCTTCATTGGCACTAGGTCATATGCTAGAACAAGAAATAAAAGGCCAAAAATAAAACAAGCTTAAAATGTATATGGATGTCAAGGCAAAATTCCCAACTGGACTATGCTGGGAAGTGGCTGAAGAGTATTTTCCTAAATAAAAGTGTGGTATTGCTGTTACTTGGATCATTTAAAACTGCCCTGTGTGGTGCTTTAAATCTTACAGATCATGAATTCTTGGTTTCACTCCATGAACATTGTTCTTAATTTTTTTTAACAATGTGACTCATCTCTCCAGGTATTGAGAAATTCATCCTCTGAATCTGTCCGTTGAGTGATGAAGTCTCCTGCCTTATTCAAACAGGTGGGCTCAAGCCCAGTCCCTTGTTCAACACTTCAGCCTGGCTGCCAGGTGTACTGAGCGGTGCCTGTCATATCTCTCCTGTGACCAATCACTGGACATGACTTTTCCTGGGCTGCAGCACAGTTCCTGTAGCAGAGGTCCCAGCAAGGCCAGCTGGATGAGGATTCCCATCAGGAGCTCATCAAGCACCCACATCTATGGATACACAGAAACAACTTAGAATAGGTGGGCTTGTATCTGAGTCAGAAACACAAATTAGTTTTCCCATGATTTAGGTAATACTTTAGAGGCCTTTGACCTTTACGCAGATCTTTTCAATCTAAGGAGCACACAGTTGATAGCTTTAGCATGTCAAGAGAGTTGCTAAGCTTTAAGGTAGATTGTATAGGAACAATTTCCCCTTCACTCACCTGAAACTGGACAGATGTGCAACCTGGAATACCAGTTTCATACAGCCAGAAAACAGCAGGCAAAAAATAAACTTGTCTTTAATCTGTGACTCTGAACTCTGCCTCATTTTATCTGTAACATAAAAATGCAAAGAGCAGAGTAATAAGAAAGAAATGTATAGATGATGCTTAATGGAAACAAAATAAATAAACAGTAAAGTCAAAGCTGAAGTGGTACAACTTATGCTCTTAAACCTCTTAGCAAGATTCTTTATCTTTGAACACTTGTTCTTTTGTGAAGGATAATGTTAATAAGATACTCGTAGAGATCATTTCTAATAAGGAAATGTTAAGTTCAAAGTAAGACATGAGTTACAGGCTCAGGAATGTGTACACATTTTTTATAATATGAAGTCTTCAAGACACAAAGAGGGAACTAGATCTGGCAAAGAATGTAGAACTGTACTGAATGTAGACGGAAGGGCTGTTTCACCTCCCCCTAAACCTTGCCTGAATGCAATTTATGCATACTAAGAATTTATATTAATAAGATGCTCTAGGCCTATAAAGATGTTCACATGGAAATACTCAGAAGTGCCAAAGCTTTCTTAAAGCATACACGGTGGGAAAAGAATTAACTTTTGTATACTTTATTTTTATGTCCGTGGACAGACACATAGATAGTGAGAGTTTGTGAAAATAAAATACATGAGACTAAATTGCTTCCCCTCCTAGATCAATAACCCTTGGGGGTGACTGAAAAATATAAATCCATTGATTATTTGCATTTTCAATTTTACATGGTGCTTACCTAACTATCTGTATAGTCCAAAATATACGCTACATTGTGTGACATTACTTGCTGGTAGTAATAGGGACATTCTTTTTGTAATTTAGGTGAAGGTTGAGAAAAATCAGGAAGGATCTGAAGTCAGGAAGGATGTCTATCTGTCTTAATTGCTAGAAGAATACAATAGATACACTTTCACGCTTTGGTAGGGTGAGAAGACTGTGAGGTTGGACAGGTGAAAAGATAAAAACCCCACAGCATTTAGTTTTCATACAATAGAATCATGATACATTTATGAATAAATCTGTTCTAGTACCATAGTACCATTCACAATGCCCAGGGAAAAAGAAGGAAGAAAAAAAAAAGAAAAAGCAAGAAAGCCAACAGAACAATGAGTGTCAGAAACTGCCAAAAAAGACTTTTCTCACAAAATTTTTACTCTAAATTTGCTAACAGAAGAAGTATGGGTAGCACAGATCAGACTTTTGCATTTTGGGTACTGAACCATACTGATTTGCCCTAAATTTTTAAAGCTTCCAATAGTTCCTATAGTTATAAGTGTAGCTTTAATATCAAATTTATAGAGCAGAGCATTTAAGGAGTTATTCAGACACTTATATTTTTTAAAAAAAATGCTATTTCAGCAGAATGTAAAGCTGATTTCAAAGAAAGTTTCAGCTCTAAGCATTTCCCCAAGCCAAAGCATCTATTTAAAAAAAAAAAAAGAAAAATGAGGTTTAGCCTTTCATGTCAGAATAGCCAATATTTTGTCATAAGGGTATCAATCTCTCAGATAGGGAATTATTTTGAAAATTCAGGTTCTGACTTGAAAAGGGCAAAACCTGATACTGAGCCCAGAGAAAGCCCCCCTACTTGGCCGGGGGGGGGGCATTGGTCTTCTTCAGTTAAGTCTTTTTATAAATACTCAGAGTCCCAAATGAACCACATTAAAGACAGAAAGGTTGGGAATTGCTTTTACAGGAAAAAAAATTAAGGTGGAATTCTACCATATTTAGAAAGGCTCTGATTTAGGTTTCTAAGCAGTGAAAAGGGACAGTGTAGTTTTTCCTCCTGGGATGAAACTAGTGTAGCACTTACTAATGGGGTCACAGTGGCTTGCACAGGTTGCTACTGCTATTTTCTGGATCATTTTCTCAATGTTCAGCTTCCTTTGGCTCCAGCAAATAAGGAAGTGCTCCCATACTGGGGACTCTACAGCTCTTGCCAATGTTTCATCTCAAGTGCTATTGTGTGATAATTAGAATTTCCCTCTAAAGGCAACTGATCTCTCTCCATGGACTACTAAGGGTGTTTATACACCCCTTTTAAATATGCTTTCACTTTATCGGTGGAGATGAATCACATCTTCTTTTTTTGTTTTTGTTTTCAAACCAAAAGGTAGGAATAGCAACACTTTCCCACACCCACAGAGTCTTGTGTAGATAAATACATTACAAGGGTGGAAGAAGCTGTATCGTAATTACTGCCATCAAATAAACATTGAAGAAATGGAGGGTTTATGATTTTAGGAAGGTTTGTGTGCAACCTTAGCCAAATGCAGACCCTGGTACAGAACAACCTCTTCAGGTCTGGCAAGATCTGGATAATCATAAAACCACCCAATACAAAAGAAATTAGTTACTCAAATATTTCTCCTTGCTTCAGTTTAATCATTAAAAATAATGTATCTACACCTACCTTATGTATTTTCTTCTTTAAAGAAATAATAACTGGATTCTGTCCTTCACTATTGTCAGACTTCAAGTTTCAAAAAAATGAAGACAAAGGGAAAAGAGGAATTTTTTTTGTTGACCAGTGAGAAGTTCACCAGTTGCAAAACATATGGGAGTCTTCAAGACCACCAGTACAAGTACAAATGGATTTTGAACATTGGAGCATCTTAGATAACTTTTTAAGTTTGGTATGTGACAACAGAAGCCTAGCTACAGAAAAAATCAGAACTGACCTATAACAATATGCAACATTTTTCATTTCCCACTTTTAGATATCCTAATTGAGAAGGACTAAACATATTCTTTTCTAGGCCAGAGTTCTTCAGTCCATATCCATTTAAATGATAAACCCCTTTCATTCTGCTGAACTTTCTGTTTCAGATTCATTGCCTACACTAAATTGTCCCAAATGTTCCAGTTTATTCAAGAGCCATTCACTCCCAAGATAGCCCTAAGACAATAAAACTGGTCAGCACATTGCTTGGAAAATAAATCCTTTGCTACTTTCTCAAACACATTTGTCTCCTTAGCCCTGAAACTGTTCTTATCCAAATCAATAATGGTATCAGGATAATTAAAATCTGCCATGTTTAAAGTTTTGGCATTCTTGCAGGCCTTTCTTATCTATGAAACCCTTTCCTGACAGACTTTGCTTGCTGCCCTTGAAATCCAGGGCTTACATTTTTAAATCATCTCAACACTATAGTGTGCTCTTTTTTTAACACTTGCCTACTTTATCTGGAATATTTTGATAATTGATTAAACTTTTTCTCCCTTGCTGATGCTGACAATTATCTTTTTTGTTTCTCATACCTGCTCAGTCACGTTAAATTTTTAATAATTTTTCCAATAGTATCACTCCTTTTTGCAAGTTTCAGGGAAATATATTTCTATCTCAGAAATGTGGATGTGTCAGCTTGTTACATTTGCTTAGACAACAGTTTAACTCTCATTGAAATCCTGCCTTGCACAGTTCAACAGACAAAACAGAATCTTAGAAGGACAAGGTACTGAATGTTTGGGTCCTGCTCAAAAAGTATTTTTGTATTTACTAACTTTAACATTTTAACCGTTTTATGGACATGACGTTAATAATATGCCATAAGATGCCTAATTAAGTATCTTGCTGGCTTGACATCTCAGTTCTTGTACAAAGGGATTTAGCTTTAACTAGTACAATGTTCACTGTCAACAACTGACACATCAAGAACTCCACTCTTAAGAAGAAAAACAGTTCACATGTTGGGATCTAGACAGTTTTCCTATAAGATTGCCTTTTTTTGCTTTGCTAATCTAAAAACTGGCCCAGGTAATTTTCCATATTAGCAGGAAAAAAGAAAAATCAATACATGATTATAAAATTGTATTTCTTATCTTCTAGTGCTTGTGCTATCTGTAAAAAAATCTAGTTATCACAAACCATC
The DNA here is from genome assembly GCA_026770055.1 of Myrmophylax atrothorax. Lineage (NCBI taxonomy): Eukaryota > Metazoa > Chordata > Aves > Passeriformes > Thamnophilidae > Myrmophylax > Myrmophylax atrothorax. The sequence goes on from JAOXXN010000065.1 coordinate 12,962,790, forward strand.
CAACCTTCACAAGGTTAGTGTGAATTTGCAGTACAGTTGTATCTGTGCTATTTTTTTATTATAAAACTGCTGCATGTACCTTTTAATTTGGTTGTCAGGGGAGACAGGAAGCAATAATTAAGGCTAAAAGATGGGGTATGGAAGCTTTATTAAAGGATATATTGAAGATGGGAATTTGATCTGAGAATTAGATTATGATTAGAGTTGTTAATGCAGCTGTGCCACTCTTGAGTGACAGAGCAGCAGATGAACTGAACAGGCAATTATAACTACAGGAGTCTCCCTAATCTTTACAATCCCAACCTCACAGTCACATCCATTTAAATTAATTTTCATGAAGGCTGCAAATTTACAGCTTCACCAGATTGGAAATTTGTTTGTTTATTATCCACAGGAAATATTTTTAGGGAAGTAAATAGCACTGAGAGCCATCTTGTCTTTCTGCTTGTCTTTTTAACTTGCAGAATTAATAATATGAGATTAATCTGAAGGCTGCTGCCTTTATGAAAACTGATTGATTCTCAGCAGCCCAGTGTTATTATGATTATCTGTGGGAAGGTCAGAGGGAAGGCATGTAAAAGTCATAGCTGATTCATGAGTTGCCTATATTAAGCAGAAGATAAAAAAGGAGGCTTGTGTTGATCGGCACTATAAGTGAGGAATCAGTCTTCCTTGCATTACTGAAACTGAAATTCTAGGAAAAGGATTTTAAACAACTTTGGACATAGTTATTTAAAGATGTCTGCTGAGGAGAGATAGCAATAGTTCATTACTATGCATGCTGAAAACCTTTTTAAGGAGTTCTTTGCTGCACAAAGATTAATTTACCACTACATTTTCCCTTCTTCACTACTAATATAAATAATGGTTGTGGCTTAAATTGGCATTATATTTTGATAGACTAGTTTTTAACATACAAAAGAATATGCTACAGAACTACTCAGAAACTTGGAAATGGAAACCAGGAAATATTACTCTTCAGTTCCAGAGGGTTTTTTTGGAATGTCTGTAATGAATGGAATAAGGTATGAACATTTAGAAACTAGGCATTGTTTTCTCAAAAATGAGCAGAGACCTGTGGCAAGGAAAAAAAGAAAACCTTCACTTGTAAAAATCAGTGACAGAAAAAATATTTCTCTACTGGTTGAGATTCAAGAAACCTTGAAGATAATTCAAGAAAATTATTATCTGCAGTTGACAGATCAAAAAATATTTGAACACTTTGCTTTAATAATGCAAAAAAATCCATCAAAAAAGAGGCAATAGTTATGCCAAATCTTTCCAACAATTGAAGTTTTTGTAGCAGCCTCATCTTAACTCCCTGACAGGATAAGACACAATCACATGACATATTCATTGCTCATGATTCCTTTCAGAGGGAGATGTGGTTTAGTACTTTGATAGGAAGCTGAGGTACACACCCTTACTCCTATCTCTTATCTGGTCATCTAGGTGACTAGGTCAGATAGAACACTGGAATTCTGATATATCCAGCGTGGCTTAAAAAAATTCAAAGTTCAGAGGTTTCCCAGTCAACCTACTTGTCACATAACGTATTTCCAAGCTCAAAGTATATTCCCAATTAACTTAAGTGGGAATCTCAAGTTTGGTCTAATGCACTTCTAGTTATTTTACTAGAAAGTGATGTAACAGAAAGTACATCTTGGACTTCATATTTTGCTGTTAGGCAGAGGAACTTTATTTTCCATGAACTTGAAAATATCAATCAGGTACTGTTTTGTACTGTTAGATTATTTAAATTCTTCTGAAGAAAATTACTGAAACCAGCTATAGGAAAAATGTTGATAATACATTCTAATATCTTTCTTCAGTGTCAATATTTTTAGTTATTCATACTCTCGATCTGAGGTTGGAGACTAGGTGCCAGTGAAACAGAATACATCATAAAAGCAACTGGCATGAGAATGGCTCCTGCAAAGAAGCCATGGTGAAATATTTATTAAAAAAATATGAAAAATTATTTTGGCATTAGATGAGCAAAATATATTAACAGTTGGAAGTATTGGAATTCCTTTTGTTATGACATACATTCACTTTTTTTCCCCACAAGATTAATATATTTGAGACATACTTCTTCAAGATTTGGATTTATTTAAGAAATGTTGAATAATTGCTCTCATTTTGGTTTATTTACTCAGCAAGACAGCCTGCCTTCCTTCATCCTAGCTTTTCTGGGCCAAGGCATCAAGGACAATGTCTAGCATGTTTTCTTAGATGCTCTGCTTTAGTAGGTGGCTCCAAAGTTCATCTTTTAACTCAGAATCCATGTGGGACAACAGAAATATGTCAAAATGGACAGAAAAAGAATGTTTTGAGAGGTTTTTTTTGAAATGTAAATCTTCTCCAACACCTAAACAAACAAATTGATTTTCCCTTGCAGAAACAAAAAGATATACATTGATCTAAAATATGATGTCAAAAATCAGAGAATTACTGTAACCTAAACTGAGAGAGCATGTTTGTCAACTATTTATTTATTTTAAGGAATAGTCATAAGCAGTTTTTGAGAACTATTTTAAGCAATTGATAATTCATTCATGTTGCTGTTGTTGACTTTTAATTTGAAAATATTCATCATATGCTTAAATCAGGTCACATATGGAAAAGAAATTTGCTATGCACAAATGCCTGGAAAAAACCTGACAAAACTCTGCTCCCTTTATTTTATTTTCTCATCACTCTTCCTGTCTTTGATTAGCATTGTGCAATTATGACTCCTCAGTATTTCCTCATATCCGAATATTAGTTGATTAATCTTGATGATAATGGATTGAGAACTGGTTTTAAAAACTAAATATATGAAGTGTTTTATTCAAGATGCTATGACTAATCTTTTTAAACATCCTTGACTTATTTGGCAGTTATACTATTTATAAGAGGTGAGTACTTATCAGTACTATTAAAAACGGTGAAGCAGATGAGCAAGATTTTTTTCTTCCTCCTGAACTTACTGAATATTTTAGGTTTGAGGGTGACAGGTTTTGTGCTGAAACATATCTTGCTTCTTTAGGGATAAGAAGCAATACAGTTTAGTTGGACAGAGTTCATGCTGCATCAGAACTGTGTCAAACAGGAGATGCATCACCACTTCCCTGATGCAGAGGAATTTTCTGGCTGGAATTGTCATTACAGATACTGCATTTTTTTTTTTTTTGGTGTCTGTGAATCTGTCAGCACCAAAGGGTAAAGGATTTCTCCTGCTGCTCTTCCTGGACTTGTGTGAGCAGGAAGCATATGAAACTGAGTTATCCTTCAAACAATTTTATCTGAATTATGGCTCCTTTGTAAGAAGAGAGGAAAGATCCTTTAAGTGCCTAAGAAATCTGATCCACATAACCTATGGATTTCTGTGTGTCATGTGAAAGGTGGATGTTTAGATTCTTGCCTATTGGTATCCCCAAGAAAGTCAAGACCCTAATGTCTGACAGTCTGTCAGTGTCCCATAATGAGGCCCTTCACCAACAGATTCACAAGGATGGAAGGTACTTTGACCACTCTTTTAGGGGGGACTCAACTAAGTGAAGGACCCTTAGCAAATCCTGCCAAGGTGTTATCTGCTGCTTGCAACTACAAGGACTCACTTTAACAGTTCACTGAATAACACTTTTTATTAATACTTGTTGTGACAAATTAATAATGTCCGAACGTTGTCTGTGATAGTGTTTACTGCAAAAATATATTTTAAAGCAATCTTACATTAAGCAAGCAGAAGTTCTAATGCTAGGGGTTAAGCACAGACAAAAGTTCTAGTCCTAGAAGCAGCATTTAGTGTGCATAGAGTGTATTTCTGGCCCAAGGCATCCGTCTGCAGGGGAAGAAGATGGACTTAGCCCACCAACTGATTACAGCAGCTTCGGTGGAGGTCTTCTCCCACTTTCCCCCTATCCTCAACTTTTATACTATTTCTTTAGATTTGGGTGGAGTTTGAGTGACTATTTCTTTTATTTCTTATTGGTATAGCTAACGGGAGGGTACATGGTTATGGCTTGGAACCTGGCTCAACATGGTTGTTGGCTTCAGTAGTGGAACATCTTGATTCTCCCTTGGCAAACAGGCACTGTATGGACTCAGTACCACAATGTTCTCTCATTCTGCTGGGATTTGAATGGAGGGGGTCCACTGAGTCTCCATTTCATGCTGTGCTCTGTTCTGTTCCTCTGAGCAGATGATTATCATTTTACTGGGGAGCACATCGACCTCAGTCCATCCAGGGAGTTGCAGCTGCTTTTTACCCTAGAATTCTGAATCTCCTCTAGATTTAACCCTGTCCATCACCCCATACTGTGTTAAGCCACTTTTGTAGGTTGAGATCCTTTGTCCCCTTTTCCTTATCTTTTTAAAGACTAAAGTTTCTCAGATAGGAAGTTTGCAAGGCCTGATTCAAACCTCATGATTATCCATAGGAAAACTACAGCATTCCATTGGTAGCTCCATTCATGACACATTAAAATGAATATATCTCAATAACTTCATCAATTGTCATTATTTTGCATTGTGTTTTTAAAGTTTGTGTGTTTCTAATGCATAGAAACGATACTGATATAAATATTTATCTTGTTTATGGCTTAAAACCACAAGCATCTCAGTAGTTTTATTTTATGGCATCGTAATCTGGTCTTTTTCCCTTTTTATGGTAAAAATCCATTGCCTATCTGTTTGGAACACACTGAAGGTTTCTAAACATCAGCCATAAGACGTAATGGTAAGGTCAAAACTGTCTCAGATGTACAAACTCATCCTGATTTAATTATAATAGTAGTTTGGCCTACAACTGACACCATCAGCAAAAAATGCAGGTCATTGTCCAGCTTTTGAGCTTTAATCAAAGAGACACTCCCATTCCCCAAAACCCCAGAAGCTCTTTGATTTAGATCTGGAGGCAGAGCCATGCACATTATTGGATGGACAAGTTCTCTGAATAAAGAATGGCAAAACCATCTTTAGTGTTACCTGAAAATGAGGGTTCTTTTTGAGGGTACATTAGGTTATTGCTCAGTTTAGGCATCTTTACATGTTAATGTGCGTTTCCATTCAATCCATGGAAAGTACATGTTCACTCAGTGTAACACAAGTACTTAAATCCATTTTTAAAGGTACTAAGCATTTAGGTGCTTTAAAAAGTTCAACTAGGTAAATATCTTTTTTGATATCACCCAAAGCTTTTTGAAAGCAGGGAATAGATTGATTAATAGGTATGAAATAGCCAGGGTAAAGTCCAATTTATCACATCAGGTGTTCTTTAATTTATTTTAGTTCCTTGATCCTTCAGAAAGCTGCTTCTCTCTGCATATATCCAATCACCCAATGATGAACTCCAGATCTTCAAAGCTTGCAGTTTAGTCTCTGCATCTAATTTGAGAGAAAGAAACTGCACTATAAACTAGACTCAGTTTAAGGGTACAAAAACTTGAGGAAAACTTCTTTAATAAAGTTCATTAAGTTCATAAAATGCTGTCAAACAAGAAATTTCCCTCTGATGACATGATTAATTTATTGGTTCTGATAGACCTTCAGGGAGAAGGAAAATATCTTTTGATATTTCAACAGTGTCAACAGCAATGAGTGAACCTGATCTGAGTGGGGTACTTGCAGTTAGTACTGAAACAAGGATGCAAACAGAAATGAAGTAGAAATAGTAACTTTGATAATCCCCTGACACATTTAAGAGGAAGAAAAAGTAACATACTGTACCTTAAAGAGTCTGTGAGCCAATGATATTTACTATGTTCAGTATTTAAAATGAACCAGAAATCAGGTGGCGCAGACATTTATAGGTGCATGTATGTTTCTGCATTTACAGTAAAACATAGCTCATGGGAACCCAGTTATGCCACTTTTTTTTGTTGAATTAAGAAAAATTATGGCATTTTTTGGTTTACTTGGGGTCTTTTTTGTTTAGTTATTGTTTGTTTGTTTTCTTTTCTATAGTGATTTTATTGGGCTACCTCACAGAAAAAGATGTAGTACATAATTAGTTTTTATCATTTCTGAATAAATGTAGAGGGATAATTCAGAGTTGAAATAATACCCTCCCATGCAGCATCACCCAGGTATTACATGCATTTCTAGAACGCAAATATGTTTTATCTTTTTCATAAATGAAGGGATTTGGTTTGAGATATGTAAATCAGGGCACATATTTTAAAAATCACTTAATAATAGAGTTTAATAATTGTTAATAATTAATTGAATCATCTATTCTGTAGCAAGGAGTGAATCATGCAGCTCAGTAATTTCAGGGTTAAAGTGTTCATTTCACACATGTTATGAAATATCTGCAATAAATTCAAGTAATTATGCTATTAAACAGTTCTTCATCTATTGAATTAATTAAACTTTGTGTTCGTTTCATAACCTCTTTAGACACCCTCAGTTACTGCAGATTTAATCCTTTTTGAACCTTTCTATATTTAGTTTTCTGAAGATTAACTAAGACCAATCACTCAGTGCTGTAAGAATGAGATTGTTCTCTCACTTCATTATGCTATTCTTTTCCACTATATGCCAGTTCTTTTTTTTTTTGTACCCTAGGTTGTGAAATCTGAACACCTCTGTTTAAAATTCCTAAAGGTCTATAAATGTGAAGTGCTATTCCATATATATATAGGAGGTTTTGCCACACTGTAATACATTGTCATTAATTTGTTTCTTTTTTTAAAAAATCATTTAATGGTTTTGTCATCTTCTTGCTCTAATATGTTCTGAGATTAATCTCAGTAGTACAGTTAATTGGAAATTAAAAAAAGAGTTGTGCTGTGTCTCTCAAGAACTACAAAGCATATATTCTCACCATAGTTTGCTGTTTGTTAGTACATTTTGCTAAGACAGTTCAGTATCTAAAGAAAAAATATATATGTATTTATACTAGATGAAATCAACTTTCGGTATCCAGATTTCCATTTATCATCCATTAGCAGTAAGAGTAGTAAATATATCCTTGTATGTAGTTTAAAAAAAAAAAGGTTTATTATACATTATCTGAAGGCAAACAAATCACCAGCTAACTGAGATCTTTCATGCTGCTGCCTTGATTTGTTATGCCATTGGTAATTACCATTATTTGTTGCTCTACCTGAGAACAATTGGTGTTACTTACCTTGGGATAAAAGTAATTGGAATAGGAAAATTTCAAAATCTAAGCCTTTTTCAAAATGAGGTAGGAATTTTCTCTGTACCTTTTGAACAGGAGAGTGAATGCTTTTTGTCTCCAACTCATGTGCTTGTTATGTTGGAAGCCAAGCAAGGCCTTCAGAAAAAAATCATACCTTGCATGATTAATTTCATTTGGAGGAAAGATGATTGGTATAAAAAAGCAAAAGTTACAGTACTGGAAATGAGATAGTGAGAAACTGAATCTGATACTGTTTCTTAATTCAAATAATAGTGTCATACTACATTGTTCCTAACAAAGGAATTAAAACGTAGTTGAGCAACGTATTTTCTCTATCCTCATATCTATATTTATTCAGTAGTGTGCTAAAACAATGCACATACTTGAAGTGTTGATGAATAAGATCAAAAAGTAATAGCCTTGCGAACTCTGATTTGTAACAATTCTGCATTTTTTACTTACATAGAAGCAAGGAAGGTATCTTAAAAATGATTAAAATGGGAAGGACTATTTATTTGCTTTACTGTAATTCAAAAATGGCTGAAGTGCTGGGAAAAAATTCAAAAGCTTTTGAAATTCACACATAAATAAAAGAAAAAAATCTAATCCATTAAATATAAAAACAATTCCATTAAAGACTTCAGAGAATTTAAACCATTGCTAGCAATGGATCTATTATTATCTTAATTCCAAAGAAAATAAAACTTTCCCAAAAATGTACTAATCTGATAACCAACCAAATTGCAAAATCTAAATTCTTTGCATCAAGCTGCAAGTAAATTGACCTGAAATACTTATTATGTCTTGAAAAACAAGGGTCAGCACGTTCTGATTAGCCTGTGATGTTCTCACATTGGGAAAATTTATACCTGCTTTTTGAAGAAGCCGTCAAGTTGTGCATTAAACAAGAGTGAGACATATTATAGGACTGGGTCATGCCCAAAAATATGTTGCTTTGCACAATGACATAAAGTCACTGAACCTCATTTTGCATGTATGATGTTTATGAATAAAAGAGAAAAATTTGCAATTTGTTTTCTTGTGGATAACTATGTCTGAATAACTGTGGATAACTGTGTCTAAATAAAGCAGGCTTTGGACAAATCACTATTTTTTTTGCTAAGGGTTTCTGTATCTAGATGACATATTAGAGTCTTCAAATCACCAAATTGCAGATGCACTTTAATCAGCGAGATCCTCAATGAGACAAGTATCTAGGCAACCCTGTGGAAAAGCAGCAGCAAAGGAAATTGCTCAGTGCTGTAGTCAGCTAGTGGAGACCTTCAGAAAGTTGAAATTAATGTAGGTCAAAAGTCCAACTGTGGCTTTTCAGCTCTGACTGGCTGCAGTAGGGCTGTGTGCAGGAGTCAAGCGACTGCTTTCTGAAAGAGGTGCATGGACCTCTGCTGGAAGGAGTAAAGTCCTCCCTTTCTGCTCCTGCCTGTCTTTCAGAACACACAAGGTTCAATTGTTGCTCAGCTCTTCTAAGTCTAGAATTCTTTGCTCCCTTCTCTTTATCCAGGGTCAACACTAGGCCTGAAACCTGTGACATACAATCAAGGTCTGTATTTTCAAGCAAAAATTAGGTAATTCCCTCAGAGCTTAATTGGGATTACAAAATCCACAGCCATGTATTCCTTTAGTATCCTCATGGTACCACAGTGGGAAGTATTTCACACATACATTCACCAAGCATTTAGAGATACTAATTCAACACTTACCATAGATTTTTCTAATGTTTACTCCATGGAAAAGAAAAATTGACCTGTATTTATGTCTACTGTTGTGTTTCCAACAGTGAAGACAGAGGAACTATTTCATATTTACTTGAACATTATTTAGAGAATGATTTAGTCCAAACCACCTGAGTAATTGTCTCTGAATCTGCAGTGATGGATTAAGCCCTGAAAGTTGAATATAACCCCACTATATCAGAGGAAAGTATCCCTCAGTTAAATGGTATTCTTGAAAGCTTTGTTGGAAAGTAGAATACACTGTCAAAATATTTGCTGCTGTTCTGAGTCCCTTGTCAGTAACCCTGTAAGAAAAAATCCTTACCTCTCCCAGTCAACATTCTGATCTAGTGAATTGTCTTATGAAATTGTCAGTAATGCAAGATACAAGAACTGATACAATAAATGGAATTAAGCTTATTTTAAAAATCACTAACAATTTGGTGCATTTGTTCTGTGTTCACAAGGAAAATATTCATTCCATACAACACAAGTTGTAGGTCTATAAAATCTTGTAGGGGGTAACAGTAGAAATATGCACTGCAGCAGGCTGATTTCCTTTGCTTGGTGACATTTTGATTTTACAGAAGCAAGATACAGAGGTTGTCTTTCCAGCTGACAAGAGATTGTTTCAGTGGCAGACACCTCCAGATGATCAGTTTATCTCTGACCTCAGGTGGGGACCATCCATGTCAATTTGTACCTAAGCTTGGAATAATTGTAGTGCCTATGTTAATCACCCCAGGAGGTCTCAACTAGCTCTTTTCTTGGCTCTTGAAATACACAAAGAGGAGCAGAAGCAGCTGAAGAGCAGTCAAGTATAGCAAGAATGTGCTTGGAAAGCATGATTGAATCTGTACTGTGACAGGACTGCTTAGACAAGTTTGGGACTGCAAAATCATGGCAGAGAACCTCCTGTGCTGAAAAGAGTGAAGTTGATGGATGTAGTTAGCAATGCCTTTAGTGAGGAGAGGCAAGGAGCTTATAAGTGAATGAACAGAGTGGAAGAGGTAGGAAGCACCGTGGAGAAAAGGCTGTGGTGGAGGGGGCAAAGTATCCTCTGTGTAGTTGTGCTCTGAGGGAATCACATGGAGTGATTGGCATTTTAAAGTTACACATTGCCCTGCTGTCCCTTTCTGGATTCTCCATGTGTCAGCTCTCAGTTTGTCAAATTCAGGTGAGCCAGTGGGTTCATGTGGTTCAATTACACATCCAAACCAGTCAGATATATTGAGCTAGTGCCTTCTACTTCCAGTTGAGATAGGCAATGGACACACAAGGCTGCCTCATCTATAAACAGTCTGTAAAAATTAGGATTGTAGCAATAACAGCTTTCATCTCTGCCAGGTGCAAGGGGGTGCTGTTGAGATTTTTGAGAATAATTCTATCCTCTATGGGAAGAAGTGAGCTCTTTGTTATTAACTTTCATCACCAAAGTTCCCTAAACATGAAAGAGTTTGCATTTCACTGTTTTAATATTTTAAAACCTAAAGGGATCTTAATGACCATCTATGGTCTAAGACATTAAGAATATGGAAACATCTTTCTTTAGGGGTGTGCTGGTGGCAAATTTTATGTATGGCCAGACTTCATGAACAAAGTTTTGGGAAGGGCTCTCCCCACGTGGGTGTGCCCTTCGAGCCTGCGCAGTGGATTTTTTAGGTGAGGCACAGCGTGCACAGAACTGGCCCCACCCTTTAACTCCTGAGGTTCATCTGCCACAGCTGAGCGAGTTTGGATGGTGACAGTGAAGTCCTCAGGACTAGAGCCTACAGCTACCGGTATTCCTAGGAGGTCTGCCATCCAAGTACTAACCGGGGTTGACCCTGCTGAGCTTCTGAGATCTGACGGGATTGGATGTCAGGTAGACATTTAACTGCCTCTTTTCCTTACTACCTTAGAATAGTTCTTAAACCACACATAAGACTGGAAGAGGTAAGTCTCCAAGCAGCAGTAGGCAGCCTTGCAGGGCTTCCTCTTAACCAGCCTTCCTCAGGCATATCATAGTAACAAGTCCTCTCTCCATAACTTAGCTCAGATCACTAACCTGAGTGCTGTCCCAGGACCTCTGCAGCTCTCTTTGTCTGTCTTGTGATCCTGGAAGGAAATTCTCAATCTCTGTACCCATCCATCTTGACTCAGTAACTCTCCTCTCCAGAGCACCAGCCTACTCATTCAGGCAGAGAACACAATTTCCCAATCCCAACAGGAAGTAACTTCTCATAATCCTCGAGCCGTTGAATACTAAGAAGGTCTGTCACTTACAACTGCACTTAGTGTATGCATATTTAAACAAACGGTATCGATTACACAGGTCACAAATATCTCACTTCTCTTGAAACAAGGAGTACTTTCCCTTCAGTTACAGTATCTACAGCAGCAACTGTGTAGAGAAGGCAAGTATTCAGCTGACAAGTGCAGGTCCTTCAGCTGTTCGCAGCTTCTCTGAGAAGTTAAACCAACATATTTTACAGGATATCCTTATATGAGTCAACTTTAAAGAGGCCTCTGTGACATTCAAGGTAAGTTTCTTTAGCAGGCAATCTAAGAAGCCTATAGAAAAATAAAATCCACATTATTATTAAGCACATACTAAGCACTAGCCCATTTCAGTGGGCTGGTCTGCCTTTCGTCCAACCACTCAAACCATTGCTTTCTAAAACAGAACGTCTCCAGCAACTGTTATTCTTACAGTCTTTTTAAAGTTTATTTCCAGAGATGTAAACAGAAACACTGGAAGGAGTGGGGAGGGGCATATCAACCTAAGAGCCAGAAAGCTTTGAAGGACATTCCTCTCTTGTAGCATTTCAAATTAAGTACAAACTCCCTCCTCTCTAATTGTTAGACCTATCGATAAGAAAGTAGCTAAACTCATGATCAAACACTCTAAAAAATAATTAAAAACTGCACTATAAGAGTTACCATAGTCTATTTGAAAATGGAGTTAGTGAAAGGACTCTTTCCCCAATTAATGGTAAAGGTCCACAATTTCAAAATTAAGGAAATGAACAAAAATACATGTACAAGCTGAAAGTTTACTGCAAATCTTTCACTGACCTTTTAGCAGCTCAAACAGCATAAATTCCATGGAAGACTTCTGACAGAATTGCTCCTACCATTTTTTCCAAAGCTTTTGAAAGAGATGCAACTTTTTTTTTCCTAGCATCCCAGAAAAATAACCAATACAGAAATATTTCCTCCAAACAATTTATCTCAGTAAGTAGAATATTTAGCATTTTGTTTTATGAAGATGGCAAGTGCTCAACTCTCAGATTTATTTATTCAGCATGAGACACAAAAAAGCTTCCACTAGACAGTCTTTGACCTGCTTGACCTTCAAGAATATTTTTTTCAGGGGAAGGAGAGAAGCTGTTAGCTGCGTCATTATAAATGTACTTTATCATAAATGCATTTGGACACAATCTGATTAGGTAGAGGGAACAACTTCACTGGCAAAATTTTCCAAGACTAGAGCTCTGCAGCTTTCTTAAAGAATGGAAGATATTTTAAAAGTAATTGTTATCTTAGATGGAACAACATGAAGAAAAAAACTCCCGTAATATTTTTTTTACATGTGTTTGGTTTTTTCCTAACAACAGATGAAGTGTAAAGGCTTGTTTTTAATATCTTGATGTAAGACCATTTCAGGAGCTTTTCAAAATGCGTGCATACATCATCATTTCAACACAACACTGTACAAACCTTTTCTATCACACTGGAAACTCCACACTTTAACATCATTCTTGTTAATTTAATTTGTCCATAACATATAAAGTAGTTCATGTACCTCTAAACTTCTTTCAAAAGTTTGCCTAATGCTTTAGCTTCTGGGCAGGCACAGAGAAAATATTTCCTTCCACTATTCAGCTAATCCAGTCAACAACCAGAAGCAAAGAAAACCTACCTGGAATGCACTTAAACCACTTTTTCCGTTTGCAATTTATGACCCACTAGGAGTGGAATAAAAAATTATATGGGTCTAGATTAATACCAGCTTGAAAACAGAAAAGGAAATCAATATTTACTTCTTTAATTACCTGAAGCATGCAAAAAAAAGTACTGTAAAATTATTTTTAAATCCATTTTTATTACAAACTAGTAAGAGACATTTCATTTTAGCCCACTTCAGAAGTGAAATGCAAGTGGGACCCATGTATTAGCTGCCACAATTTAAGTTGCTTTGTGACCTCTACTCCAGATTACCAAACATTCATTTCTGGAAACACTGGTGGAGTATGAAATATGACTGAAAGATTTCATATATCAAATTCAGAATAGTCCAAAACATAATAAAAAAAAGGCTACAGGTAAGCAAAAGTACTTAAATGTTTAAGCAGGGTGTAGTTCATAAACAGAAGTAATTTGTTCATGAAGACAGCAGTTCACCTACTGCCAACTTCTGACACACTACTTCTCTGCAAAAAATAACTTCTCTGAGAAGTCGTTTAGTTTCCCTCACAAATAGTTAAAAGCTTCTAGAAAGCTGAGTTTTCTTACAATAATCCATTCTTGTATGGCATGATTCAGATGTGCATTAAATTTCTGAACCGGAGCTCAACCTAAAGAAAGCCACAGTGTAACTGAAAAAGAGACACATTCCTGTCCAATCCGTGCAACACTGGGGCTTTCCTAACCCTGCTCCTCCACTAGCTCTTCATATGGGCATTCCTCACAGATCTCACTGCACTCAGAAATCATGCCTTCTTCATCTTTCTACTCACCTCCCTAGTAGGGAAGTCGTAACACTGCAATTTAACATTTTCCCTATAAACTTCAGTAGCCAAACTAAATGGAATGTCAAGTTAATTGGCATGGGAAGAGCTGCTGAGCCAAAACAATCACAAAAATGAGTAACAGTAGAATTTTTAATATATTTTAATATATTTTAGAGGCCAACAGTCTCACACTCTGTACTACTGCAGAACCAAGAAACCCTGTGACAGAATACTTAAGAACTTTGTTAAATCAATCAAACATATAATCATACTCAATTGTTTTTTTTATATTTCACCTATATTATTTACAAACACTGAAACTCACCAAGAGCGGCATTTATTGGGTTATACAAACCAAATAACAGGTAAAAAACATGTTCATTATCATTAATGGAATTCCTGAAAAATCGGATAAAAGGAAAAAAGTTAATCTCTCATTAACACTCTGGGGGAAACAAAATTGTTGATGCCAAATGTTACTTTTAAACTGACTCGATCTGCATTAGATCATTTGGAATTATCACAGTTTATTCATCACATTCATAGAATTTCTCATCATGCTTCTAATCACAGGTATCTTAAAAGTTCAGAAAAACAATCTAAAATCTTCTTTCTAAAGGAAATAATATATTATTCACCAGTAGCCCACCATATATAAAAATTATGTTTTTTTCTATACACCCACTCCCCACAAACAAAAAGAAATAGGCCTGTTTACAATGTACGTCATCCTAAATTATGGAAACCACTCAGGAAATAGCTGTATGACAGCCTAAACATACATTTACAAGTCTTTTCATTTCTCTACACAAACAAAGCTCTTTTCTGGTCAATAATTCAGAAAATCTTTTTTTGCCTTGCTATTCAGATTACTTAAAAACACAATTCACAGCTACTTCTTTTTAAGATTTCAGGCAACATTTAATCTGATTCCAAAAACCACAGTTTACTTGAGCTTCTGCTGTCTGCCCACCACAGTGACACAAGAACAGCACACTGAACACCTCAAATTGGTAACTTTACTTCCTCTATTGGACCTGTCATGGAAGATGAGCTGTAAAAAGCCTGGACTCCTGTAACTCCCCTCTCTCTGACTGCTGCTTTTCTGGTGAGGGAAAAGTCACACCATCCATACACAGAAGCTTCAATTTTCCTCCTTGATTTCTGTCTTTAGACCATCTTACTTATCAACACCATTTAGTAGTTTATCTGCAACTAGTTTAAACCAATGTTTTCCAACCCTCATACATCACTAAATTTTACATTGTGTTCCCTGCTCACTCAAGAATCTATTCTCCCCAGAAATGGCTGATCCTTAAAAAGCTCCATCATGTCGTTCTTGAGCCTTGCCTGCTTGTCTCTTTTGTGCAACTTTCCAAGAACCTCATCAAGAGCTATCCCTGGCTACCAGAACCACAGGTTTGACCTGTGAAAGGGCAAGCATTTCAGGCACCAATGGAAAAAATAAAAACCTCTCACCTTCCGTATAAGCAATGCAGCAAAAGGTGCAGAAAGAGGACACATTTGGGGGAGAGGGCCCAGACACTGTATTTTAAACAGCCCATAGTATCCAACATAAACACTGCTTTTGGCCTTTTCAAGTCCACACTGCTGGCAGTTCAAAATGCTTCATCCCTTTTCTAATTTCTAAACACACAGATACATCCAAAAATCCATACTTTAAAGGCTTTCTAATCTACTTAACTACATTTCCAAAATTACTTCACAACTTTCCTTCTCTTTTGCTAGCTTTGATTCTCTTGCTTAGGCAAACTCAGTTTAATCGGTATTTTCACAACTTTCCAATATTTGGGACATGCTTTTAACTATTAGTATTATTAGAACTAGGGCCATGACAGCAGATTCTGTTTGCCCAGCATGTGCAACCAGCCACCCATGGACAAGGTGCTGGGCACTGCACACACACACACCAGGGGCATTGCCAACTGGTGCACACCAAGATCCCTGGAAACCACAGGTTCAGGAAATGCAACTGCTACTCAGCTGCAATCTGACTCCACAGACTTCCCACGGGACAGAACAGCCGAGATCCCACCTTCCACACTGAAAGAAGCACCATGAAGGAGATGAAGCATCTGCAGCACAAATCTTACAAGAACAGTGGAGGGACTGGGGGTGTTTAGCCTGGAGGCTCAGGGGAGACTTCATCGCTCTACAACTACCTGAAAGGAGTACGTAGCCAGGCGGGAGTTGGCATCTTCTCCCAGAAACAAGAGGCAATTGCCTCAAGCTGCACCAGGGGAGATTTAGATTGGGCATTAGAAAAAGTTACTTCACCAAGAGGTTGTCAAATATTGGAACAGGCAGCCCAGAGAAGTGGTTGAGTCACCCTCCCTGGAGGTGTTTAATTTAATTGGCACTTAGGCATATGGTTTAATGGTTGACTTGGCAGTGCTGGGTTAACAGTTGGACTTGATCTCAAGGCTCCTTTCTAACCCAAGTGATTTCCTACTGTAGTAAGTATATAGGAGTGGATGTTTCCTTTCAGTGCAGAAAACACTAATCCGAAGGATTATTTAAATCTCATACAAAATTTGAGGATATTTCTCCTGAAATTCTCTGGATCACCTGACAAACCCAATATTGTTGTGGCAATACAAATTGCTCAGTAAAGAAGAGGGAAATTACCAGACTTGAAAAATCCCTTTTCCCTGTAAATCTCTAAGCAAGGATGACTCTGCGTCAATACGGCAGCTACTGCACAGCAAATATTGAACATATGTTTGAATGCCTTAATCATGTGTTTTAGTGTCTTGTGTTCAACCTTCACACTGGATGTTCCTGGTTAGTATTGTTAACTGCAACTTATGTTTCTAACTGCAATGGTTTTTTTAATCCTTCAACTCTAATAAAAATGCATAAGCAAAGCCTGAATTTCATGGCCAACAATCACATACTGAATGCTCAGCAATCACACACCACCCATGGAAACACACTGAAAGTCATAAAAGCAAATACTATTTTATGTCTTCGTTGAAGGACTGTCGTAGACCTCAGTAATTTCAATTTCCCTTCCATCATTCTGTTTTTTCAGTATTTCCTTAGACAATTCAGTATTCTCCAGAGGTGTAGAAATGCAAGATTCTCAGACAAGGACTCTTTATCCAGAGATTTATCTGCTCACCTTCTCAACCATGTTTGCAGTAAGGGGATTAAAACCAGCCAGTGACACCAAAAAGCATCTCTTACACTGATCACCTCACTCAACTAAAGATTTATCATTTCACATTTCAACTGAAAGGACTAAATACCCTGTTAAATTATCATATCAAATCCCAACTGTATACATGTAATCTGTTCATTAAAAGAATTTCATATGATGATTTACATGGGGACAAGTAAAAATATGCCATTGATTTTTATTTTTTTTTTCAAATCTAAATGAGCTCAAACTCCAACTTACACAGCTAACTAGAAGAGCAAAAGCAAAGATTTAAAATTGAAAACTGGAAGTAATAACATGCACATGCTATTATCACTAGTTGAAATAGTTATAGGCATTCAAGTACTTCTTCACCAAAAAAAAGGCACAAAAGTAGTATGTAAAGAACAGCATTAATCTATGATTTCAAAGGAAGGCAATAAAAACATTTGCTCAAGCCACTTGACAATATAATTGTCTTAATTGGAAAGCAAGCAACAGCTCCACATTTAAAAAAATTGCACGTTCACAAATTCTTCACTTTCAGCAAAAAAAATTTAAAATTGGGCTGATATTCTGACATGGTAAAAATCAATATCAAGTGCTTGACAACTGCAACCTAAGGAAAATGGTTTCTACCATTTTATAGCTAAGTTTTATTAATTTAAATTACTCCAGGCAATTCAACATGATTTTGAACCATGTCCTCCGTAGAAGAACTGTCTCCATCTAGATATTGTCAGTCTTATCTTACCACGCAAACAGCTAATGTTATAACTCCTGATCTTCAGTAAAAGGTAAAAAAAAGTATTACTAAAGTTGCTTTACCAACCAATGAAAATTACATAAAGTGCATCATGCCCATTAGCACTGTTCTGAGATGTTGAAACATTTTGCTGAAACAGATGTAATAGATTTATTATTCCAAGTGTTAGAATAAGCCCCAGTTCTTTTCCTTTGATTCAAAGTAGGCATTGAACTCTGGCACTAAGAGGTTAACCTGCAGAGCACACATTTAAAACACCTAAAAATTGGCTTAAAAAGACACCCATTAAAAAAAATATTACTTTAGCTTTTGGCCTCTGAATTATGCTGCTTGATAAACAAACAGTACCTCTATCTTTTCATTGCTCTCCTTTCTATCAATATCTTAAGTAAATCAAAACATGTCTTTCTTCTGCGTAGAAAAGGAACAAAGTAGTAACAGCAAAAAGGAATGAACAGAATAAACATGAAACTTTAATGAAAGTTGCTATTCACTCATTTTGCTACTTTGAAGATGACTGTGAAACTATGACATTTTGAAACAAATATGCAGCTTGCAAAAGGCAGTAACTCTACATGTTAACAGATGAAATAAACTAGAAAATTAACAGCCATTTTCCAGCTTAGTTATCTTTTACAATCTGAGTCTACACAGAGCTCCTGGAAAAAATCACCTACATGCTCCAGAATCAATGTGCATTTTCAAACTGCTTAGTAGTCTGCTCTTAAACCAGGATATTTGGTCTCTAGGAAGTAAATAAAAATATAATAAAAATCTTCACTTGACAAAGAACTGTAAATAAAATTCAGTATTACTCAAATGCTTTGTTTCAGCAATGTATCCAAAGCTCATTTTAAGAGTTTTGGTTGCACTTTTTATTAAACTTAAGATAAAACCTTTAAAGATACAGATAAGCAATAAGGAAAATGGATTTAAGTAGAAAACTTCAGGCAGAAATGCACATACCTGCTATATATTGGTAATAAGCTTTTGTACCTGTCCAGACAAGTTGGTGACTTTCTTGCCAAGTACTACATGGCAGACAATCAAAAAAGAAAAGGGTTGGGCACTTAACCAGATTCTTCTTAGACTTTAACATCTTTAATTACAAATCTGTTTTTTAAATTAAAAGTTCTACTTCTAAGGACAATATCTCAGAGCAGACCTTGTAAAACTGCCTAATAATGCTGTAGGGAAAGACAATTAAACTATAAATAAAATGCCCCATCTTTCACCATTACCCAACACAAGGTCATAAAGAAAAAATTTTAAAAAGCACATCTAGGAGGCAAAGACAAAACAAATTAGATTTAGCAGTAAATTAGAAGGTACAGTCATTCTGGGTAGAATCAGATGATATTAAATAAATGTGACACCACATTATTCAATCTGGTGTTTGCAGGGATGTAGCACTACAATACTGAAACAGTACATTTAATCTGTACTAGCAAAATGTAAATATTTGAGATGGTGGCAAACTTTGATCAGTAGTGAGGTAAAAACTCATTTTAGTATAATCCATCTGCAGTAAATGGAAGGATGGGAAAATGCAGGGTATAGAACACATGAGAAAATCCTGCACCCATGTACCTCACAGTATTTCTCTTTTACACTGAAGCACTTGCTACAATTGTTTAGTATTGCCAGATCTGCCTGGAAAAATGTTTTTTTTGTTTCCTCCATTATAAAATACTAAAATGTCTTGAACTATCTTTTCACCTGAAGATAGGTAATCCTTTTATAATTAGGTCCAGTTGCTGGAGTTTACTACAGATAGATTGAAGAAGCAACCTTTTCCAACAAAACATGTAGTACTAGTATCAAGATCCTCCTGGCTCAAATACTTGAGACTCTCTTTTCTGGTAGATAATGGGTAACAAATAAAATAAAATTAAAAATGTAGAATAAATTATCTATTTCCTCATCTGATGTGGCAGACATATTGCATACTTGGAAAAGCAGTCTGAAATGTAACACAAGATTATGAAAACTATTTTTAAGACTCTAGCAATACCTACCCAGTAAAACTGTATTTATTTTTGATCTTTACACTTTAGACAGTGTTTCAGAAACACTGAAACCCTCCCTGCCATATGCACATGCCTAAAACATGTGCATATGTTCACCTGCACAGATTCAATGAATGTAGAAGCACTTCTTCAGGAAAGATGCTAAAGGAATGAAGTTTTTTTGACACATAAATGTTCAAAACTCTAGAATGTATACTGAACAAAATATGGATGCTGACAGCTTTGGAGAACCAGTTCATGCTCTTGTTTCTGAGCTACATCACAAGGAAGCCATACAACCCCAACCAGAACAAAACCACGTTCCTGATTCCCAACCAACTGATTTTCAGAAGTGTTCAGCACACAAAAAGAGCACCTCGCTCCACCAAGTGTATGTTATCCTTGCTGGCCTCCTCAGGTAGTCAAAATTCAGTTTTCCAATACGTGTGTACCTTGGAATTAAGGCAAATATAGATTGACTAAATATGCTAAGTACTTTTTGGTGCAGCCTTGCTTTAAAAACAAGCAAAACCCAGCACCTCCCCTTATACACTCCTCCATCCCCCAAGGAACACACACAATATTCCCCTCCGTTCATATACATTGCTGAATGAAACCGAACATGGCATTTTCCCTACACCCAGTTCCAATCTTACTGTTCCAGAGGGCACTCTGGAATTCAGGCAGTTTGAAAGCACCATTCTCCCCCTTTCTGGGAGCTGAACTACAAAGCACTTCTTCTGCTTCCTGCAATTGTCAGCAATCTCTGCCTGAGCACAAATCTATCAGCATTTGTATGTATGGCCTGGCATTGCAAACGAAGATGTGGGAAAGGCTCTACCCACGTGGGTGTGTCCTTCGAGCCTGCGCAGTGGATTTTCAGCATTTACTTCACTCCTTAATGAGTGATCTCTCATTTTAACTGTCATCAAAAAATGACACTTAATTGTTTCCCTAACTGAAATGAAACATAGCTACTGTATCTAAGCAGAAGATCCAATATTCCCAGCTCAATTCTGTTCACAATCCCGGAGAAATTAAACAGGCTGCCCCAGCAATCCCAGAGCTGAAGAACAAAGGACAAGAAGAGAGACATAAAGAAACTCGTACAAGCTGCAGTATTTACTTTTCCTGCAAATAGTTCTGTTTTCCCATAGCCCAAATAGAAGACTTTCTTCCAAGAAAATTAGTAAGTAGAACCACCAGCAAGCACACTCACCCCCAGCCTGGCAGATTTTCTCCTGCTGCCTAATCTCCTGCCAGCGAACCAGTAGAGGCCGCTCAAGACCATGGATCGCTCCTGCAGAACTGCGGCATGGGACGGCTTCCCGACTCTGCTTTTCAACTCAACAGCCAGTTCTAGCATCTTTCTTCCACTTCTCAATTTCATACCTGCTTTTCCACCTGTACAAGTTACCTCACTGAAGACCTATCCCCCCAAGGGGAACTCCTGACTATAGGTTATCACTGGTTACTAGAATTCAAGTCGCTGCACATGGTACTCTCAAGATTTATCCAAACTAGACCTTTTACCCATTGCTGTGGAACCAGTCCAGGATTCTTTCCCTAAAAGTTTCCTCTTGACACTCTACAGTACACAATGTCCTTTTGTTTTGCCAGAGACTATCCTCAAATTTTCTGGAGATGGTGTAAATGTATCACTTTTGGTGAAGTTCGCACATGGTTTCAGCTACCTAATTTTTATTACACTTCAGGAGCTTCCCAAAACTCAAAGTGGCCATGAACACCAATGCTAAAGTGCTTCATAGGCCAGCTCCTTACAGGTGGGGTTCATGTCAGTTCATATATTTACTTATACATTAATTGAGAACTTTTATCCAAGCACAGCTTCAAGAACCCCAAAGGACAATCTATACTGAAGATCTCGTTGTGAAGGTCATCACTACTCCTTACAATAGTTAAGTGCTCCAAAATCTTTTACTTCTACAGCAATAGCCACCATGGAAACCAGAGTAAGAACAAGAAAAAAGAATTTGTCTTTACAGCAGGTCATGGAACACATCCGTAAATAGTGCTTTAGTCCACCTAAACAGCCACTAAAAAGAAACAGTTTTCAACATCCTGCCAGGAGTGGGGAACAAAGGAATTTCTGCAGGGCAGACAAAACTTGTTGATTAAATTTATTAATGAGATTATAAAACAGACTTCTCAGATAATCAAAAGGACTGAACTCAATAATCCAGATGATGTCTTCCCCTTTGGGCTTCTGTGATTAAATAATTATTAACTGGGTATCATCTACAGCCCACACTGGGTGAATCTGAGCTCTGGTATAGTTTTCAGTGACATTGTACCTGAATATACAGGCTTGGCACAGAAGAATCAAAGTCAAAATGGCAGATTTCAGTTTAGTGCACTTTGCTCTTTTACTATTTCCAAACACTTGAAACACATGCCATGCATATTTCTTTCACAGAGTACAAGCTAAATATAAAAATTAAAGAATAACAGCTGCAAAACAATTACTGACTATTGCTATGAACACGCCAATTTCATAGTTTTGTTTCTTGTATATCCACTGTTACCCAAAGAAGAGGCCAGCTGAACTAAAAACTGACTTCAGAAACAAATAAAGGGTTAACTTCAGATATTTAAGTGCTGATTTCTACTTTTCTGTTCCTCATTCTAGGTTACAATTAGAATGCAACACTACCTTTGAGATATGCAACACTATAGCAGCAGTACACATTTTTTAACATACTGAAATACAACCCAGTTAGGTATCTAACGCTGGCAGAACAGATCCTTCCACATCAATAGTCATATTAATCTTTGAAAGCTACAAAGAGGTAATAAAAAAGTATTCCACACTTTCAGAACTTTCCAACTTCCCCAAGTCTTTTGGATGGCCAGAAAAAGGTAATCGAATGGAAACAAAAACCTGAACCATAATGCATACATGCACTGGTTTACCATCGGTCACTACTTGCCCTGCATGTACCCATCTCCTTTTCCAAAGAGAGTCTGCCAACCACATTTAACACTTCACATCAGCAATCCAACTACCAGAAACGAACCAGAGCCAGTGCTGCCAAGTCTCCATTCAATTCCACATATGTTCAGCAACAACCTTTCTGTAGTGACTCTCCCATAAAGCAGTTGCCCAACAAACACAAGACATTTCAAAAACATCAGCAAACAAACAAAAAAACGAGATGGAAAAGAGTGGTGCAAGATGTACTCAGTACTCAAAGTGAGAAAATGCAACATCCATGATACTTTTAGACAAACAGGTTTTACCAGAACTACTAAATGGATATTCAGAAAAATCTATTTATATATCATTTATTTAATGATTTATTTAGAGATTTTAGGATAAGAGGCAGCACTACCCGAATAGGGTTTGCCACCATCAAGAAAACCCAAAGAAGAACTGGGACAGAGAAAATCATTCATGAAGACAGGGATCGGCATAAATGGGAAGAACTGAAATGTAGCTTCCTAATATAAATTGGTCTTTCAAGCAGTAAAGGAAAAGAAGGATCTGCATGTATCAGCATTCACATGTGCTGTCAGTATGGGCATCTTCCCTAAACAGGCAAACAACCTAAAATGCAGGAAACAGAGAAATTTTTAGAGCCAAAACAACACTCATGTTGTTTGAGAGCCTCACAAAGCTTACTCCAGTGTGCAATTCTGTTCAGTCAAATGCAACAAAGATGACTTCATATTGCAAGAGATGCAGAGAAAACTACAGGATAATCAAAGAGACAGAGAGCCCTTTTTAAAGGACTGGACAAAGAACCCAGCTTGCTTAGTTGAGCAAAACAAGGCTAAGAGGAAATGTGATTTCAGACCAGCATCTCAAGTAAATAACCAAAGGGAAAATAGTACCCCTTAAACTACAGGATCTGCTTAACTATAGAACAGCAAAAAAAACATTCTAAACTACAGTACAACATTATAATTTGGAAAGCTTCTATCCAACAGAAGTGAAGTTCTGGAAATTTTCAAACTCCTCTTAGGTGGAAAGGGGAGAAAAGCTTACCTGACCAGGTTATAAACCTTTGTTTTGTTGTATGATGTTTCAAGTTCGTCCACAGTATTAAAGAAGCAATAAAGACATGTAAGTAAATGGACATAGGATTAGTTAAGTTTTTTTAAGTCAGAGAGCTCAAATCCAATGTTTTATCTAATATTTTCACGACTGCTGTACCAGAAATCAGGTATGTAAGTGAAGTTAGCCTGCATGTATTTAGATAAAATGTTTGATTGGAATTATTTAACCTAGAAACAATCTTTTAATAAAATAATAATAAAACCGTATTTTAATTTCATTAAAGGAACAATACTTAAACTTAAATAGAAATACTACTTGTAAGATACACCAAGTAAGTGGCCAGAGTGGAAAACTAAAATATGCTGCATATCAATAGTGGAAATTATCACAAGAGAGAAGGGTTACTTGGAATATTCCTCCCAACACCCTTAAATAAATTAGTAGCCGAATAAAAACACACTTGTGAAATTTCTGTGTATGACACCAGACTGGAACTATCACCAGTACAAAGAAGACTGGGTAGTTAGCCAGAAGAGTTCATGGGGTTTTTGAGCTGGAATGCCAGAAAAAGGAATTTAATAGCACAACATGTGAAATCATGCGTTTAGGGACCAGTAACCTTTTCTGTAAGCTGAGAACTCATCACGTGGAAGCAACATAGGAAGAATGAACAGAGCAGTGAGGTATGGAAATCATCATCAAAGGATGCTGATGTTTATATGAGCACAAGGAGAGCTCAATGTGTTCAAGGAAGAAAAAATGAGAAATTCCACTTGGCTCAGGAAGCTTCTAAGCTGAAATTAGAGAGGCTAGAGCAGTGCTGGGGGAACTATCACTGCTGAAGAAGTGAGTATCGTATTCAGTATCAGCTGAATCTTTGGTCTGAAGCAGTACATTTAAGCAGATTTACATCAAAAAATTGCTGTGCCTCCTCATAAAACTTTGCTTGGCTAAAGATGATCAAGTATATCCAACTGCTCTGCTCTGCCCCATTTCATTTTGTACAGCAAAATCCAGCCCAAGCTAAAGAAGGCTATTAGCACAAGTTATGACAATGCACTGCATACAAATCTAATTGGATGGATCAGAAATTAAAACTTTTGTAACTGCCTGACACACAAGACACGAAATGCTCTCCTAAACAGAGTAACTGGGAAAAGAAATTGACGCTGCTCTAAAAGTGCACTTGTAAGTTTCCAGAAAGGACAGGTAAACAAACAGATGTATACCTAAATGTAGAAAAACAAAGAAGTTTGTGTTAAGGTACCCATGTAAACAATCTGTTTACACTACATTTACACACTGCAGTTACCTTATTTTAGAGTTGGGTTGGCCACCTATGTAACCAGAAGAACTTTTATCCCCTTCTTTCAATGTACTGGCCACAGATAAAGGGTGGCAGCTCTAAGTGCTATTCAGCTGTTCTCCAATGCCTTGCTACTACCTCTTGTTCAAGAGTTGAGGGCTAAACTAACTGCCCAGCCCAGCACTGCAAAGAATTCTCTAGCTCAGACAGAGAGAGTTTGAATGCCTTTGTATTCCTTCATAGGTGAAAAAGGCCATTTTAGGATCATCTGGAACTTTATTAACGAATATCCTACTGTGCAAGGCATTTCTGTTGCCTTCAGTCAATTCTTCCTTCCAATTCTCCAGTCAGTTCCTGGCCCAGTATAGTTTGGAAATCTGATCTCTACTAAAACCCTCAAGTTTGTCAAAGGTTTTGGGGTAAGCTCTGTAGACATTTCAAAACTCAACAACTGTGACACAGCTGTCAGCAGTTATTGGGGGCTGTACTTAATGACCTGCGCTAGCCAGCCCAGTCCTTCACTGAAGCAGTAAGATAATTCGAGTATTTTGCAACCCTTCTCTGTTAGTTCCATTAAATTTGTCAGGCATTCATATTTCCAAAGGAAAAATGCAAAGGCATCACAAAAGATACTTTCTCTATATTCAGGATGTGGCTGAGTTTTTACTTATTTGATTAAATCTCTACTTTCACCTTGGTGAAAGGGTATTTGTAAAAGGGTTTCAAGTGCAATGTTTTAGAGAAGCTCTCTTAAATTATCCTACTTTACTCCAACGTGTTTGCATCTCATGGAAGAAAAGCATCTCAATAAGCACATCTCTGCTTTTTAACTATTATCCGAGTAAGAAATCCCACAAGAAAGACCCGACGGCCACCACCAATCCTGGAAAGGCAAGTTCATCTGTTCAGCCTCGTCTCTGGGAAGAAACACTGGAGGAAGCCTTTGACTTGCAAAACTTCCCCTGGCCGCGTCCACAGCCACGAGCCATTTAAAATAACAAAACCACCTTCCACCGCGGCCGGCGCTCAACAATGCACCGCTCCACCTGCCACACACCGCACTGTAAATACCGTGAAGAAGGAGGGGGTGAAGCAACACTGGAGGGGGAAAACGTAAAGAAAAAAAAAAACACACACAGGAAAAACTGAAAAGCGCCTCCGAGGAAACCTGTTGCTGAGCACCGCGAGAGCGCGGCTGCGGGGGATCACTCAATCCGCCGCTACCAGCAGCCAACTTTCCCCATCGCACCGCGATGTGCGTTTCGCCCGCGCCGGTCCCTGCGGAGCCCCGCGGACACGCGGGGCCGGTGCGGGGGTGCGGGAGCGCGCGCGGGGCCGATGCGGGAGCGCGCCCGGAGCACTGCGCTGATGGCCAGGTGTGTGCGGATGGGAGAAAGGATTCCTACAGCTTTCCGGTCTTATTTTAAGCGCCTAATCGATCAACGGCGAGAAAATGCCAGTAACGTGCTCAAACCGTCCTAAAAAGTGAGTGGTTTTGGCGGACCCGGCGGCGCGGTTCGAGTGCGGGGTACGCCCCGTCGGGGCTGTTCTGCTGGGCTGGGTCGGGGTTTGGTCTCACACGCGTCTTCTGTGGGAACGGGGCAGAGAATATACTCAGTTTAAAAGTTTTACCTGCTTCTTTCACATCCATTCTGCAAGGAAACCGACATCACTGAGAGTAAAGTGTCTTCAGAGTCGCCTTTTTTGCACAATAATTATCCTGAGGGGTGTATTTGGGTTTTTTTGGTCCTTAGAAGCATCCTCTTTCGCCTGAGGTTATTTTTGCTTTGCAAGTAGATGGGTTTTGTCATTCAGGGGTAGTGTTTAGAACAGTACTGAAGTCTTGCTTTTACTGTGTTTCTGTTTTGCATTGATTTATGTGGAAATGTGAAAGAAATGTTTGTAAACTAATTCAAGGTGTGCTTAGCCAGCAAATTAAATGTGAGGTGGTACAAGCCTGGGCTACTTTTGACTTATATGAAGTTCCAGAATCGGTGAGGCTGGAAGGAACCACAGTGAGTCATCTGGTCCAACCTCCCTGCTCGAATCAGCTAGAGTAATGCTGAAAGTGTGATAGAAGGAGCTTCAACATGAGCCAAAATAGTTTACAACCTCCAACATATACATTAAGTGTTGTTCAATCCCAAAGCAAATTAGTCGGGTTTTCAGCTCTGTCACATATGCTGACAAGGTAAAGCTGGTGTTATGTGTCTGTACTCAGAACAAGTTTCTCTCTTTTGCTTGCAGAGGCTCACAGTGTACATCGTCACTAGATGAGAGCTGGGCAAGTTAATGTTCCTGCTCTTAAAGTTTAAGGCTGTGCCTAAGCTGGAAAGTATCTTCTGTAACTGTTTCCATGGGGGAAACAAGCAGGTTTTGTTTCTCTGCTGGGTGACCAGTAATGTGTTAGTTGAATTAAACTGGAGAAAACATGTCTTTGCTTAGGAGGATCTCCAGGTCCTTGTCTTCACTGTGGAAGCACATTTATAACTTAATCATGAAAGCAGTTTCTAAACTGGAATGCTTTGAAAGAAGATGCAAGAAAGAAATTGCATGTAAACAAAATTTGCTCAAATGTGAATCAGGGCCACAAAATTTTCTACTTACACTGCAAGATGGTATTACTTTATTTCTGCTGTATCAGTCAGACACCAAGAGAACTAATTTTATTGGTATCTTTATTAATAATATTACTTTAGTAGCTTGAGGAAATTCTGTTGATCAAATGGAGCTTGTGAGTATATTTTTTTATTTTCAGTGCCTTCTGAATTTAATGTTAAACCTCTGCTTCTAATACATAAACAGAAATTGGCTCAAAGTAGGGCCAGCTGGAGAGGGATGAAGGACTAAATTCCCATTCTCAAGTTAATTACTCAATTTCTAAAGTTCTTGTGCTGTGAATGCTTTTAGTCAGGTCTTCCACTGGTAACTGCAGAGTGTTGGCAGATTGTGAAAGTTTTGGATTTCATGAGTGAATAACTTGTTAAATTTGGACAATTTTTAGTTCTTAATATGTAATATGATCAGCGGCCTTGGCAAACAGAATATAGGTTTAAAAGTGATCGCTACACTTGAGTTTGGAATTTTGTGTTTTCAGTGGAATACTAGATTAGATTATTTGAAGGCCGGAGTAAGGGTAGCTCACACAATTAATCTTGTAGACTTCAGCACAAGAATTGACCATGAATAAGGCATGCAATTTGGCCTGAACTGTTAGCTTTCTGACAGATGGCAAGTTTAGTAGTGCATTTTCATCTACATTCAGGTCAGAGCTTTGCTCTTTTCCAGATACATGGATTTTGAGAATATGAATTTGTTGGTAGGAGCTACTCAGCTTGTGAACATGAAAGGAGTGGACCATTTCATGTTTATTAGATAGGTACTTGGGATTATGAGGGTCTTATTCTTTCCAGTCATGAATTCCTGGTAGAGTTACACTTTGGAAAGGATCTATAATTGCTCTATGAAAAAGATTGGCTTGTGTAATTATATGTTAATTAATAGGACTCAATTATTTGGGAGTCTTGCGTTGCTTCTGTGCCAAAATAGCTTTGAAATTTACTGTTGTTCAGGGTGGACAAAGGATCCTTTTTAGCTGATAATAAATCAAAGACAAAAAAATGAATCTCAGACTCCTCCCTGCAAGAGTCACATGGATTTGTCTTCAGCTGTGAGCTGAACATTTTGTGTATCACAGGTGAGTGTTACTTACATCAACTTCAGGACAGTTTTATTGTAGGTATTATGTAGTGGAACTGAGACAAGATTTTAGAAGTGTATCTGGCAGTTCAGTTCCAAAACTCAACATTTTCTGGTTTTATCTATTTTTATTTTCTGCTCTTTTATCAATGAGTGCTGTAGCCCAGAAATATAATTATTGTTTAACACAACATCTGCTTTTCAGCCAGTGCCTTATAAAAACAGTGTTTTTATTCTTTCATTCTAGATCCTCTTCTGCTGGCTGCTGATATGCAGTGTTCTTAACATCTCATAGCAAAAATATGGTTTCTAACATGATTAACTTATTTTTGTTTGTTTTAAAAGAAAATTGTTGATTGTCAGTTATACTAGATGACGCAGTATATGGAAAATAAATAGTTTTTAAAGTTCCCCAACCTACCTAAAATACTTTTTCACTCCATGGAATTTAGAGAAAATTACTAAATTTTATCACATTATTTCTGTTTTCTGAAATTTGCATGAGTACCTCAAGTGATGCCTTAGTTACCAGAAAAGTACAACCACTCATAAATTAAGCACTGAGTAGGTTCTCATTTATGATGTTCCTTAAAGGAATCATTGAGGAGTTAAGGTCTAAGAGATCCATCAGTAGTTTGTCAGAAGTTGCCATGTTTGACAAGATGTGACAAATTTAGAAATGGTAGAACTAGTGAGACAGTGAGTGAGTATGCTCATTATGGAGATGTTATTGTGCATACACAGCAAAACTCAACATCTTCTTATGATGCTTTTAGTGTTTTAAATATTCTTACAGTAAGTCCCTTTAGAGAAAAAATTACTGTGTCTGTCTGCCTGGACTTATTAGACACCTGGGCATACCTGATTGTCAGTGTTGCCAAATTCCTTGTTTAATTTCTGAGTTCCCAACCATATTTTGAATATCTTTGTTTCTTTTGCACCAAATTAATTATGGACATGAGCTGATTGAATGGGGTTTTGATGGACTTTATGTGTTGAAGTGACTTCGTTCTGACATTACTTATTCATTCATAATTCATAGCATGGGCCAAGTATTGATATAACTTGAATTAAAAATTCTTTCCTTTTTTCACCCATATCTGTGTTTCAGCAAGTCAGCTTTGGGGTTAGTGTGGTTTATTTATGAAAAGGCTAATTGCTATTTTTATAGAGGTGGTGATGGTGGAAAAAGCCATGTGGAGTGCAGTTGTACAAAGTAAAGTTTTTGAATTGATGTGTTTGTGGGGGCTACACACATAAATGGTTCTGTTTTAAATAAATTTTTCTGAAGTTGCTTTGAAGTCATTTACTGACCTCTGTGATGACATTCAAGTGTTTGAGAATGTTTGCTATTGTCTAACTTGTTTTGTTTGTAGTAGTCTCATGTGGGTTCCAGTCACAGCTTTGGCTTCCCTTCTTCCCCTGACAACTGACCATGGTTTGTCCTGGCAATCTCCTGTCCCCCTACACAGATTAATATTTGGCCTAAGGAGGAGGAGTGCTAAAAGAGGACCAGAATGCTGTTCTGGCATAGTTCCATTTACTAGAATGCCTTAATAAAGGTCCCCTAAATAGTTACCCCATGTGAAGACTGAAGTGCCAAAGTGACTGTTTCCTTAGGCTGTATCAGGTAGTGATGCCATATTCCCAATCAGAGTTGTAGTGGGACTTTGGAAGATGCTTGCTTTGGTGCATGCTCTTTCCAAACTGATGAATTTTATTTCTTTGGAACAAACTATTAGTCTTGGTCATTGGGCTGTTGACTGAAACAGTCTAAGAGGTTGTTTAAAAGAGGAAAAAAAAACAAACCAGAAACCTCCACCAAATACTGTGCTTCTTAGGTTCCAGAGAAATTTTAACAGCTCCAAGTGCAAGATCCAAGAGACCTGTTAAATCCATGAAGTGAAGCTTAGGATGAAATCACAGCATAATTTCTTTTTTAGGGTGTTGCTGTTCAAGCCAAGAGAGCATGGAAAGGAAAGCGGGGATGGGAAGTGTAAACTGAGCAGAAATTACTATTTACTTTTTCTTTTTCCCCACTTACAGTAAGATGAAACTTTCAGAACTCATTAAAAAGTAGGAAAATTGAAAGCATGAGCTGGAGAGTCTTCTTTTTGGCATGCCTGGCCCTAACTTGATTCCTCACAGCCTGCTTACATTGTTCACTGACTTGAGCTTAAGGAAAGTCTTTGTCCTTCCCTCTTTCTCTCTGAAGCAAATTCAAGTCCTCTAACTGAATATAATGGCTTTCCAAAACTTTTTGTCTACTTTTGTTATGGTTGTACCTTTGTACACCCTTCCCAATGCCTTTTACCTGGCTCAAGGTGCATGTCTTGTGTTCCTTTAATCTTTTTTGATGTGCCTTTTATGTGGTCTTTGTTGCACTTTGTCTTTTACTCTGCAGAACATGTTTTGTGGTTTCCTCCTCCATTAAACCTATATAGTTCTAAACCCTAAGTATTATTAATGAAAATGTAAACAACCTGAAGTTGAAATAACCAGGCTTGTGGCAAACATAACCACCTTTGTTACATCTCTGCTTCTCACGCATCACGGGGACCTTGTAAACTCTTTGAAGTGGAAACCTGCTCAGGTGTTGTCACTGAAGGGCTTTTTAGTTTGCTCTAGAAGATTTACTGGAGTGCGTGGGTGATACTTTGCTCTCGAGGGAATACACAGCACAGACAAGGATTTCCTGGATAGTGTGAAACTTTTATAAGAACTAGAGAAAGGCTCATCTCCCAGGTGACAGTTGGATATGAGGAGGTGAAACATTTCCAGTCTGGCTAAGAGGGAACATTAACTTGCTTGTAATTGTCCCCCATTCCATTTTTGCATGACATATCCCACAAGGTGCTGTGTAAGAGATTTAAGCACCAAAAGTGCTTGGTTTTGGCACTGAGGTCCCTAATGCAGAGCCATCCACTCCTGAATCCACTTACACAGCCCTTAGTGATTAGGTTTGCACTTTTACGTGAATTTAAAGCGACATCTTTGAGTTGGACTGAAGATAGACCTTGGTTTGCACAGCTTGTATTTGCAAAATAAAATATATTAAAAAGTCTAATGCCAATATCCTGCAACAGTTGAAAGAATAAAGACAAGGCATGGATTTCTGGGAGAGTTCTTCCTCCTGATTAGTTCTGTTAAGAATTGGACCAACAAGCCATGAGTTTTGCAGATGACTCTTGTCTTTAACTAAGTGGCTTGTTGCTCTCTGTAAGCCAACTTATTAAAAAATAAAATATTTAACATCTTTGAAAACAGTAAAGATTTGTGTCAGGAGGACATCTTTGGAAGATCCTTGAATTTGAACATGCTGCCATTACAGTCTTAGGAAAAAAATGGTGTTCTGCATAAAGTGACTACATGTAGGACACTGCCTGCCTGTTTTTACAGCCATGATTAACACTGGAGAAAATTAATGAACACCGAGCTATTATCAGACAGTAATAATCCTGTTACTGTCTTCTGGAAAAACACATAAAAAACCCCCATGGAACAACATTTTTAAATCAATGGTGCTACTTCTGCTGTTAAGTCAGAGAATACTGTATGTGCCAAGATTCGCAGTGACATAAGACTTTCCAACATAAGCGTCCTCCCTATTACATCTAAGCTGCTTCAGCCAAAATTTAAAAATAACATGAGAACTTTACTGCCTTTTGGTTCCAGTCTGGAAAATATAAAGGGTTGATGGAAGAAGTCTGCAGTGTTACATTTTTGAAAGTAATTAAAGACGTCAAGAAGTTCTCATACCTGGGCAGAACGATGTGTTTGTTTTGTTCTTTTCAGCCTTCTATCACCTGATATAGATTTGAATAAGGCAGACTGTCACAGAACAGCAGCCAGAGACTTACCATTCATTATTACCCTTCTCCTCAGCAGCAAATTCTATACATTTGGGAAATATTTTTATTAAAATCCAAAATTTTCATAGGGGATAAATACAGAAGACAGAATGAACCTCAAAAACTATGAATGAAAGAAGTGTGACTTGAACAAAACAGTTTGAAGTGCAGCAGTAGACAGCATGATCAGAAGTAAACAAATGATTGCTTTTGGTCGTGATTTCCATCAAGTTTCTGTAACCAACAGTTTATGCATTGGCAGTGAGAACCTGCTCTGGCTAAAACTTGTCATAAAACAGCTAACAGTTTATTTAAAGACTGCCAGTAAATAGATATTTTCAACAGGAATTTAGATGTATTTTTCAAAAAGCGACTGAACAAAATACAGAACACAACAGCTCTATTTATATTTTGCACTTTCTTTGGCTTCAATCCTATAGAAAGTATATCTGCTGTAATACAAGGCAAGCAGTTGCTGAAGTTAAGTCCTGTATGTCTTATGTATCACCTGTGGGTGCACACTTGGAAAGCAGTAATGTAAAATAGCATGGCATCAGCTAATTAATATTAATGATAAGAATACAGACTCCTTTTTATACCATCTTCCTGTCTTTGCTTCCTCTAACCTCTTTAATTTTCAGAGAACGTGATAGTGCAGAAATGCATCATGTATAGCACAACATACAAGATAACCGTCTAATTTTTCAAAGAATATGTGTTTATTTGTTTTAGAAAAGTTCTGTCAATTCTAGTTTGACTTTGAAATTAATAACATGGTATGAAATGTTGTGAAACCTGGGTGGCATTGCTACAGGATTGTGGTTGGTAAAAATAGAGCACTCTTCATGGAGAACAAGCAAGAGGGAGCAAATTTATGCCTGAGCCCTTACTTTATATTCTCTGAATTTCCATTTTTTCTGCTGACCATAAGGAAATGTTTTATATTCTTGTCTACTTCAGACACTTAGCTCTTCGTAAATAAAAGTGATTTAGTTGTAAGTGAGAAAGTAAAGACAGCCAGTTGCATCTTTATTCTGTGCATAGAACTCTTTCCCATGCTTGGGTGGCTCAAATACTGTTGTAAGTGATTAGATTTTCGTGATTTACAAATGAAAATTTTTCATCCAACTGCAAAACCTGTGCATGTTCATGCTGGGCTCTCTGAGTCATGCTGTATTGATCTGTTATGAAGAACAATAAAAATGTTCATT
Organism: Myrmophylax atrothorax; assembly: GCA_026770055.1. Lineage (NCBI taxonomy): Eukaryota > Metazoa > Chordata > Aves > Passeriformes > Thamnophilidae > Myrmophylax > Myrmophylax atrothorax. The sequence continues at coordinate 12,996,396 of JAOXXN010000065.1, forward strand.
TGAACAAATGAGCAAAATGAATAACATGAAAACAATCATTTGTGCCTAATTCTATAACGTCAATAACTATATATTTGCAGTTACATTGCTATTCAGGATCAATACCAGTAAAGCTTCAGGATTTTAATACAGAGAAGGACTTAAGTTTAAGAGAAAAATAGTGGTTTGGAATATGTCATATGATCTCTATTTCAATAGGTATGGTAAAATCATATTTTATATATTTTTTTTCTTAAAAAGATCTGCCAAAGCATCTTTTTCTTTGGCAGTGTCCAAACAGCTTTGGGGCAAAAAGAAGGGAGCACTAATGTTATTTTTCCAACTCTTTTAATTGTATGTTTTATCCAGACATTGGAACAAGCCATGAACTAGTATAAACATCCAAAGTCTTGCAAAAAGTCAGCTGAGCTGTGACCATGTCAGTATTTCACTTTATACATTTACTCAGTTTCGTGCTGTCTGGATTTTATTGCTTTCCATGAGATCATTAATCTCCATTCATAGCTTTGAATAGTTTCAGAGTTCTTGATGTGACTGTGTTCAGTCAACAAGAAGCTCTGCATCTGTCCCCACTTGTCTTCACTGGGCCCATCTCAGGAAGTGAGAACAATGTTAAAAACCAGATGAGATAAAAACTTACATGTACAGAAACTATTTATGACAGCCTTTCATTTAAACACTGGACAAATATTAGCAAAGCTCACTCTGGAAGGCCAGAGTTAGAGGAAGGTCCCTCCATACTCCTCAGGGCTACATAGTGCTCATGCAGAGCTGGAGTCAGAACCAGGAATTCCTTGGTTTCTGTTCTCAAATTTAGACTTTTGTAATGCAGATTTTATTTCTGGTGGATGGGGCACTGACGTTGTTGTCTAGTGAGAACTACAAGACCGAACAGAAGGCATGCTTTATGAACCTTTGTCCTAGTCAGCTCATTTCATGTATATCTCTGCAGAACTGAGGCTGAAGGAGAAAAGTAAGTGCAGGCAATGTAGGAGCCTTCCAAGTCAGTAACATCTGTGACACAGAGCAAGCAGTTCGCCTCCGTACCTGCCAGCATCAGTGGCTAAACTTGTGGATGCCACTGAGTGTTTTCAGACTCCATCCCATTCACATCTCAACTCTTGATGTGTAGGTAGTAGAGACAAGGTATGCTGTAATTTGTGTTTGTTTTGTTGTCTAAATACACCACTGTGTGCAGAAAAAGAGATTTCCCCATAAAACAGATGAGCATCTCGGTTTTGTTTGGAAGTGACCTAGTTTGGGACTGGAATGGGAAGGATGAGTAAGCAGAGAAAGGAAACACAGCTTTTGGATGGGCATCTCTCTTAACCCTAGAAAATTATATTGTAGATTCACAACCGTTGAGGTTGCCAGATGTATTTTAAGCATGACAGTCTTCATTATGAGATTCTTACGGTAATTGATGTAATTGTGCTACTTAGTTTGCTGACCAAACAACTTTATTAGTATGTGATTTTTAGGCATTCAGAGAAGCAAGATGAAGACAGGTTTGAACATGTTTCCTGTGGATCTTTAGAAAGTTAGCCTGCCTTTGACATTTCTTACCCTTTTTACTGGTTCTTGTTTGTTTTTGATCTGTTCCTGCAGAGGATTGTGTGTATTAGCCATGACCATTGTTTTAGCATTGTTTTCTGTCAGTTTTAGTGTGCTTGATTTTTGTGGGAGCAGTATTGTCATCATCCAGATTGGTGTGGTTCAGTGCAATCAGTATTCCCGATTTTTTTTTTTGCCAGAAGTATTACCTACTGTGTAATTATTGAAAACACTGGCAACAGTGTTGTAGTGCTGTTAACTTTTGAGAAACCTTTGCTTTATGCTTTCTATGCCACATTGTTATATGTGTGTAATTTATGTACATGTAAATGACCAGTCCCGTGGTGTAATGGAGAGCACTCTGGACTCTGAATCCCAAGGACCTGAGTTCCAGTCTCAGTGGGGACCGTCCCGGGCAGTAAATGCCTCCCTGCCATCCCATCCCGTCACATCTCGGATGCTCAGCAGGGTCAGCCCCGGTTAGTAC
>JAOXXN010000065.1:12998536-13025853 GCA_026770055.1 Myrmophylax atrothorax
AAACTCCCTGTTTCAATGATCGTTGTCATATGACCAAATATTAAGTTGATGCAATCGGGCTGCCTCTGGTGTTAGCATATTATCACATACATCTGTTAATTACAGACAAATACATTCTTGAAAAAGCATGTTTTATTACAGTAACTTGCAGAGCTCTATTCTAAAAACAAGATGAAAACTTACTCTAGATTCATACAATTTCACAAGCTGACTTGTGTTGGGCCTATCAGGAGATAGGCTTATGATTTAGATCCCTGGAGGAAGAATGCCTTCAGGCATCATTGATTAATAAGATTACCAGATTCTTCTGATTTTTCCTTTTTTTTTTTGTTTTTCGGGATATCTTTCCAGTCCACCCTGGCTGATCTCAAGCCACTTTTCTATTACATATCATTCATTGCTCTCTAGAGGGATTATGTGGAAGAAACTATGTGAGGTAAAATTAGGAGTTTAAGGCCACAATATCAAGAACTCAGCTAAAGGTAGTGAAATATGTTCTTCAACAAAATTAAGGGTCTAATAAAAGCTATGAGATTTGAGGCTCCCTTTGTTGATAACTGGGTAATTCAAGGAGGCATGGTGAGGTCCCTGAAAACTGCAAGTTTGAATCCACATAGGGCAGCTTTATAGGAATGCATTACTAATGTTGCTTGCTCTGTCTGCATCCCCTGGGAACACTTTTTTGGCTTTTATCAGGTTTTTTTCCCTTGGGAGAGCAGGGATATATTTTAAAGTATGTCAAAATCTGTGTCTACACTTTCACAGAAACAATAGAATCACAGAATGCATTGGGATGGAAGGGCCATTAAAGATCATCTAGTCCCAGTCCCCTGGCATGGGCAGGGACACCTTCCACCACACCAGGTTGCTTCGAGTTCCAGCATGGCCTTAAACACTTCCAGGGATGGGGCATCCACAACTTATCTAGGCAACCTGTTCCAGTGTCTCACCACCCTCACAGTGAAGAATTTCTTCCTTAGAGCTAATCTAAACCTACTGTCTTTCAGTTTAAAACTGTTCCCCTTTTTCCTATGACTACATGCCTTTGCTGTTTCCAGAATAAAATCACTGAATATGAACATCCTTTCCACCTCATCCCTTTCCTTTCTTTTCAGCTCTTGCCCTTACAACCCAGCTTCACCCTGTCAGTGGCAACATGTTTCTCTGCACTTTTTCAGCCTTCATATGCTATAACTTTTCAACAGAACATGGAGTAGGAATCTGCAAATAATGCTGGAAACACTATATAAGAATTAAAGAAAAAGTCTAATTCCATCAGTCAATATTAGATCCAGTGTCTAGAAGGTTACAGAATAACAGCTGAATTTCAGGCTGCCATGTACTCTAATGATCTATTTCCTATTTTCCTGAGAATTGAATACAGTCGAATTTGATGATCTTAGAAGCTGCTGCTGTTACAGGAAACTTAAATGAGGTAAAGTACATAGAAAAGCTTGCTAGTTATGACTCTTTCATTATGGCCTGTACATTTTATAAAGGACAAGCACAACCTATAAAAGGTGCAAGGCCAGACAGAGGCAGAGCATCTAAGGAGCAATGAATTTCAATTATTAAATCTTGGTTAAGAAAGCTCATAACCCATAATGCAAAACATGTAATATGCCTTTTAGCATGATTCTCCAGCTCTGCTCAGAACAGCTGAGAATTAAAACCACAAAAGGTTTCATGGTGAGACAGATTAATTTGCAAGACAATTTCACACCAATTCATTTTCTGATTATACTGAAATATAGGTTATGCAACTGAATTGTTCTTCAAGATTGTGCAGTGCAATTCCCATCCTGCAGTGGCAAGTGCTTAAGAGACCAGAAATCAATACCCTGATTCTTACAGATAGAAGAATATGTTAATTAGATGATAGGGGAAATACAAAATATGAACGAGATCTTGGAGTCATTAGGCAAATCCACATTCCCAGAAAATTTTCAATGCCATTACTCCAAAATGACAATGCTTTTTCAGATGACAGAAGAACTTCACTAAGGAATCACTATGGCATATTTGTTCAAATTGGGGAAAGCATATTTAACTGTTGGATTCCCAAAGACTGTGGGGGAAAAGCCATCTCAGGAGAACAGTATTAATGATTCCAAAAAGCACAAGTAACAGGGTCCTTTGTCCTTGACTAACTCAAGGAGATATGCTGAGGTCCCCAGTTCCTGCAAATTTCAACCCACAAAAAGTAGTAGACTTCAGACACTTCCAGGTAGCTTGTCTTCAAAAGGGATTACAGAGAAAAAAGGGAACATATGTAATTGATTACCTAATGTCAGTAATTCAGTACAGAATAAAAATACTAGTATATCACCAAAATATATAAAGGATAAAGGACCACTATAAAGAAAAGATCAAACATTCAGAAAAATTTGCTCTATTTTCAAGTCTGAAGTCCGAAAGTTGTTTACAAGAAGACAAATTAAAAATATTAAAGAAAGACCAAATACTACCTTAATAGGTAAGGAAAACAAACAAGATAACAGAATGATTATTATTGTACGATTCAAAATTAAAATGCAATTGATGGGATTTAATACATACCAATCAATTTAATTCCATGTTCATCCATGTCAAGGCAAGCAGAAATCAGCTTGATTTATGCAAGTTAAATTTGAAGATAGATGCTACATAAAAATTTTCCAAAATGTAATGAGGAGTAAAACAGCCTAAGTAGGAATGTCATGGCATTCCCTTCCTCACCAATTTTCAAATGTTGGTCCAGAAAATAACTTCTGTCAGGAAGCTTCTAAGTATACTTATTTTGGTTTAGATCAGGAGCTGTGAAGAGATAACCTCACAGGATCCCTTTTAGCCTAGATTTCTATGAAAATGAAAGATGATTCAAAATGTTAAGGATTTAGGTGGAATGTCAAAAATTGTCATCACCTAATATGTACTAAAGAACACCATTACTCAGTGGCTGACTAGTTCACATGAAGAATTCATGGCAACCATTTGAATTTAAAGATTTCTGTTATATACAAGGAGAGGAAGGACAATCCCTGATGTAGTTAAGAAAGATAAGCAACTTGCACAATAGTACTACTAATGTCGTGACTAAATATAGAGTGCATGCTCATTGCTGCTCTGGAATGTTTTCAGTTCAATCTCATAATCCACAGAAGTCAGGAGAGCTAGACACAAAGAAGGGTGGCAAAGAGTCACAAGGTAAGTACAAAAGTTAGGCACACCATCTGCAAGACATCACCCAGTTTCCAGGACAGAATTAATACATATTAACACAATGCCAAATAAATCTTGAACAGAACAGAAAAAGTATTGTCACCGTTATATTTGGTTTACTTTTTTATAAGTACTGACATTAAATGAAACATCTTTTGCATTTTGTGCAGAAGGCAGTTTATGCTGTGGTGAAAGTGATGGCAAATGTTAGACAAAGTAAGATTTTTAGAGCTTTTTTCCCTTGCAATAAATTGAGAAGTTTCCCTAAATTTCCATGGGGCTGGTGTCAGGCAGTAGAATTCTATGAGCACCAGAAGATAAATATAGCTGATAAAATAAGAAGGATTAAATAATGGTAAATCTATTGTTGAGGGAACTCCAAATACAGAAAAAGGAATTATTCATTTTCCTGGCCACTGGAAAGAATATAAACAAGTTCAAATTGTATCCACAGTTCCTTTGAGGAAGATACAGAGCATGACATTGTACAAGACTAGTTTTCAGGATCACTGTGTCACTGTGATCTGACTGATGACTGCACAGAGGCATCAGCCGAGACAGTGACACTGCTGAGCAAGACAGATGGGAAAATGACATTGAGAAGGCAACACTTGTGCTGCATAACAAATCCAAACTTCTCCTTCCAAAACACACTGAACTCTCCTAGGAGTAAAAAAATGGTAATTATCTATAGTTAAAAGGTTTCCATTTCCAAACCAGTGTGAGTTTTTAAAATTATGCTCACACTGAAAGTACCCTTTGTGGAATCAAGAAGATATCTTCAAAATAATTCTATTTTCCTTACAAATTTCCTTCCTGTTTAAAGACATCCTACTGATTTATCTTTTAGATGCACATATCTGAATATATCTAATTACCTCTCTCACCTGCTTAGCTAATTGCCCAAAAGAATTATGTTCATAGAATGAAGTTAAGCATGTCCCCTGAAATGCACAAAAATGCATGCAAAAGCAAAAATGAATGAATGCATTTCCTAATTACTAAGTCAATTTTCAATTTCCTGTCACACAAGCTTTTATGATTACTATATTTAACACAGTTCTATCACTTCTTCTCTTCATTTTCTCTCTTTTGCATTTCATAAAGTCTAAATAATTTACATATCCAGCACCTAGAATCCACGCACTAAGATATATTTGGTGATCAAAAATTAAATAACAGTCATAATTTTGTCATGACATGCCTTATCATTATAAACAGAGGTGGCAATAGTTAAATTGCCAATGCACAATATTCAGGTTACTTGTAGAAGGGAGAATTACAAAAGAACAATTATGCCAAAGGCACTTAGACAATCATTTCCAGAAATTTAAGTGATTTTTATAAGGAACATTTGAGGGTATTTTTTTTTTTTGTCAAAGGATGCTGTAAGCCTGGCAGCACTGAGAAACCTCAGTTCTGCAATATTGATATACCTGCGACTATCAACATTTGGTTTGTTTTAAAGCAAACACTTGAAGTCAGTTCCATGTTTAGGAACACAAACAGGATTACTGTCATTCCAGGGCTATGGACACCGGAGTATGGAGAAGATCCTTTTTTAAGGAACAGGACAAATAGAAAGACATCACTGACCTTTAAGGCTAAAAGCTTCAAAATTTTAAATCAAACTGTTCAACTCTCTGATGTTTTGTCACAAATTATGCATTTGACTTACTTTGCCAACATGAGATACCTCGCTTCTTTATTCCCATCAAAGGGGTTTTTTCCACAGCTTTGAGTCCACTATCCCCTGACTGATATTACCCCTTTATCCAGCCCCTCTTGCAACTGCCATTATCATATTTGCCCTTTTTTTGCAACTACATACCACACCCAGGGCAAGCAGAATGTCACATACTCTAAATAATCTTCACTAAGACATTTTTTCTAAAGAAATTGAAGAGCCCTGAATTCACTATCCAGGCTCCTCCTGAAATTTGCTCTTCATTTCCTTTTCAAGACCCAAAACTTCACCTTCAAGTCCCCTTACTATTAAGACAAACTAACCTGTTCAACAGGATGTTTTCAAATCTGAATATGTCAAAGCCTTTGATAAAGCCGCTTTTCACTTCATTTTTCTTAATAAACCCATAAAGGATTTGCTGCTTCTTTGTAGATGACAACACACATCTAGGCATACTAACAGCAATTCCCACTCAAGACTGCAGATTAGATTCAATTTTAGCATCTTCTGCCCTGTCTTTCCAGAGATGGTACTTTCTCAGCAGGCTTATAACTCACCAAGGTGTCAGCCCTCTTCCTAAATAAGCTTTTGCCAGGCAGAACAATCTCTTCCAGCTTTAGTCTCCAGACTTTTACAGGAGAATCTAAGATCTTGATTATCTGCTTGGCTCCAGAAGAAGATAACTGAGGGTTAACAATCCTTGATTTTTCTGGTAACGTGAAGTGTATATACCTCATCACAGCTTTTCAGGATCCAACTTCCTTCTGGTTTCTTACTACTTTCTGTTACAATCCTACCAAGTGTGCCTTCTCAACAATCCCCTACATAAGTTTCTGCCTCTTCCTATGCTGGGCTTAGGTCCTTCTGTGGTTTTCCAGTCTCCTGCTATGCACCTGTATCCCTTCCACTCCTGGTTTCAATGATTTGCAACAGCAATCAGTCAGTTTCCAAAGGCAATACAATAAACCATCTGTATGTGAGCATGACATAACCAGTAGCTATAGTAACAGGAAAGCATACTTTAAACGAAAATGGAAAACAAAACAAAAAATCAGAGGAATATCGCCCATCTTTTGCTCCATCCCCAAATATTGCATGGCTCCATAAGTATCCTCATGTGTTCCTTCACCTAGTTATATCTTCCCCTAGACCAAAACAGAGAGAGAAAGAAATAAAACTTTATTTTGCTTGGTTTAGGAGGAAAAAAAAAATAATTGCACACAACAAAACCAGAAAGAAAAGATTGTCTCTTTCCCAGAAAAAAAAAAATCTCTAAGTTGCAGATCCAGGATAGGCAAAATTGTCACTATCCCTGTTTTGCCTTATTTGCTGATACAGGATCAGCCTTAAGACCTTCATGGGCTGTGAAATTAATTTCCACTGTTCCCTTTTTATTGTCTTGTTTTCTCAGTAATCTCCCCTTCCTACAATGAACCATCATCATGGCCAGTGCCTCTCAGTTCCAAATCAGATGTAATGGGATTGAATAGTAGTTATTCTTACCGCTCAAAAAGATGGATGGGATGCAGATGTGCAGCTAATGCTTTTGAGTTTCAAATTGGTCTTTAGGGCAGCACCGCTCAAAGGCTTCAACCAGGGCTGAGGCATCATTGCCTGGCTGCACCATCTTCCACCTGCAATTCCCAAATCCTGGGTGTGCAGGTGGATTCACTGAGCCCTGGAACCCAGCATGGGAGCCAGGCTTGGGGATGAGAATTCAGAGGAGTCTTCCTGCTGTGCTGGACACACACAGCCAATTCCTGTAATGCAGCTCCCATCTCTGTGGGTGCAGATCCCCAGGGAGTCCTGGGAGCAGTCTGGGAGGTTAGCAAGGGTTGGACATTTTCCCCAGCATAGTGCTGTGCTGTCTACAGAGATCTGTTCAGACCCTGAGGCACTAAGGCCACATGTTGATCCTTGCTACCCAGCTCACTGTTACACAGAGCTGGAGACCAATTTCTAATAATGCAGAACAGCAGAGGTAACTTTAAAAACACAGATTCGAAAAGAAGAACCTTCTGCAATTTCTTGAGAAGAGCTCTTGAATCTGACTGGACCAAGTCAGGATATTAGAGAAAATATGTGGTTTTTTAAACCATCATATGTTCTTCATTTCTCTAGGGCTTCTGTAGGTGGAATTCCACAGAAAAGACCAAAATAGACTCAGGGCCTCAGCTTACTTTACTGCTAAAAAGGTCAGCAGGGTGCAAAACATTGTTCAGTAAATTATAGCACTGGAACCTGTGTCACACCTTTTCATTCCTGCTTTTTAAAATATGCATGTCAAAATACAGAAACAATACAGACTCAATTCATACCAAAAAAACTTCATTATCTTACATAAATTAAAAGAAACTACCAATAAATTACCTTCCAAAAATTATTCTTTCTTATTTAACACTTCCTTCCTTGAAGGAGTAGAATTATTCCATACATCTTTTAAATACATACAAATTTGTTACTATTCACAATAAAACACACCTGAAATAGATTTCCTTTTCATCAGTGAAGTAACTAGCCATGCAATTAAGGAGAGAGAATTATGTACTTCAGCAAGGTATAGCTTATATTTGTCAAACTGGAATATTATTATGCTTGATTCAATTTTATACATCGACATCGTCGTTATTGATTAATGGTTAAAACTCTAAGGCTGTTACAAAACACTATTATAAATAACTTTTATTATTTAGATACATAATGAATGTGATCTCTACAAATGATGAATTATTTCCCGCTTTTTAATTAGAGTGTCCTCTGAAATCTAATTTAAATAGTAGCTAAGCAGATTAAATTCAAAACCAAGAAAAACAGCAAAGAATTTTGCAAATTGATACATTTATGGGTTTTTTCCTCAGCACTGTATAGTTTTTCCATGGATTGTTTTGTAAAGTATCATCTTTCTCAATATCTTATTAGACCACTGTAATCTAGATTTACATATTGATTCATTCAGTTTCAATGTCAATCAAAACATGAAAATTTAATAAGAACCAACTCTAGTTGTTCCTCAGGGACTTAGCAACAATTACTCCCATACCATCGCAGTGAAGATGTCTTTAACATGCTCTGTTTTTCAAGCATAACAATTATATGTTTCTTTTGGGCACTGTGTACTTCTCAAATCAGCGTTTCGCTCACTGAGATGTTAAAGGCTGCCTTAACAACATATCACACAGGGGCTACACTTGATAAAATTGAAACTGTATTCTGTCAACAATAATTATGTGGGTGTTTTGCTCATTTGCTGCTATAGCTGTCCCATGGCAACAGCGTAAAAGCAGTGCTCGTTTTTTAAATACATAAATTACTCTGATGACACATTTCTGGCTCAGGTTTGGCAAAGGCATGGTGAGAACAAAGACTTTTATGAGAAACTATCGCATCTACTTCCATTATATGCAAATCTGTAGGGAATGTGCTAATTCCCAAGTGGTGGGTGCAGCTTTGCTCTAGTAGTAGCAGTAGTGGCCTGAGGCATTTCCAGAGATTGATAACAAGGCAGCATTTGCACTTCAGGCCATTCTCTCCACTTTCTGCGGAATTTCACAAGAAATGCCTGAACTGAAGGTCATTATTCCACTTAACCCTGCCTTTGGGGTTGTTGCTGCTAAGGCAAATCAGATAAAATCAAGTTGGAATTCCACTTTTTGTCAGAATTATGTCCATCTGGGGTGCTGAAGAAACAGCTGGTGGTATTGATGATTTTGTCATATAAACTCTGAAACATAATTATTTTGGTACATGTGAAATCAGTTTTGCAATTTTCAGTTTTAACTGTTTTGAGAATATTTACTTTTCCGAGATTATTTTGTGACTTGTGAATCAAGATGAAAATAAATAGCTATTGTACAGACAGTTCATAAAGCAGTTACAACATGAATTAGGACACTGCAAATTTTACCCTCAGCTCTCTGAACAGCTAAACTCTGATGTAATAAGACCTGATGGCAGGATCAAGTGCACCTACAACTCCAGCCATTCAAATATTAGCTTAACTGAGAAAATTCGCAAAAATGATACCATTATGGTTATTTTTTCTTATTATGAGCACCCCGACTAGACTTGTTTCATTTAAGTTGATACTAATGTAATGAGAAACATCTGGAGATTAACAAAGTGGATCAGATGTAGGATTGATTTTTGAAAGGAACCATTTAATAACCTACCATATGTCCCCGGAAGTATCCTTTCTTTTCATTTAACATTCTAGAGGGATTTTAAGAACCAAATGTAGCACTAACCTAGTGTAAGATCCATAGATATATGTAAGATACATGTATTTAAGCTCTGTCTATAATAGAGTTCAGTGCACAGCTGTTTTGTACTGGGGGAGAAAACACAGCTCAAAGTAAGGCAACGTATAATGTCAAGCTGTAGATTGGTATGTTAACAAAGGCCAATGTTCCTGGAATGTCGAGAGTGAATCTTACACTAGCCACATATCAATTGTCTTTTGTGTTGTCACATGGATGTAAAGGAAACCAAGAGTGTTTGCTATCAGCATCTGATTAACCACTGAATTCTAACCATAGCTTTGGAACAAAGAACAATTTCATTTGATGCCAGCCATTGTCTGGAGCAGTGAAACAGCACAGTTTCCATTAGAGGAGGATGAATTTTAGTTCTGTTAAGATGTGGGGATGAAATGTTAACCTAAGCCAAATGAATATTCATATAGGAAAGTAAAAATAGGTGTCAAGGACTTGCTGCACTTAAGTCCTTGGTTACATGAAAACTGTACACCATTCAACAAAACAACAAGGTTTCTAATGATTACTTTCCCCATATAATTTATTCATCTATTCCAGAGCAGTGTTTTGAGGCTTAATGAGTATTTGTAAAGCTCTGGCTGAAATGCACTCTCTAAATGCAAAACATTATACAATTTACAAAGAATGAAGTAGTGTAGATTACTGGTTAAAAAAAGCCACTAAAGCTCATCAGCATGTGCATTTGAAGGGTGTATTACTTCACCAGCTAGGAAAGCCCCCTGTTAAGGTCCTGTACAGTTGAAAGGCTAAGTGTGCGTCCTTCCCACTGAATCCACTCCAATATGCAGAGACAAATGAAACGTTGAGGAACTTTGTCTCTTCTGTTATTTCACCCCATTTCACCCTTATTTTTCCCATATGGGGCAATCTTGTATCACATCTCAAAGACTTTCTTGGGGAATACATAAACAATATTAAGTAGCAATTATACTTCCTTTGGAAACAGCTTTTTCTTCATTTCTAAAATATTATAGTGGTCCTACTGATTTGGTCCAAATCTCTTCTCTTTGTCTTGTGAGTTCAAGCACTTCTATCACTATCCCTAACACCAAGAGAAGAGTGCTGGAACACCAGAAGAGTTGACCTCTTTTGGCTCATCTCACCTTGGCATCTTATTCATAGATCATAGAATGGTTTGGACTGGAAGGGACCTTAAAGATCATCTGGTTCCAACACTCCTGTCATGGACAGGGACAGCTTTCACTAGACCAGATTTCTCAGAACCCCATCCAACCTGGTCTTGAACACTTCAGGAATGGGGTATCCATAACTTCTCTGGGCAACCTGTTCCAGTGCCTCACCACCCTCACAGTGAAGAATTGAAGTCACCTCTTCTTCCTTGAATGGCCATGTTTCTCCTTGGAAGATCTGCTTTCTGAAACAGAGACTTCTGAAAGTGTATGACATACAGCAGACTTCCAACGAGCAGAAGTGCCAAACAAGATAATCTCATGCTTCCATGTGCTATCTGCTTGATGATGTGATTGATTCTCTCATGCATTGTTGTAATACGATTGAATCTGTTACAGATGCTGTATGTCTTTTTAACTAGTTAAATGTCTATTGATAAAAAGGAGATTTTAAAATGTTAATTTTCTTAAACTGTGATTTTTTCTTCTTTGTACACTGTGATAGTTGCATTATATCTAATAATACAAACTCATTTAACACTAATGATGGTAAAGAACAGTTCCTAATTCTACAGGAAATCCAGATTTTCATGAGACCAGGGTTTAGCATGAAAAGAGAAAGATCAGGCACAATAAAGATTCTGGGATTAAAGAGTCCTTCTTTCCATGTTGCCCAAACACTTTTGTCTACCTCCTGCTGTGCACAATAAATGAGAAGTCAGGAAAGGCAAAACTTTGGCTTTTAGTATCTCGCACCTTTCTGCCCATTAGCTCATTTCTCCCACACCTGTCAATGGTGGTTCTTTCTAGAAGGGCTCTTACTTTCCTCATACATACTGCGTTTTGGGACACAGGCGAGAGTACAGTTTATATTTATATGTATCAGTGCCAATGTACAAACAAAAGATAAAGCTGTCAGTGGTTCATGGCAGCCTCATGGACAGAGAAGGATAGACATTATTGTTACCTTCTTTTTATTAAATTAGCCAGTTTGAAAGTTTAACTTCATTTTTTCCTCATTAGCCAAGCATAGTAACTAGTTCATTTGAAATATAATCTAATAAGAAGGGGTCAGTGTGGAGACTGCATTCTTTTGGGAAGGAAAAACACAGAAGTTGAAAAAAAAAATTGCCCAGGAGAAACACAACTGAAATTCTAGATTATACCAATTTTCTTAGCAGTACTGTATTGTATATACAGATAATATTTATAGAAACTAGCATCTCTCAGAAATAGGCATTACATTAATTAAAGGGTGTTGTAGCCTAAGATTACACTTTATTAATTCCTGTTTGCAAGAAGGTCATGTCTAATGATTTCCTCTCAGAGTTACTGGTTTTAGTAATTGAACCATTAAAAATTTTAATTCTTGTTCTACTTGTGATGTTATTCAGATTCTTACAAATGCATGTGCCAATTCCCTGATCTTTGTTCTTTTTAAGGTTTTGTCGCAGTGGTATTTTCTTTTTCTCAAGGGAAAACAGCTGCACATACAACATCAGGAATTGTAATTAATTTTGCATCAGTCCATAATAAAAGCCATGTGTCCAGATAACCAGGACACTCCAGTATTACAAATACCCAGGATAAATTACTGCAACAGCCCAATATCATTCTCAATTGCTTTATCACTGCTTTACCACAGTTGGGACAAATATACAATACCATGTGAATACTTAATGTTGAAACACACTGTAAATGCATATTAAAATATGCATGAAATTTTACAGAAAATCGCATATTCAAAGTATTACCAATTAATGAGGTGTGAATTAAAAAATAACCACCAGCTTCATTTCAATGCCTTGGGGAGTGGAAACATTCTGACCACTGTCAAGAGAGTGTATTGAAATTTCATCTTTTAAAACATTTTGGAAGCATGCAGAAACTCTGTAGAGAACATCAGAATGGTTAGATGGACAGGCAGAAATACAAATACATGTGACCGGTTTAACTGTTTAAATAACAGGCAATGGTTTGTTATGGATCTGTTCAGAACATGTCTGTGTCCAGTATCACTAGTTGCACTAGCACATAACACAGAGTACATTTCACCCTTCTAGGTAATATTAATAACCCTTCTGAGTAATATTAATTAATCACGTTATTGACCTGAGTTCACAGGGGGATCAAACCAAAGGGAGTTAACCAATTAAACAAAAGTAGTCAGTGCTGGGGGCAGGGAGGAAAAAAACCCTTCAGGTTTCATTCAAGTTCATTTCATACTGATTTAAGCAAGCTGTATAGTAGATCCCATGATTAGTTCTTCTAGGTTTACTGATAAGACAACCAAAGTTACGTCTAGTCTTGGAAACACTGAAGCACTCACTTGACTTAGATTTGACCTTATACATACATATGTATGTATGTATGTATACAGAGACATGCATATAGCATCAGGGGCTCACAGTCTCAATTGTCTCCCAACATAAAAAAGGACTATATGACCTAATTCCATTCTCCTACAAGAAAATCAGTGCTTTGCATCTTACAGAGCATTTGACCATGACTGGCAGAGGTATCTAGTGCACGGGGGAAGAATTACAGAATTTCATACCTACTTCACACACCCTAAAAGTTACTCATTTAAATTCCTTTATGTTATTCGGGCAATCTGAGTACCCATGGGGATTAAAAGCATCTTGTGGTACCAACATGGGCTGTGGTTCTGTGTCCAGGGTTCATTCTTGTCAGTGCTTTTAAAGTTGCAGCCTCCTCAAATTCAAACACAAGCTTAGCTGTCCCCGGTGATTAGTGCAATATATTGGCACAAGAAATGCAAATATCTGTAATCATGTCTCACCAGGGGTGCCTGATGACCTGAGAGCAAAGAGCAGCTGAAAAGTGAGGAAAGGTCTTTCAGACAGGTAAGAGAGAGCAGAATGAGAAATACAGCTCCCTCCCTAAAAAACAGGGATCCAGACAGATTTCCAATGTTCTTTGAATTTTGCTAGTTTTACGTGTCCTCAATTTGTTCTACAGTTTAAAAATCCTCTTGTTTTGACATTTCCCTAAGCAGGAACGTCATTCCTAGCACCTGCTTTTTGAGCTCCTGCAGGAAAGTCTGCCAGTGAAAGTAGCTGTCATCTAAGGACGCAGCAAATCAATGTCAGAAAACTTGTTGGTCAACTTCCTGCATTCCTGCTCCTTTAAGAAACAAGCTCAGAAAGGTTTCTTCAAGGAACAAGAAAAATCAGATGCATACCAAAGGTCACAGTCAATGTTTTTTAGAAACTTTTAAGCTTAAGCATCTGCTAAGCGTTTGTTCACATGAAGAAGTACAAATGTAACTAAATTTCTTTAGCAACTTACTTGGTGAAATGCCATACTCTTCTTATGGGCACAGGTCTGTTTATTTAAGACAGTCTGAAAAAGTAGATGTATTGTTTTTACCAAGAGCAAGGGCACACGACCGAGGAGGACCCAGTTATGGTTATGTACCCTAAGGTACAGCCTGTTACCAGGCCCACATGGTTCAAGTGCCCAGGCCAGCAACACAGATAGAGTGAAAAGATTTGGGGGGTTAAACAGCATCTCCACTTTACCTGTAAGTGAAAAAAAAAGTTGCTGTTCTTTCCCCAAGCTTCTTGTGTGGCATTTCTCAGTTCTTGCAGGTGTGGCATTTCTCAGTTCTTGCAGGTGAGCCGGGATGCTCAAACATTTCACTCTTTCCACCTGCCAGTGACCTAAGTTCTCTCCTCCCTTACCCCCTTCCTTCTTCCCCTAAACATACCTAAAGCAAATCCTGCCTACAGATTTGACCAATACCTTAGAGCAGCTTCCAAAACCAACGCAGTTGCAAAATGTACATTTGTTATCTGCAGGTAAGACCCAGTGTATCCTACGAGGCTTTGATAATACAATTTTTCAGATAAGACTATGAAAAGAAATCCATACCTTATCTTATATGGCTACATTGGCAAAATTACAGAATATTTTATTGGTTTTCAGGGAAGTGGGAAATAAGCCCAGCAGAAAAACTTTCCTTTGTGACATACTGCATCTTCCATATGGCCCTCTGCTATCCTGGCTGCACCAGCACAGGCAAACTAATAATACTTGGAAGTATGAGATGTGCAGGTTTTATAACAGCATTCCAGTGGGAGTAATTGCCACCAGTTTTAAGACCAAACTTGGCAGGTTTAGGAAATAAACTGAATGCTGTTGTACCTGTGATAGCAGGAGGCTGGATGCAGTCATCCAAAAGGCCCTATATTTCAAAGTGAAAAAGAAAACGAAGTCACCGAAATCCTGTAAAAAAAAAAAAAAAGAGCCAAGCCTCAGAAAGAACAACAGCAGAATGAAGGGAGTTACACATTAGCCAGCACACGTGGCTTCTGTGGCTGGAGTGCTGGAGCTCAGGAGAGAAGACCATGAGCCAGCAGGGCCAAGGCAGTCACTGCCGTGTAATATCCCCTTCACAACACAGAATAAAAAAATATTGCAAAAAACTGAAAACCAAAGAAATTTATAAAGCAGCCTTTCTCCATCCCTACTCTGTTTCCTAGACACATAGAAATCCTGGAAAAAGTGGGAGAAGTGAGATAATAGTTTCAGGGATCGCAATGCATCCACAATTCCTAGCAGCTGGCAGACTGAGCAGGGTATTACTTTTGGTGCTGTAGTGACCATGGAGAGACCTTTATTGCACTTAAGGTGTGACTGACAGTGTGCCATGAAAATGTGCTAGGATATGATTCCTATTTGGAAGAGTATGTGCCTTTAAAAAGACAAAACAGATACAAAGCAAGAAGAGATGGAAAGTAACTTATCCAAAGGCTGAGTTAACATCCACCACAGCCAAATGAAGCCTCCTGAATGTATGTAAGGCCAGTGTCCTGTCTCCTACCTAACCCTTCTGTCATACTTTCCTGGCTTTTACCTCATACTCTTCAAACAAAAACCCACTCAGTGGAAGTCCACCTCAGCCAGACTGATGGGTAGCAGGACCCAGGGGTAGTGCAGAACAACACAGAACCTCTGAACCAAGGCGCACTATGTGTCTTATTCTGCAGAGGGTGTAACATCAACCCAGCCTTTGTAGGAAAAATGGTCTGACACCCCCAGGAAAGAGTTAAACAACTCTAACTGTATTCCATAGGCCTGGAGGTGGAAGAGGGAAGAGACCAATAAATTAATTCTGCGTAGCAGCAGTTTTCCACATCCTAAAAACCTGCTTGGAGGTTTTGGAAATTCTGCGAAGTGGGGAGAAGCTTCTTGCTTTGAAACAAGCATTATTTCCACTGTTTCTGCAGAAGACGGAGCCTTCCTCCTTGATGGCCTTCAGCAACTTGCCTTATCATTTCCACTGAATGAGATTTCAAATCTCAAGCAGAAGAGAATTAGATGCAACTTTTGTAGCTGTATTAAGGTCACCTGAAGTTGCTAGTATCTCTGAAGTGGCATAACTATATTCCTCTGTGGGTAGGAGAGAAATTTAGCTATAAAAGAATGGACACACTGTGGATTATATGTGAAGTTGGCTTGCACTTTACCAAAATTGCTTTGAAAAATATTCTGATTTACATTCAGTGACAATTTTCATCCGACAGTGTCTCTGACATAAATATTTAGTATTCTCCTGCCAAAAAAAACATGACAGAAAATTAACATGCAAGGCAGAGAGCAAAAGACCCATTCAAATCCCCTTGGAATTTTCTTAGGAATCAAAAGCCACTTGGAGTAAACATTTGCCAGCTCAACAATTGAAATGTCCTGTACACATCTCTCTAATAGCCTCTGTAATAACTGACAGAGCACAATACCTAGAAAAGATGCCAGCACATCACAAATATGAGGCTGTTGAGAGGATTAAGCATAATCCTGTCTCACCAATGAATAAAGAAAATAAGAAATAGAACTGTGTTGTGTTGAATAGCACTGAGTCAAAGATACACTTATGACAAGATTTTGGTAGGTTTTTTTGCAAGACAGAGCTTCACTGAGAAGGTCATGCATGAATTCTGAAAAAAAATGGCACTATTACTGAGGAATGCCAGGCAAAGCAGGAAATAATCTTTAATTAATTTGTGAGGAACTTTCCTTTGGCAGACACAGTCTGCCAAATAAAGACAGAACAGTAGCTTTCTTATTAAGCTGATAAAATCGACCAAAAGTGAAGAAATCCCATAGTCAAAAAGCATTAGAACAATGGATTTTTACTAGGAGACTTAATAGAAATCCACGGGGAATCCTGGCAACACTCACTGGTTTTTTTGTCCTGAAATCAAAAAAATCTTTACATTTTCTGCATTTCTGGATTTTGACTCAATGTTTGATCCTAAACACAGTAAAATGCAAGTAGATTCAAACTTATTCATTAATTCTAACCATTCGGAGTCACACACTTTGTTTTTTCTTGTCACTATTATTGTCTTTGTAATTCCATTTCCAATGCCACTTCCATCTCCCACCGGTTTGTACAGGTATTAAGAGATATTTTTATCATTTGTAAAATGCTGGAAGAACTTGTGATAATAGGCATTTCATAAATGTAAGGTGTTATTTTAGTGAAACTGGGACAAACTGCTAGTCTCAAATATAATTGGCTAAAATGGAAAAACTGGAGCATCCATAGAAAACTGGGACATGATACATCTGAGGTGCTAGTATTTATCCTAATGTAGCAGGTTTGTCTCTGTTCATAGGAGTGAACCCTTTATTTAAGGGTATGAGCAAAGAGGCGTTAAAAGAATTTCATCTTTATTTGAAAATGCTTCCTGGGAACAGGAAGCAATTCAGCAAATCAATGTGTTTGTTTTTCACAACCATAAGCCAAAATTTAAATCTCACTTAAGCCTAAAGGGAAACAAGTTGGGCAATTTCAGCATAATCCCTTCAGAAATGTATTCTCTTCACATGAACACTGCTCAGCACAGTAGCAGCTCTGTGCAGGAGAAGCCTCACACTGAAACATTAGAACTGCTACAGTTTAGGTTAAGAAGGAAAGTCTTTATTGGCAGCCTTTATAATAATATCCTATATAAATTCATAAATAATCTTAGTATACTGACATCCTGGAAAGGAAATGTGAAAAACCTGCCTAGGAGCTGCCTGCATTAATCTTCATTCTATCCTGTACTGGCATTTTTCCCAGTTTCCTATGCCTGAAGTTCACAATGTCTGTTTTAAAAGGAACACACTGACCCTTATAGAGAAGAGCACAGAAAGTCTGATTTGCTACTAGTTTTAATTTTTGCATCTTCTTTCTCTACAACAAGTAGGTTTTGAAGTGCAGCTTCTAATGAGAAAGTGGGAAATAGGCTTTATGTGAAAAAAATTTGGCATGCAAATCAGATGACTAAGGAATGTGGATTTATCACACCACCAGGCCTTATGGAGAGAGAATAAAGTAGCTGTATGCCATGAAGCTAAAGCTTATGGTCCAGCCTCACTAACATGTACCAACACTGGCCAACAGGTTTTTATCTTGGGCTCTGAGGAGCTACACAGGAGCTGGTCCCAGTAAAAGTCACAAGAATGTTTTCAGCCACAGTCTGATACTGCTTGCCATAACCAACAGGGATTTTGCCTTTGTGAAGTGAATTTGATACAGAGACTCCTAGAACCCCGTCTGACTGAGGAAAGGGAAAGGTGGGACCAGAGCCAGGCTGCTGATAGCTGCAGTGCAGACACACTCATAAAGAAGTTCCTGGAAAAATAAAGTATTGCATGCTGTGAGACAAGGAGGTTCAAGGATTTCTGTACAACAGAACCACTTCACTCATCCAGGAAACTGTCAGCGCAAAATACTTCTTGTGGACATGCAGCTATACTGGCAAAACAAAGCTTATGTTGCCATCAGAAAAATACCCTCTCTCTCAGTGAAACAAGGTGACTAGATAATAGTTCAAGTTGCCAGTGTACCTGTTTCACACATGAACCTCGACCATCACTTTAGGAGCCCACAGTTCATCCCTCTTCTCAACAGAGCATGAACACACAATCAAATCTAATTATATAGGTCTGACTTGTCTGCACCTATGAGAAATCAAAAGAGTCCTGGCACCTGAGTTTGGGAGGAGACTGCTCTGGGGTCACTGTCCTAATGCTGTCAAGTGTAAAGTCCCCAGCTGTCCCTCTGCTGAAGTCTCCTGGAACCTGTGCAGTGTTGAGTTTTCTACCAGAATGTGCACCCCTTGCAAAGGTTAGTGCAACACATTTAAAAGGACACTGGCAGGACTGGAGCGACACTGGCAGGACTGGAACAACACTGGCTTCTCTCCAGTAAATGTTGTGGAAGACAGGCAGGCAAGCAGACTGACTTCATCTCCTTGAAACCTCTCACAAAGAGAACAGGGCTTGCTGAGGTGTCCTGTCGAGATGTAATTGTCATACTCTCAAACTGAAGAGACTGTGTCACCATGTCTGAGAAAGACGTAACAAACTCTGGGTTTGGGGTATGTGCATAAATCTGCAGGGTCAATTGACATTGTCAACCATGTCTATCAGTAAGCCTTCTCTGACTATCCTAAAATGTCTTTCCAAAATCTTACTTTCTACTTAACAGTGATGGTGTGAATTCATTTTGGGTTATTGGGCACCTTCTGAGATGAATACATAGTTTCCATACTAATCAGCTGCAAGAGGATCCTGCCTGCTGCTCTTGCTTATCTCAGCTAATTTATTGAAATTACGTTAGTTTACCTGCTGACCTAAATGAGACGCATTCAGGGTATTCTCCAATAATCCATGACACTAGCCTCTGGGAAAATCTTAGGCAGAAGGAGAAAAGACTAATACTTTCTAAAGCTTTACTAAGAAAAGCTCCCCTTGCAGCAAGGCTGTTACCCTATAGCTCCTGTCATAATACAGCACATACTGTGCTAATGGAGACAACATTTGCACGTATTCTAGGTCAAGTTTCATACACTTCCAGCACAGTTACTGTGGTTTTAGGCTGGGAAACTTGAAAGAAGAGTTTATCCATCTGTGAGGATGTGAGGACAATGAGAGATGACCACCGAAATGAAATACAATGCACATTTTTTTTCTACTGGAGATCAAGAATACCTTTGTTTCTAACATTTAGAAGTTTTCCCTCTGATGCATGTTCATAATTCCCACTGATATCTATAATGCAATCCATGCCCCAATTCCCATTATCCTGGCACACTGCTCTCAGTGACGAGGGACAGAGAGGACAAAGACAACAATAAAAGCGATGTTATTAAGGCAGGTAAAACTTCCCAGAAGAGTAAGTCTTAAAATATGTTAGATAAATGGACACAAAAATACCTGAAAGTGCCTTTATTACTCAACTAAAAAGACATCTAGGAAAAAGTAGATATTTCCACTGCCCTTGGCAAGAGGTGCAGCCTGTATTTGCTCCCTGAACACATACATTCACAGCTTTCCCTCAGTTTTACGCAAACACTGCTGTCTGGTCTAGTGAAAGTTTCACCCCCTATGGCTGATGCAATTTGCAGTTTGGCTTTATCAGTTGTGCATTTTAAAGTGCAAGATACCACAGCCAGGCCGCTCCTTGCTCATTAAACCTCTCCTGTTCCTCCCACCCCACCCTGGATCTGCTGCACAAAGCACAAGCAGCTAGAACAGGTTCAGTGCCCTGTGATGGAGAACTCTGTGTTGAGGGCATTTGCCTGCGAAGCCCAACATTTGTTTCATGCCCCAGGTGTTATGAAATAAAGAGATCGCAGCCCAGCACATATCCCTGTATTTCAGGCATTGTTTTGAGATTAAATACAAAACACAGTATTACCAACCCTGTATCTTCAAGCTTGGGTTAGTCCCCAAAACCAACAATAGTTTAGAAATCTTTTTGTTAAAAAAGTAAATTTAAAAAAAAATAAAAATATAGCATTCTCTGTTTTCTGGGCTTTCTGTTTTCCAGCCTTAGGTTCACACTCCTGAGATCCTAATCACCCTTGGGAGAACTGGAAGCATTTCATTTTCAGACAAAATCTGGCAATCTGGCCTAACTCCATGACTCAAGGCCACTAAAAATAGGAATGGGGGGCATGGAGCAGAGTATGAAATACATAATAAAGCATGAAAGCTACCAATATCCAATTCAGGATTGTATTCCACAAAGGTAACAGCCAAAATGAGTCTGTTTCTAGCAACTATTCTAACACATCAGAAAGCGAAGTTTAATAAAACCCCTCAGGTCTGCAGTTTACTTGCAGATGTTCTGGCAGAGGAAAGCCCAGGCAGAGACCTTTACTTCATCTGTCACTTGACATTTTTGGAACAACTGTGTTACTGAAGGACTGAAATGTTGCAGCAGAGAAATTTCAATGTATGGGAATGGAAAGCAAGGGCAAAGAAGCTCATACAGGGGGAACTTCATGAAAGAGCTGCCAAACACAAGCAGAGTATCTCCAGAGTTCATTTCACTCTACTCTCATCCCAACCATGCAGCAAATACAAACCAGAGGAAGGACATCTTATGATTCAACACTGGCCTGGAACATTTGAGTTCAGTTCCCCAATATTTCATAAAGTTTCAGATTCAGTTGTCATCTTACAAATATACAAAGGAAAATAATGTTTCCTTTCTTGCACTCTTGTTCTGTCCTTTTTCTTCATATTGTGAATCTGCCTCTTAATTGATATGAGCTACTCAACAAAAGGAAGCTCTGATCTCAGCAGGGGCCTGTAGCTGCTGTAACAGCAAATAATCTGAACCAAATCCCACCTCAAACCTTTGCAAAAGTTCAGGTCTGGATCTGCCTTTAGGAGCAGGAACACTACTGCTGTAAACAGCCTTTAAGCCAGTTGCGAGCAGATATCCTGTGGTTCTTATTCTAGCAACCTCTAGCTTTTTGACTAAAATACTTAAAGAATGCAAAAATACAGAGAGAAATAAATCATGCTGCCTGAAATTCTAATTACCCTCCCCTCAAATCTGATGCCTTTTATTCTGAAATGGAAAAATGGCAAAAGTAACAATGAAAGGGTGATTATTAATCTTTGATCCTGAGTCACCTTCTCTTACAGAGCCCTATTCTTCACCTCAGGAAGTGCGATACAGAAGCACTCCCACAGCCTGATTAAAGGTCCAGGTATGGGGTCACACAATGCACAAAGAGAGCAGCAGAGTTTCAGAGAGCAATGTGTATTTAATGTCTGACTAAAGGCAAGTACGATAAAGAACAAAATAATGAACATTCCTAATGATTGCCATAAGCGCGAAACTGCCACAGAACTGCTTGAGGTAATTGTGGTAAGAAACTGAGTTGCTTTTTAAGAAAGAAATGACCAAATCTGTTTTCCAGAGTGTTAGCCTGGGTGATTACAAAACAGAACTTGCTGAGAATGCCAAGTTGTTGGAAAATGGCAGTGTGCCCTCCTCAGCTGAAAACAGCAAAATGGACCTAGGTTTTACTGGCTCACCCAAAAGCTAAGGAACTAGAACTGAACACAACCCAGGTGAGGAAGCTAGCAACTGGGATTTCAGGTTTGTCAGCAAAGAGATGCCTCAGAGAAAGGTCAGAGGTTACACCTGGAGATTTAGAAGATAATGACAAAGTTCAAAGAGGCATCAAACCCACCTGGTCACTCAGAAAGCAAATTGTCATTAAATTCAGTTTTGATAAAAATAACTTGGCTTGAGATGCAAAATTCATTACTTCCTAAGGAAGATGCTCAGTCCAGGTCTCCCTTTATTTCTCCTTATCCTAACTGAAAAAACAAAAAGAAATATTTTTTAAAGATGCAGGAGCCCCACAGGATCCCAGGTGACTGAGATAGCACCCCACCTGTAAGCTCTTACCAGCTCTCCCTGTAAAAATTACCTTCATGGCAACAACTTTTCTACAAGGGGATTGCAGCTCTCTGAAAAGCATTGAAATTGCAGATGACAACAAAACTGTCTCTCTTTGAGAGCAGGCAGGCCAGGGAGAGCAGCAGCCTCACAGCCAGCCCACTTTGGGAATGGCATCCAAGTCCCGCCGCCCCGCATTGAGCAGGAGCCTCTCTTTTCACCAACACAATGGAGGACGTGTGAGCATGAAATCCACTGTGAGCACTGTTCACTCCACAAAGCTGAGTGTAAAGACTGCTTTGGCCTGGCCACCACGAGGAGCTGCATTTTGATGTTCACAATGTCAGAAAATACCTTTCTTCCCCCGCCTCCGTACCATTCATAGGATTTTTATGTTCTAAGTCACC
Organism: Myrmophylax atrothorax; assembly: GCA_026770055.1. Classification (NCBI taxonomy): domain Eukaryota; kingdom Metazoa; phylum Chordata; class Aves; order Passeriformes; family Thamnophilidae; genus Myrmophylax; species Myrmophylax atrothorax. The sequence goes on from JAOXXN010000065.1 coordinate 13,020,964, forward strand.
TTAGGAATCCAGCTTAAGAACTTGATTCTCACTATCACTAGTGTTTATAGAGTTTCCAAAAGGGAAACAGCTGTAAGTATTATGGGAAATCAGTAACTTTACTGTTAATCTACAAGTCCCTCAAGACTTCTGCATCCTTGGACAGATACAAAAAAGCAACTTTCTGCTCTAAACTCATGCTTTACAATTGTATGTAACACTACTACATTTTTGGTAATAATCTGGCAAGAACTGGCAAAACATTAGGATTAATTCAACATCTCATATACATTTTACTAGATCTAATAGCAATACAGGATGTATCAAGAACTCTGCTCAGTTTATCAGCCAATGAACAACTTTATAACCAATCTAAACATAAAGGCTTACTTACTCTGTCAATAGAATTGTTGGAGGGTTTTTTAATATCTTAAAGAAATTTTGATTAAACAAAATACAAATTTAATAACAGAAACTAATAAAATAATATACATTTTTCATTTAAACCTGGATTTAACCAAAGGTATTCTGAGAAGTCCTAAAATATGCAAGTATGTTGGCTTTTATCAAATATTATGTGGGCCATTGCTCTGACATGTATGAGTAGGAGAAGAAAAGATTTGTGACCTTGTTTCTGCATGTACCTGTGAAAAAATTCCCAAACAATCTCTGCTTGTGAGGGTTCATGAAAAGCCTTAGATCTATAAGGTTCTGGAAGCCCTTTGTCTCATCTTGCTGCATATTAGGGATATATTTCACATCCAAATATGACATACAGCAATAAACAGCCAGTACAGTTTATGCCCTGTGTGACTCACAGATTATGGTCAAATACACTGTTTCACAAAAGGGGCGTCAAGGACACTCGTCAATGTTCTAGAAAATAGCAGAACTATCTCTGATAATTCAGACACTAAAATCCCCACACATTTTGTATCATCCTTACTTAAAGAGCTGAAGACAGTAATAGCTACCAAAGATGAAGCACAGATATTTCAGTATTGTGGTTCTGCATTATGTTATTCTTAACCTTTTCTATTTTTTAGTTTCTAAAAAAGCTGCTGCATCCATCTACTGTACTGGAAAATTCAGTGGGATGAATGGTTCTAAATTTAGGATGCAGGACACTGCAGCTGCGATAACATTTCGGAAGTGGAAGGCATAGTGGGTACATGACATATTTAGATAAGAGAACTATTTTTATTCAAAATGAAGCTCAGTTTTGGCTACTTTAGCAAGTGCACTAATGTGGCTAATCAGTTCAGATACACTTTATTCCTGCTCTCATTCTCACCCGTAAGATATTGCACACTGCAACCCCTTCTCCCTATTTGTCTTCTGAAAAATAATAGGTAAAGCAGGAGAAAAGTAATCATAAATTTGTCACAAAGCATTTCTACTACTCCTTCTTAAGCATACAGTAGCAGATCTTTGGAGATAGGCCAGTGGCCTGTCTAGCCCACTATACCCTGATATAGTACAGCCATGCTCTCCGATAATTTTCTCTTCTCACCCAGCTGCTTTGTTGGTCTCCCCCAAATGGAACAAATTGTCTGCTGATCCATTTCTGCTAAGTTCAGCATTTTGTTGTACCAGGAGATAATGCAGTCTACTATATCTCTTCTACTTACTCCAAGCCTAAAAAGTTGCTCCCTGACTGGATCATCTTTCATCTCTTTTTTTCCCACTAGCAACTTCTCCCTGTTTACATCCTTTCCTCCTTTAAACACATCTTGTCTTCAAAGTAATCTATCCTGCTTTCTTAGGCCTGAGCCTGGCTTCTGTAAGATCTCATTTTGACACATACTTGCCTTGTCATTTTTAGATAGCAAGTTTTCTATCACATGGAAACAGATCATTCATGGCAGCAATTAAAGTGGCAGTTTTAAATCAGAGTCTAGGCTTTCAAATCAGGAATCATCAGGCACATGCTTTAAAAAATTACTGTTGACTTTTGTTGATAGAAATAGATTTTTAATATATTTCAGTAAAAATTATCAAGACTGAGGTTATTTTTTGTAATATTGAGACAGATTTTCATTAAGAAGCTGCATAGAAACTAAGGTTAATTTCCAAACTAATCCATACAAATTTCTCCAAATAAAAATATAATTTGTCTTTTTGTTTAGGAGAAATTAGCCGTAATATGTTTCAAGTACTGCTGCAGCTCTTGTGTCCAGCCAGGAAAGTGTAGGGAGCAGTGAATCTACTAGGCACAGTCCTAATCACAGACTATTCTGAGTTGGAAGGGACCCACAAGGATCATCGAGTCCAACATCGAGTCAATGGCCCACACAGGGGATTGAACCCATGACCTTGGCATTATTACAACCAAGTTTTAACCAACTGAGCCAATCTCAGGGCCAGGTAATATACCTATGGGTTAAAATATACATGTCTGTATGTGGATTAAGAAAAAAAACTTCATTCTCAAATGAGAACACAGATTCATCTGGCGATATCAAAAACTGGAAGAAACACGTGTATTCCTTGCCAGCCCTTGATAATTAGGATGATCAATGATATTTTAAAAGTCCTAAGATATCCAAGTTATAGCCATTTTCATGTTTAATAAAACCTCAGCAGTCAAAAAGTGAAGAAAACAGTAACACTAGAAAAATCAGATTGTCAGATTACAGATTTGATCCCTCAAGACAGGCAGCACATAAGCAATTCCACTTAAGTGCCCAGGGCCACTGTAACATTAAAATGTTAGGAACATTGTCAGCTGTCCCCTGGGACAGGGATCTGAAGGTCCAGTTGCTTGTAGCATCTGAAGAACCTGAAGAGAGCTTGGCACCACACTGTTCTCCAGTGCCCAGCATCTGCTTCCCACCATGGTGGGGAAGAGAAAATCTAAACTCAACACCTTTTCTAAACAGGATATTCCTAAACATTCTTATGAATCCCATCTATGGGATGTGCCTAAAGGGTCTGAGCTGTTCTGAGCACAGTTTTCAGAATGACATGCATGCAGCTGCACATAATTAGTGGAATCTGAATATCAAACAGCTAAGCATCCATGGGGGTTAGTTCAGCATGCACATGATGATGAAATTATCTTCACATTTTCCCAAAATACATCTCTCAGTCTTTAGAGAACCTTAACTTTGTTCAAACAGTATTTTAATGCACTGGTATTTTAACTCACTCCATGAATCCTTTGGATTCATTTCCTTGCTTTGCCTGGAAGGGCCCCCTGTGCTCACCCACCTGGAGTGCAGCTCTGGGCTGCCATTGTTGTATTTACTGCCTCTCTCCCAGACTCCAAAATCTGGGACACGATAGGCCCTCTCCACACAAAACACAAGATTCTGGATAAAGGACACCTGCAGGAAAAAAAGGAAAGTTACTGAAGAAAAATGAAAGTGTAGTTTTTTCATTCATTTTCTCCAAGAGACAAGGCTGTTATTCCTCAGCCACCAGAATTCCATCATTTTCTGTCCAAATCCAGAGAATGATGTTCCCAAGTTCAGGTATTCTCCTTAAGACCAGTTCTTCATCACAAAACATTAAGGTGATAATGTGAATTTATGCAAAAGTTCCTCCAAAGCCAGGGATAAAAATTATTTCATATTCAAAACATGTATTTGAAGAGCTACAAAAAGGTGATCTTTCAAAAAAAGATTTATCCTAAAAACATCAGAAACCAAAAGAAATTATAACCTGCAAGATTAGGACACAGAAATCTTGGTGCTGTTCCTTAATTAATTTTAAGAGAATTGATATGCCAAAGTGTTATTAAACTACCTCCAGATAATCCACCCTTATGCAGATTCAAAGACACTCCTTTATAAACATGAATAAAACTCTAAACCAATTTATTATAATTAGAATCTCCTTGGATCAACATGTTTCAGCTGAATACTAAGGCATTGAAGGGTATTTTAAGGTATTTAAGGTGTATTCAACTATAGCTGGGGACTTATTTAAGCAGATAATTATTCTCATTTACACTCCTGAAAAAGACATTTGGAGTTACTCGACTGTGGAAAAATTAAATCGATCGTAAGTTTTACAGTTCAGTCCAAAGAGTCCACTGATTAGAGCTCAGAGAAAATTTAACCACAAACACAAGATTTATGCTGGTTCATCCACCCCAATTATTCTACAGGACTCTTTGATAAAGGGAATATTGCAATGACTAAATACACACTCGTACTGGGGAACTACAGAGAAGGATCCACTTCACTACAGTCAAGTGAGGTTTATTTTTTTATGAGCTATGAGAAAAACCCAAACCTTTCAGTGAAAGGTATTTGAGCTCATTTTAATTTACATGTGTACCTCTGTTTGCTCTCTTTTCTCTCCATGTTTCTTTAAATCTTTAAAACTTACTAAACTCAGATATACTCTTTATGCCAATATCAGCCTACCAGCAATACTGTAATTCTGGACACACTTGTCTCTCTGTATATGATACCTCTGCTAAAATTTCACTATGGGATGCACTTGCACACCAATTACCTGTGCACTAAATCTTTTCATAGCTGCTACTTTCAAGAAAACACTGTCCCACTCCTTAGATATACCCAGTATATTCATCTCTGTAATTCAGCATTTGGGTGTATTAAAATAAAATTTCTCTGAATGAAGCCAAAATACCCAGTGATTAAGAGTGTGGCTTCTCTACCAGAAGGGAAGTTCTAGCCAGGTGGGAGTTGGTCTCTTCTCCCAGGCACTCAGCAATAGGACAAGCGGGCACGGGCTCAAGCTCTGCCAGGGGAAATTGAAGTTGGAGACAAGAAAAAAATTCTTTCCAGAGAGTGCTCAGGCATTGGAATGGGCTGCCCAGAGAGGGGGGTGGATTCCCCATCCCTGGAGGTTTTTAAAGTGAGCTTGGCCGTGGCCCTGAGTGCCATGATCTGGTAAAGGGACTGGAGTTGGACCAAGGGTTGGACTTGATGATCT
>JAOXXN010000065.1:13031219-13047590 GCA_026770055.1 Myrmophylax atrothorax
GTTAACAAAAAGAAGCAGCTGTTCAAACAATATATAGTGAGGAAATAAACTCAACTACAACATGTTCAGCACATCTCTTCCCTCCATCATAAAGGGTAAGAGAAGGACTGAAAACAGCTGAGTGGACATAAAGAATTCACAAATGCCTTATTAATAAGTGTGTTGGATCTAATGATCTGTGAAACTGAAATGAGATTATTTGGATTATCTCATTAAACAAGAATAATAGCAATAGTAACTGGGTAGTAATTAGGAGTGGGCCAATCCAAGGACAAACTAAATAATAAGGCCAAAAGACTCTTAATTAACACTCTGCATGTTGGTGTCTGTATTTCTAAACCCAGAATTTATGAAGAAATGAAAAATAGCAGCTACCCAAACAGCCTGATTTTAACAACCAGAAAGGAAGCTGCTGTCTAGCCACACCTGCATGGAACATTCAGTCTGAAAACTAAACAATGATTAAATGGTGTTATTTGCGCACAGCCAGCCCTGAGGAAACAAAAAACATGTAGCCAAAATGTTAAACTATTTTCAAAAGCTCAGCAATTAACAACCAGCTCCAGGCAAACCTTCAAGGCAAGGGCAGAACAGAAACAACCCATAATCTCAGCCTTTCCCTTTAACACTCAGGCCAATCACTACCTCCCAACAAGAGCATGGCTTCTCCTCAAAGCTTGAGAGCAATTCCTGAATGGGTTCAGTGCATAATTGAAAGTGAAACACCACATGAATTTTACCTTTAGACCTTGTTTATATGTAAGTATCCAGAAGCTCTTTGGCTCAGGCCAAAGAACAGGACACCCCTGCAGACTGACAGGGACGGATGGGGCATGAGGGATTAACCGTGACAGAATCAGCCTGAGTGGCATTAGGTCAAAAGGTCTCTGGTGTTGAAGCCTGAAGTAATTACTGTTGTGCAAAACCTACTGCTTCCCTTGGCCTCCCTAAGTACTCCTTACTTAAAAGGAAAAGCAGGCAACATAACATACAGTGCAGTACCAAAAGGCTTTCCCAGGGAATTGGGTAAATGAATCTAAAAAGTTAAGACAAACTGCACAAGGCCTTGACACACAGCACTGTCCTCTCATGAGTTTCCTAAGGCAGCATGATCCAGCTGCTCTTAATGCACCAGAATTATTGAGGCTGCACCACAGCCTAACCACACACCATGGACTGCATTAACCGAAGGAATTTAAACATCAAGACACAAAGCATTTATTTCCCTTTTAAGACTTTGCTTCCACATACTAAATTATTAAGATTAGCAAAGAAAGAAAAACAAAAGGGTAATTGAAGGAAGGTACTCTGAAGAGAAATGTCTTTCCTACTGGAGTTATTGTATCAAGAACAGAAACTGCAGCCCTACCTGACACACTCATCATTCTCCATAGAGAATAGTGCACTTTCAATCTTGCTTTTCTAACAAGCTTGAACTATAAAAGAACTATGTTTTCATTTTAAATTACTTTAAAAAGTGACAATTGCTCAGTAGTTATTTGAAAGATCAAGAGAAAAGGGAAAAAAAGGCAAGCCAAATTTACCCTTCAATTACCCTGAAGGGTAAAGAGGCAGAGCTACCTCTAACACATGAAAAGCACTCAGAGTACTTCAAGACTGAGAGAGGAAACATTTGAACAATCATGAAAAGGGAAAAACTATACTAAGAAGTTTAGTGTCCCTCTGAGAGGAACTATGACACTGCTACACATAAAATTAATTATCCTGATTTTCTGGGGTTTGACTTGCCCCTCATGGGACTGCTTGGACTGTGGCCTGCATCCACACAGGCCAGGCCAAGGCAATGTCTCTGTGACACAGCTCCTTTCTTTTGGCTTTTCCCCTGTTTATCACGGACCTATGTGGGTCACATAGCAAGGAGGGGAAGAGTCTCCCAGAAAAGGCATTGGTGGCAGCAGCCTCCTGCTACCAGGAACACAAAAGCTCATCTCATGCACAGTTTCCCAGACTTGTTGGGTTGGTGACACCATCCAAGCATGGAGGGAAAGCCACTGATATGCCAAGTCTCTTCCAGCACAGAGTGAGCAGCGTGACCCACACACCCACTCATTTCTGTGCTGCCTTGAGCCAGCTGTCAGGCAAAGCTAAACCTGCAGTTGGCATGAGAGCAAAGAGCATTTAACAGATAGCTGTGCACTGAGAGAGATTTTCTTCTGCCTCCCACTTCCACACTACCTCTATCCTTGTGTCAGATCTTGTGTCTACAGACTGAGCTGTAATAGTAGCTCTAGACTAGATTGCAGTTTCAGCAGCAACAGGCTGCTACACCAACTCTGCTCAAAGGGTAAACTGCATCCTGCATAGCTTACTGAGAGAACTTTAGCATCCTACTCACTGAAGAGGGGTGCCAAAGGTGCCAGTGGCAGGAGGGGGCAATTAGATGACAGAAAATGGCCATGCACCTGATGAACAGGGAATATATCCAAAGTGCACAGGTTCTTCATGAGATCTTCATCCTTAGAACAAGTTGAAGCCTAAATCAACACACGTGAAGCATAGTTCTTCTCAAGCCATGGAATTGGGGAAGGTTTCCAGCACCAGGAGCCCACCTGAAAGGAGGTAGCTGGAAGGCAACCCATTCCCCTGCTTAGGAAGCAGAGGCAAAAAAATGAATGGCAAATCTGTTTTCCCTTCCTCCTCTAGAGACAGACTCAGATGCCTGCAATTCGCTGTGTCCTGCATCAAAATGTATAGCAGCAGGGGAAACATCTTGGCAATGAGGAATAAATGCCTGCAACTTGAATGGGTGGAAGGTTTCTGTTTAACCCGGATCTTAACTTGTGTCTTGAATGGACTCCAGCAAGTAAAACTGCACCTGAACAGGCCATTGTGTGTGTGTATGACGTGGGGGCCAGGGTGTGCCCATGGGCAGTGCAGCAATCAGATGGGTCCCCTTTTGTGCCCTCTGGGAAGAGTTGATATGGAGCCAGTACCACTATTTCTAGCAAAGGCTTTTAGCCTGGGAAGGAGGTGTCTTCAGCAGGTCACCAGGATACACTGGCTTGGAGGGGAAGTGATCAGAGAGACAGCACTCAGATTACCCCAGCTGTATCTATATGGCACAGATCAGAGGAAGTTAAAAATAACAGACATCAGGGCTCCAGGCACTTGAATATACTCCCTGATGAGTTTCTATATTATAATAAGTGCAGGAGTACATAGGGACTAGGGAGCAGTAAAAAAAGCCGCTGCTTGAAATACACAGCACAATCTAAACCATAGTCTGTGTATGGTTTTCTGGACATAAAAATGTGAAGTTATGCTACTGCTGCAAACCTCCAGGACAAATAGATCTTAACATTTCTTAACAGCATTCATATCTTCCCACAAAAAATACACAGCAAAAGGGAATTTCCTACTATCTCCCATCTCAGAGGAGAGGAAATATTAAGACAAAAAAATACACCAATGGCCAGCTCTTTTACACACATTGTGTGCTTGTCTAGTGCTAATAGGGCTTTCTTTCACTTCTATTATCTTTTCAACACAAATGTTTAAAGTCAGGATGCTTGAAGGAAGGCTTATTACTCAGGGTATTGTGCCTAATGAAAGTTTTGCTTTTTAAGACTGGCTGACTCACATGCAACATGTTCTACTCTTTTTTTTAAGCAAAAAATTCTTGTAAAGTTTTACGAGTCTGGGAGATGGAGCTCTGTGCAATCCACAAAGTATCCCTTGTCAAGGTTCTCATGCAGGCTGCTGAACCAAATCCAGTCATACACCTCTAAAATCTGTGTAAACACCCCTCTAAATCATCACTTCAGCACATCTCCTTTACTGTCTGTGTTGACTCTCGTATGACCCACCTCTGCAGCTTTCCAAGACTGCTGCTTAGTTCCTTATGCTTCTGGAGTGAGCCACTGCAAAATGATCAGACTGGAGATAAATACATCTGCTTTAATAGCAAGTACCACTCGGCAAGCCTCGAGTTCACCATCCCAAATGCTGTTTCACTTGACCTTCACTACAGAGTAAGTGACAGGGCAGAAACCACTCCAGTTTAACCTGGTTGTTGGTCACATGGTGCACACCAGAGTGAAAAATAAAAACATGAGTGTGTATGCAACAGTGAAAGGAATAATCTCAGTCTAAACTGCAAGCTACATAAACAGTACTAAACTGCTGTGTGCCATGGGATTATCCATCATTGGGATGAACTGCAGGCAAAGCCTGTGTTTTGTTAAACCATATCTATCATCGGTATCTGCAGTATGACATTTCCGATTACAGCTGCTTTCAGAGGAGCTTTTCAATTTTGTTGGAGAGACAAATCTAATTGCTGTTTAATACCAAACAACACTGCAACGGGACATGATTGCTTTGCTTAAATAACATTGTTTCATTAAACCGCTCAGATTTGACCCCATTAGTTGGATCTTTGGATCAGACCAGAAGCAAGGCTGACAGGAATCCTTCTATGAAATAGAATTCCTTACTCAATTAATTTTTGATGCTCAGAGTTTTTTTACACAGCCACAGAAGATAGTGGCATTTGTTAGAGGGGGAGACACAATTTCCAGAGATCACTGAAACACGGGCTTTACCTATGTTTTAAGGAAACTCCTATATATTTGGCAGTTTAATCAAGTGAATTATTGTGCAGGATTTTACCACAGAACTTGTAAGTGAAAAAGTTTCAAAACTGAGAAGTGACAGTGTCTCAACTGTACAACAGGACCAAGCTCCCAAATTTTCCTCTTTTTATGTCTTCCTTTCCTATATCTAAAGTTGCCATACACAGAAAGATGAGCTAACAGCAGGAGACCACATCTCAATCTGCTCTGAGCTGGCAGGAGCATAGAGTTACGTGCCCCACAAGAGCATAGTCAGGTAGACAAATCTCCAAGACAAACCTGGCTCCGTTTCCCTGGTGCTCTATTGGAAAAGGAAGAAAGGTCCAGCCCACTCCCCATTCTGGGCAGGAAGAGGTTGGGGAAATGGTCCCTCCATTTTCAACCTTGCACATACATCAGTGCAAAAAGGGATTATCATAATTGCACACTGTTGTTCAGCAATAGTCACACTGGGAGTCAGTGCCATGGTGTGTGTCCCTAAATGCTTCTGTGAACTGGCTCCATACTCAGCTCCACACTGCTCCCCCCACACACCATTCATATATAAACTTTCAACTGTGCAACTATCACCAGCTCACAGGCAAGACATGGAGACTGGGATCCAGGACATCACTGCTCCATGCCGAGCTCTTCTACTGTCCCAGGCAAACTATTTCACTGCTTTATGCCTCTGCTGCCCTGCAAAGCTGGGGGATAATCTACTCTATTCTCACACAGGCCACTGAGATTTGTGTCAAAAGTACAACATAAGAGCTGGACAACAGTGAAATGGTGTTCCTGCAGCACCAAATTTGCAACACTCACATTTGGTGAATTCCAGGAAACTAATCCTTTTCTCCAGCAACTAAGTATTCCTAGGTCATTACACAATACTTATAAGCATAAAACTAATTGGAATTCTGGACCACAGAAACAATCATCTCCTTGCACATTAGAGGAATGTTGTTTGTTAGGAAGGGCTTCATTTGTTAATCATATGTGTTTTTTACATCCTAGCTTCATTGGCAGTAGCTAAATACTATTTTAAAATATTATTCTTGTATTGATTTTCAGATACAGTGTTGGAAATAACAGAATACTAAACCAAAGAGAACCCAGACCTGATTCTACTGCTGAAGAATATCAGGAATAATTACTAAAGTGATATCTAAGGAGGTATCTGTAGCATGAGTCTGAGCTGTAAATTAAATACTTAATACAAAAGACGGGTATTTCTCCATCAGCAATTTCTGAAAATTTTTCAATTTATACTCCTAGTTTTGCCAAAACTGATAGAGCTGAGCAAAATGATATGGACTTTAAAGAAAAAGAAGATGTTAGGGGTTTTCCAGAACAACAAAATAACAGGGAAAAAACCCCAACAAATTCACAAGGAAATAAGTTCTTTTATAAGCTGTATTTCACAACAGCTTTCAGTGTGCCCCTGTGTCCACTAACATATATTATATTGAGAGATGTTTCCATCTTCTTTCTTGAAAATCTCAAAAGCCTTCACCATCAGAACTGGTCCTCTGAGATTTGGATCCTTCCCAAGTTCATTTAACCTGATTAATTTTTAATGGCTGTCACTTGTTTTTTTCAGTCAGTCAACGGCTCCTACAGTTCAAAACACCAGCCACCCTTTCCCACTTTGGCATAACACAGGACTCAGGATCTACGGAAATTATTCATCTGCATCATAAAGAACTTGAAGGAACTGTAAAAGAGATTGATCCCTGTCAGGTGCACTAAACTTGAAAGCCCTTTTCTGGCTCTGAAGAAGGAGAATTCTGACCTGAAAAGGGGTCTTGAGTGAGCAGCCTCAAAGAGAATAAAATATTAGCCTGTAAAACCAGCACTCCCTAGAAAACTCAGGTGATCTTTTAATGTAGGTACACCTCTTGCCTCAGGCACAGGCAACATAATTACTTGCTACTCAGTATCTCAGCTCAGGGGTTGAGGTAACAGGCTGTGCTTCACTTCCTTTTGCCCCAGCCACTGAGCAAGCCTCCTGAAAGCACTGCCAGTGCTGCTTCACCAGTCATCAGGCCCTGTAGCACAATGCTACTGCTTATCCTCACATCCAATACATATTGCCATGCCATTAACACGGTCTGTTTATATTGATTCAGCTCCAGTTACACTTCTATCTGTGCTAGTTAACATCTTTCATAAATCCTGTGGTGACAGGAAAGCACTCACACCAGTCAGCAGCATTGTTCTTTACAAAGTTGTAGATCTCTAACCAGACATAAAATTTATCCTACAAGCAGAAGAGGGTGGAGAGGAAAGAGGGAAACCTTCATTTATCCAACTGCAACCATGTCCAGAAATCCTTGGAAGCAAGAAAAGGACATTCATGGACATCCCATTAGTGCAGCAAACACTGTGGAACCATTTCCTGCTGCCAAGATATGTGCTGGCAAGGAAGGGAGGTTACCAGGGCACAGCGACATATTGTCATGCAAATGTGCCGAGTTACTGAAGGGACTTCCCAGCAACAGCCGCATTTTTTCACCAGTTTGATCCCAGCATTGAAAAGGAAACAAAACAACTGCACGAACGTGAAGCAGCATTAGCCTAAGCCAAAATCACCAGCTATCCCAGAGCTCGGAGAGTAGCAAACCTGCCTTTGGTGAATTCCATAGGCCCTACTGCTCTTTATTTAAATGGGAACGGGTAAAGAAACCGGCCCGAGTCCCGAGAAACACGTGAGGTGCTTTTTAACTACATTGTTTTTCATGATGTGTAAGTGACACTGGAAATAGTGGAAAAAAGTGACACACACAAACCGTTGCTCAGAAAAAATCAGGATGCACGTTTCATTCACATTTTGTTACTCGGTATTAACTTGCAAGAAATGATTTTGCACTGAAAACTATAAAGCTCACTGGCAGAAAATGCAACTGAAAACACACTTTAGAATCCATTTTCCAGAAGAAACAAGGCAGCATATACTTGCAACTGTACATTTATAAACCCAAATAATTTTATGTCTTTTCTGATTGTTATTACTATGCTTGGTATACCTTTTTTGCCCATTTTCTGCTAAAGAAATTCATGTTTTCCAGCAGTGGTAATGACTTAGTAGCAGAATAACTGTTGTTTAAGTTTCCATACTTGAAATAAATTAACAAGTTTTTTTTCACAGAGTTAAAGGAAAAGTTGGTTTATTTGCCTCCACAAGGGAACCAGCCACGCATCACAAAATCTTTCAGAATGAACAGATACCTAGCACTCAGAGTCCTCTGGTCATGACTGAATCAAAGCTTTCCCTTAAATTCCTGTCAAGGTTAATCCTTTTCATAATGAACAGTCACCTTTCAAATGCTTTCCTAGAAACAAAGGTAGAAACTGCACATGGTACCTACTGACTAAACTGAAGACTTACCTTCCTGGACCTTCCATTCCAGGTTGAACTGCAGAAGTGAAGAAAACATCAAGTTGTGTTCATACATTTGAACGCTGCCTTAGCTGACCCAAATCAGGGTAGGCAAACTCCTGTTACCTGAAAGAACAGAAGAAAATTGGCTTGATTGATTTGCAAATAAAGGGGTAAATTCCTTAACAAGAACTTGGACACACATCTAGAAGTGTAAAGCCAAACAGTACACAGAAACTTGGGGAAGGGCAGGGGAAAGGTGCATGTCTAGGCCCAAGAAAGGCAAGAGAGGGAAGACCTTCTCACTCCCAAGAAAAAACATGGATTAGGAAGGACTGTGTGGAATTAGAAAAACTGATTATTAAAAAATCAACTTTCTAATCCATGAAAAAATGGATTTAAAAAATCTGAGTGAAAAAACCTAGAAACCTGAATAATGTGTATATCCCATCTCCATGTGCCACCTCCATCATAGAACTCAATTCTTCATACTAAGGAAACCAGTTCTCTTCTTACCACTCTCAGCAATGCAGAAGTGCCTGCAAGAACCATCATTATCCTTCCTAAAATCCTAGGACAAACCTTCCCAGAAAACTGCAGGCAACCATGGGGCTCTGCCAGAGGAAAGTGCCTCAGCATCCAGCCTTCAAGTCCAGGTGTTGATGAGCCAAAGGGAAGCAGCCTCTGCCATACCCCCCACAGCCCTGGAAGAGCTGCAGAGCTGGCAAGGACTCAAGTCTAGTGGGAGGCTTTGGGGCAAGTAACTCTTGAGTGGAACAGAGCACAGCGTGGCCACGTGGCTGTTGAGGGGCCCTGTGTACCACAGCTCACTGTCCAGGCACAGCCCTGTGGCTGCACCTCTCTGGAGAAGGAAAGGCAGGCTTCACTGTGCCAGAGAGGCCAAGAGAGATGGAATCAGCACAGACTGGGAACTCCTTTCTGAGGTGTGCCCTGGCACAATGCAGGAAAAAGCTCACACTGGTATAGGATAAAAAAAATAATAGGCATTCAGATTTGCAGCTGCTGGGAGAGTAAAAAGTGCTGCAGGAGGAAAAGGAAACACTGGAAATTCAGAAAAGGCTCCTGGGAATGAGGCAGAAACAGCAACAAATCTTCTGGAGGTTAAATCAAGACAAAAGTAGCCATAAAGAAATGTGACACTGTGACAGAAGAAAGCAAGAGGGCAGTGGGGCCCAAAGTCTGAGACCCCAGGCTGATGGGGAGAGGGAAGCCAGAATGGTGCCTGGACATAACCATGGGGCAGGGACAGTTTGTGATAGTCTTTTAAAAGAATTCACTTTGAGCAACTATTTGCAGATTTGGATTTATTCTCATTATCACATATCTCTCCAGACAAGGGAAGTTATAATATCTTAATGCAGAGCAGCAGGACAGACTCCGCTAACTCTCCTGCACAGCTAGATCACAAGTCCTGAGCTGCTGGGGCAGTCCTGGTGCTCAGCTAACACGACAGAAGCCTTAAAACACTACCTGAAAGTTTCTCTCTCGCCCAGGCATAGCCTAGAACCACAGCCCGGAATGATGAACTTACCTGATGCTTCTATGTCACCACATTCCTCCTGGTCCCACACTCCTCTCCAGACACGCTGTAGGACCGCATCTCCCTCACGTGTGTTGCAGGGTTTAGCTCCCCAGGGAGGACTTACCCTGGCCACTGCTTGGCTCCACTGTTCCCACAGCTGCCATGCACTTGCTGCCCTGTGGCACAGCTGCTGCCAAACAGGAAACCTGCATGTCCTGGGGTAAGTGAGCTCAACTCCTAGTGGGCCTGTTCTGGCAACCCAAGGGGTAAGGAACAATCACTGGGCTGCATCCAAAGCAGAGTGGCCAGTGGGTCAAGGGGATTCTGCCTCTCTGTTCTGCTCTGGTAAGACTTCACCTTGCAGTGCTGTATCCAGCTCTGGGGTACCCAACACAGGAAGGACACTGACCTGCTGGAGCAGGCCCAGAGGAGGACAGCAAGGTGCTTAGAGGGATGGAACACCTCTCCAATGATGAGAGGCTGAGAGAATTGGGATTGTTCAGACTGGAAAAGAGAAGGCTTCAGGTAACCCAACTGCATCCTTCCAGTACCTGAAGGGAGCCTGCAAGAAAGCTGAAGTCGGACTTGTTTTACAAGGGTGATAGGACCAGGAGGAATCGCTTCAAACTGAAATTTAGGTTAGGTATGGAAGAAATCCTTTACTGTGAGCACGGTGAGGCAGTGGAACACGTTGCCCAGAGAAGTTGTAGATCCTACCCTATCCCTGGAAGTGTTCAAGGCCAGGCTGAAGTGAGGTCTGGGCAACCCAGTCTATGGAAAGGTATCCCTGACTACAGCAGTGGGGCTTGGAACTACAGGATGTTTAAGGACCCTTTCAACCCAGGCCATTCTATGATTTTATGATTAATCACCCTGAGAACAGACAACTTACCTAAACTAGTCTGAATGATTTACAGGAAATACAGAATATTTAGCAACAAGCAGTAGGACTCTACATGCATAGCAGCACAATTGCAATACCATTACCATTCCTCAGTAAGAGATACAGGGTATCTCTCCTCCATGGAGTACCTTCAACACCTGGATCTGATCTTACTGCAAGCCCAGGATCTGTTTTTATTCCTGACAGTACAGCACAAGACAATTATTTTACATGGTGGTAGTCTTCCCCTGCACCCCTGTGAGGCACACACCATCACTGTAATGAGCCCTGCCCTTTCCTCTTCTACAAAGTAAGCAACATTTAGCATCACTGGATGGGTAAAATGCCAGCCTTCAGTCCCTCCAGCAAACCAGTGCATGGAAAAGATAGCCTGGAATGTGTTCAGAGCGAGACACCCCAACAGCACAAAATACAAGAACTGTGTGAGCTCCAACACACCCGTGCCCAAAGCCACTGGATCAGCCGGCACCACGTTCGAAATCCTTCACCTGCTCTTGCGCTCGGGTCGGCGGCCCTGACACGTGGCCTCCAGGTGGTGCTGTTTGCAACAGGAAACTCCTGTTTCCAAGCGCCACCTCCTGGTACTTTCTCTATTTACATACAGGCCATTTGGGAACAAGGAGCAGGGAAAGAGTCTCCATGCTTTTTTCATGGAGTATGGCAATTTAAGATGGACCAGACAGTAGCACGTTAGAGTTAAACCAGAATGAAGCACTTTTCTTTTTAAACTCTTTTTTTAAAAATAACACATCTATATTTAGCTTTGTAATTTGTCAGAGGAATCCCGTCTTTCTGCAAAATTCACAAGTTGCCAGCTCCCACTGGTTAAGATCTAGAAATTAGCCATTACGTTACATAAAAATGATAGGATTTATTTGAATTTACTTAAGTTTTCAATATGGCAAAAGTTAAGTAATGCACCAAGACTTAGAAGCAAGTCACAACAACTCAGACTAACTCCATTTATAACTTTCTCCTAGAAAAGGAGAAAGCTGTTAGGCTACTCTCCATGTATCTCCAGCAGAAAGGTGACTTCAGGTGAAAGCAATCAGAACACGGAGGCACAGCCTTGCCAAGTTAGAATAGCTCCTGCCCTTTAGGTTTAGGGAAAACTACACCTCAGTAAAGACACGTCTGGGGAGAGCTAAACTGCTGTCTGTAATTACCCAAATTTCATAGCTTATTCTTCAGATTACTTACAAACAGCAACAGTTACTGTCAGGAATGGGCTGAGGTCTGTTTAAGCTTTCTGCACAAGCAACAGCTCCACATGACCTGCACATGAACCTCTCCAGTTTTGTTTCCCTAACCCTTCACCTCCTGCATAATCCCTTCTGCAATTTCTAAATTTCCATTTCTTCATCTTGTAATTGCTTTCTTGCTCAGTTCTTCCTGCAGGACACAGATTTTTATTTTTTATTTAATATTTTATTTTATTCAGCCCCACCTGAATAAAATGCATTTGCAGTGAATGACCAGGTGACATCACTAGCTTGAGGCTCTCAGATAAAAACGAACCCAAACCACTTCAAGCAGACACCTCAACTGTCCAGTTGGTCCAGCACTGTAACAACCACCACCCAGATTTGGTACTGCAGGACAGTAATATGGAAACCATGGCCACACAGCTGCTCCACCTGGGAAACTTCCCCTTCACGTGCAGTTATGAAACAAGCAGAAGCTGCTAAGACGCCGACCATTTAGAGACAACACAAACTCAGATAAAGAAAATTTATTCTTTCAGTAAGTCACAGCCAGCTCTTAAGCGACCAGGGCAGAAGCTGTTGATGATTCGCTAAAAAGAAGAGAGGGAAAAGAGAGAAATATTAATTGCAAAGGCAGTTTTTCAAACTAGTCAAAAATGCAGCCTCAGTTCAAAGCTTTAATTACCTGTCCTTAGATAAATCACTACCTGTCTAAACTTTTTTATGGCATAAGATTTAACTCTTCCTTTCAAAATATAGATCCCAGGAAAACAGCACAAAACTGTATGTTCAAGACCCTGGATTGCTGCACTTGAGTCTTCCTAGAAAAAGGGAAGCTAATCCTGCAGTGGCTAATTTTAGCAGAGAAAAACTATAAATTACTTCCATTTTTGCCACACCTACTAAACTATTTCTCACAAAGTTTCTCAAAGTAACACGAACTGTAAAAGTAACCAAACAAGATCAAAGACAACAGTTCATATTGCTATAAAAATTACCTAGTAGATAGAAAAAAATTGTTGTTTCAACAAACGAGGTCATTAAGTGTTACAATGGTCATTTTACCCAGCAGCCAATATTTATAAAAATACCTGTTCTTTGCTGCCCAGGTTACCCACACACCTCATCACAGCACTCTTAACCCTTTGAATAACCTCCCAGCAGAGTTTACAAGACCTTCAAGTCTTCAGTGACAACAGGAATGCAGAAGACTTACTATTTCCAGTTGGGTGGCAGCACTCTCTTAGTTTTGTAGTAGCGAGCCAACCTATGGATCCTGCTCTCAATCAGAATCAGGCGGAACTTGGCATCTTTATCCTTGAAAAGAAAGTTACGTTACAACCAAGCACTACTTTAACAACTCAATGTACAATTCAGACATGCTTCAACAAAATTAAAAATCCACAGCTACTGCTACAAACTCCACATTCCCATTATCAAAGCCTGACAAACCCAGAAAGTCAGAACAGGACGAGAATTACATGGTTTAAACATGGCTTTTAAAACCCTTTTTATACACAAAGACCATCCTTGATCCGAATGCCTCCCCCACCCCTTAAGTTTACTCAAAGGGGTATACACAAAGCTTCTCTGCTTTGTCAAGCTGTATATACACTACTGTATAATTTCCAAACATTGAGTTGTTTAATCCCATGAGCACGCACCTTTCTGTTTCTCTCAAGATGTTTGCGAACAGCAACAGCTTTCTTGATCAAGTGATAAAGATCCTCTGGAAGGTCCGGGGCCAGTCCCTTTGATTTAAGGATTCTCAAAATCTTGTTGCCAGTAACAAAGCGAACCTGGGCAACACCATGGGAATCCCTCAGGATCACACCTGAAAAAATATTTACATCTTACACTAAAAAGAAAAACCGTACACCAACAAATGTTGTGAAACCAACCTTACAGTTACAAGATCTAAAAAACCAGTCTTCTCCAAATTAGAAATCTTTCTAATGAAAACTGAAGAAATGGCAGACAGTGAGTGAGCAAAATACAACTTACAAAAGCTGAAACACTTTTACAACTCTTAAAAGACAACTAACACACCCCTCACACTTAGGCATGTAGCTCATGAAGTGCTACAGTACTATTGGAAAATTTTCAA
Source organism: Myrmophylax atrothorax (assembly GCA_026770055.1). Taxonomy (NCBI): domain Eukaryota; kingdom Metazoa; phylum Chordata; class Aves; order Passeriformes; family Thamnophilidae; genus Myrmophylax; species Myrmophylax atrothorax. Next base: position 13,044,935 of record JAOXXN010000065.1, read on the forward strand.
CAGGACTCATTAAAAGAATGTATTCCATCACTCTGTGGATCTGTCTAGGAGGGATTATTATTGCTTTCAGGATAACAGTAATAAAAAAATTCATTTACACAGCAGCTAATTACACTGCATACATAGCTCATGACCATATAAAACTGTGTCATGCAAACACTTTAGCTCCAGAAGGGTCCAAGCCCCTGAGGAACTAGTCTATGGTGCAGCTACAGTGCCTGGATCAGTAAACCCTGAGTGCAGGGCTGCTATACTTGAAAATTTCCTCCAGGAAACTGGGCAGACTAAACTTCCCTATAACCCTGTAAGCCATCCCTAAGGACATGTTATAAAATTAATCAGATGCTTCAAGTTTCCCACTTCAAAAAACCCAAAGAAAACTATTTCACCAAATACCCTTCTTGCAAGAACAAAACATGTAACATTACAGAGTCTCAACACTGGACTTGATGATCCCTCATCGGTCCCTTCAAACTCAGGGTATTATGTTATGACTCTCAGAGTCTCCACAGTGAACACACAGGTACACCAGAAGCCCAGTGTTTTCTTAGCATGTTATTCAACATAGGTTGGAGGAACAATGACATTTTTACAGTCAGAAAAATGTGGTTTTGTCCCCATTCAGGGGTGGTTTACAATCCTTACCAATCTGGGAGGGCGTCAGGCCCTTTTTAGCCAGCTTGTAGATCTGTTCCTTTACATCATCAGAAGTAAGTTTCAGCCACTAAAGAAAAGCAGAAAAAAAAAACCAAACTAATTAACACTGCTTAACACAGAGGCACAGGCTAAACAAAAGCTTTTGGCAGAAACAGATGCTACTTTGTAATGCTTGAAAAACCAATCAAGAATCGAAATTGTACTTTTAATGATACAGAAACTTTTTTACATATAATAAACCTTCAGTGCTAGTGAAATGGGGGGGGGGAAGGCAGAGGTAAAAGATGAGTCTCAATTTAAAAACTCCATAAAGCATCCAATCACCTGCGTTATCATCAGCTCACTGCAACTGCCACACCAGAAGCACAAAGTTACAGACCAAAAAAAAAATCACTCCCATTGTGAAGGAATTCTTTAACTAGGCCTTTTGACAGAAATAAGAAATTGAGACCCATTTAGCCACCTCTTAGTAAATCACCTCCAGAAATTACTGAAAACTCAGACTTTAAGTATACTAATTAATTAAAAAATGAAACAAGTGGATATACTAAGATAGAATTAAAAAAAAGGCACAATCCTATGTCAAACTGTGCTGATAAAGCCACTGCTTCTATGATTATTAAGGGGAAGAACACCAACAAGCTAGCTAATCCTCACTTTCAAGGAGTTACAGACACTCCTGGGTTTTATTTTCCCTTTTTAATACTGTTACAGTATGAAACTGAAAAGCACAGGAAAAATAAATATGCAAGTGCTCTAAAGACAACAATAAAAAATAGAATATAAGTAATACCAAACAAAAATGTTCATACAATTTTTAAAAGCAAATATAGCATTTTATCATCCTGACTTTTATTGAAATGTTTAACTATCAGCACTACTTCAAGTAGTTTCATATCACCTTGCTTCAATTTGTACCTACTTAATTTCATATTGCTTTAATTTTATGTTCTCGTTTCACTGTTTTTCAGTCCATGCTTTTCTACACACACCACATATTGTTCTTTCTACCAATGAACAGATCCTCCAAAAAATGATCTTGCAAAGCAGGACAGAGAAAGTCCTTTAAAGTAGAAGTAACCTGAAAACACTAAGGGTGTGCCAAAATTACTTACTTTAGTCCCCTGATGAACAAATTACCTGTAAATATTTTTGAAAGCAAGTGGTTTATTCCACAGTAGCAAAGGCCATACTCGAGTCTGAGAGTAATTTAATCTCAAGGAATTATCAGCATATAGACTAGAGGTAACTGAAGCAGCACGTAGGAGGCATATGGAGGAAACGAATATTTTTGCCCAGAAAATCATCTGGCCAGGAGAGGACACTTGCTTCCTCAGTATTGTAAGGATGATCACAGAACCACAGAATTGTTCGGACTGGAAGGGACTTCTGGAGACCATCCAGTCCAAACTCTGCCAATTCAGGGTCCCCTGGGGCAGGCAACACAGGAACGCGTACAAGAGGGTTTTGAGCGTCTCCACTGAGAAACTCCACACCCTCCCTGAGCAGCCTGTCCCATCATAAGCGAAGGCAGCATTTTACCAGGCCGTAATTTAAACGCGATGACACAAAATATTACAGCTCTCTTTCCGTTTCGCTCTGAGGGCGCTGCCGACCTGCCCTGTGGGGCCTGGAGAAGGGGCTGGGGAAGGAACTCACCGTGGGCACGCTGCGCCTGTAGGGCAAGGCCGACTGGGACAGGCCCTTTCTGTGGGAAGAAGCAGATCAGATGCTCAGCGGTGCGGGACGCGCTGGAGCTGAGGGACCCCGCGCCTGGGCCCTGGCCCGAGCCTTGCCCGCCCTGCCGCCATGTCCCCACGGCCACGCGCCTCCCCCGCCGTCTCTACACGGCCGCACCACTCCCGCAGCAGCCCTCCCGCTCCCTGCCCGGCCGCAGCGCCCGCCGGTGCCGCTGGTGCCCCCCGAGCTGCCCCCGCCCGCTCCCGGCCCGGCCCAGCCCGGCGCTCACCCCGGAGCGTGCATGCGACCCATGATGGCG
>JAOXXN010000065.1:13056450-13091062 GCA_026770055.1 Myrmophylax atrothorax
CAGTCAGAGTGCAATAAACTGGCTTAGTTGGATTGTCCACTCTGAGTCTGAGTTGTCACAGATGACGGCATTCGGTGTAAGAAGTGGAATTTTCAAGTGTGAAGAGCTGCAGAAAAATCAGAGTGATTGGGAGAGAAGCTGAAATGAAAAACAGTGTAGGGAAAGTTTACACAAAGTGTTGCACAAGAGGAAATATCATTGGAGCTTTGCATCTAAACTAATGGCCAATAAGTGGATGATGACTTCTTTGTAGAGAGGTCTTAGGATTAGGACTGGTACTGCCAAGAAAATACCATCTCAATGTGAAATAGTGGTCAAAATTGCAAGGCAAAAGCTATCAAAGAACAGAGAACAAGCCAGAGGATATCATAGTGCCACTGAAAAAATCAGTGTTTTGACCATCCTTTGAATCTTGTGTTTAATGCTGGTACTATAATGCCAGAGCAGGTATGAAAGAGTTGGAGCAGGATAACTCAAGGACTTTCAAAGATCAGGAATAGTTTCTGTACTGGGAACTGTTGAGTAGGTGAAGATACCTCAACATGAAAAAGAGATAAATTTAGGGGTTATTGTAGAACCCCAGAGAGGGACTGATTGTGTTCACTGCCATTCAGTTCTACAACAAAAGCACATCAAATTCAGAGAGTGGAAATTAGTTGAAAACAGACAGTAGGAAATGATTTCAGGCAACTCCTTGCCTAAGGATTCTGGAATACTGCAGTTTACATGGCCCAAGGGCCACTAGGTTTAACTAAACACACAGGAACACATTCAAATGCAGGAAACACCCTAAAGTGGAAATACTTGGGGACTGGTAGAATGTTAAAAAGACGTATCACATACTCTTGGCCTGTACTTATTTTTTCCCAGCTATCCACTTAAAATGACTGCTGTAAACAAGATAAGGAACAATCCAGACCTTTGGATTGGCCTCAGTGTAGATGGCCTCAGGTATGCCACTGTCCGAATAAACTCCTGCCTCTCTCCAAGTAAGCTTCTGCCGCTACCTGTGCAGTCTACGGCAAAGACCAAGAAGCTACTTTTCTGTGCTTTCTTACCTTGCTCAAGAGCTTTCAGAAACAATCCAGCACAAAGCACAAAAATACACTGAAAAATCACATGGCATGCATTGCCTCTAACTTAACCACATTGTCACCTAGGCTATTAATCTGTATGTTTATACTATGTAACTGAACTTCACTTCCTGCAAGGAGTATTTGGTTTTGTGTTGAGGGGAAAAATCCCTGAAGGACAAAAGATTTGCTACAAAGAGTTGTGGTCAAAGTTGTGTGAAAAACATTTTAAGCAGTGTCTCCTGCATTGATAAAATGTAGGTTAGAAGTTGAGAAATATCTAAGACAAGCTTTCCTCTCTATAGAAGTGTCTGAAACACCTCCAGCCATGCATTTGCTTTCACAGAAATGAAACCAGTCTAAATTGCAGCTGCTGCTGCCATGTGCTGTCCTGTCTCTCCATGCAGAATCATAGAATAGTTTGGGTTGGAAGGGACCTTAAAGATCATCTAGTTTCAATGCCTCTGTCATGGGCAGGGACACCTTTCACTAGGCCAGGTTGCTCAAAGCCCCATCCAGCCTGGTCTTGAATGCTTCCAGGGATGAGGCATCCACAACTTCTCTGGGCAACCTGTTAAACACAAGGTTTAACCCTCCCAGTATTCTTCTATCAGTCTGTGTAAATGGGCAGTAACCCAGTTCAAGGAGTTGATCCATAAGTGAGCTAATCTTGCGAGGAATAATGATTATTCTCCAATAGTATCAGTTCCATCCTGTGCAAGAGACAGGGGCAGTGCCAGGCAGATGGCCTGTCTCTTCAGTCCATGATTTGTGCCTTACTCACCTCAGTGAATGCTGACTGAGGTGAGAGGACTGTTTCACACACAGAGAATATTATTTTTCAGTGTTTTTAAGAGGTAAAATGGTAAAGCAAAGATAGAAGGTTTAATAACTTCAATAGTTCAGCCTGACCTTTCCCTAGCAGAAGGGGATTTCAAGCACCCTTGGGACCACTTTTCCTATTCTCAAAGTCTTTCTTTACGTGTAGTCTGGGAAAGTTTTCTCTCCTTTAATCATTCTGTAAATCTGTTCTGCAATGGTGAAGGAGCTTGGGAAAATAATCCTTATAGGACTCCTTCTTTTTTAATGACTGTGTTTCTTTCTCCTCCTATCTATAGATTTACATATTTTAAGACACTGCAAAATCAGCACTCAGCACTTCTCACTGTCTTAACCAAGATATAAATATCTCACCTGCTCTGACCTCCAAAATCCAAGCTATCCTGGGAAAGGTGACTTTTGATTATAAATTGTAATCACATGTTGTATTAAAGAGCATGTCAAAACGGATCTCTTTGCAATTCTCTTTTGTGCTAGCATCTGGAATAATCTAAATAATAAATAAAAAACTGACCTATGTGGTTCACCAAATCAAAAGGCCTGAAAGGTTTCATATTTAAAGAGTCTTTGGATTCCTAAACAAGTCAGGAAGCAGCAGAACCCAAAATTTGACCAAATCTGTGAAAAGAAAATAATTAGGATGAAAAATCAAAACAAAAGAGAGAAGAATGCAAAAAGGGAAGAGGATACAGGAAAGAAGAAAAGAAAAAGGAAAAAAGGAATAACACTAACTTGTTCACTGAAAAGATAGACAGCACACCCAGACCAAAAAAAAAAAAAAAAAGAAAAAAGTAATGTATACATTCTGCCAAAAATGAGAAATGAACTTGTCTGGTAACCATTTCAATGACACGCTTTAGTTTGTACCAGGTTTCCTACCAAGGATTTACTTGAAAATTAAGCACATGCTTGATGCCTTTCACAAGAAGGGAGGGGATTATTCATGATGTTTAATGTCAAGGGCTGGTTTGCACTGGGGTCATTTCTAGGGGAACATGATCCATAAACACAAATTCCTCATTGGACAAGACTCTGCTATCAGGACTGCAGGTATTGATCTCCTCCTGGGGTTGCCTACGCAAGAGCCCCAGATCTGTACCAGGTAGAGGAGAGTTCAAATAGGGCCAGGCAAAAACTGGATGGGTTTGGAAGCTTTCCAGTGTTTTTTCTCAGTTAAAAGAGTAAGGATTGTTAAATATGTGCAGTCAGCACTGCGTGGAGCAATTCTGCTGAAAAATGCAATATCTTTTCCCTTGATTTAGGCAGGGGATTAATTAAAAACACATATGCATTTACTCTCCTGCCAGAACACAAGTTGATCTAACTAGGTTGGCAATAAATTTTGACCAATTTCAGAAGCATCAATCTGTATAAGCATAGCATGTTGAGAGGGACAAGGTCAGTTCTTTCTTTGACTAATATTCAAAGATATCTTGAAATCAGGGAAAGACCTTTAGCTTCTAAACAAAAGCAGAGTTTACCAGATTATGTGGGCACATGATGATAATGTAGCAGGGAAGGCAGGCTTCTTTACAGAAGTGGAAACTGTAAATACCAGCTCAGTATACCAAGAAAGCAATCAGCCTTATGAAACTCAACTTACTTTATGATGTTAAGTGGAGTTTGACTGTCTAGTGTAAATCCTGGTTTTTTTGTACCTGTTTTCTTTAAACATGTGGTGAGGCAGATCTTTTTTTGCCAGTAAGTAAGCACTGGCTCCATTCTCAAATACTGTGTATGAGGGGAAAGGTCCAAATTGCTGCACAGTCACTTCTCAGCCTTTAGAAATTAGTAGCCTCATAGCTCACTATCAAATCAGTAATTTTTCTTTTTTTTTAAGAGTAAAAAACACTGAATGGCCATCAAGAAGGTCTATTACTATCCTATTTTGAAAGATACTTAAGTGTTCTGGAAATAATTCATAAATTGGTGTTCTCTGATGTAAGTATAAAATCATATAACCATGTCTTTCTAAGCAGTGGATACAGAAGTCATTTCAACCTTATAGAAGAGGCCTAGGCTTAATGACCTCTGTATAATTTAATTTTTTGTGTTGTATTTCAAGGAAAAAAAGGTCATTCACATGGAGTGACCTCCATTCCCTAAAAGGCTAGTTCCTGTAGTACTTTTGAATTACACATTTCATTTGTTTTAGAAGGCAGCTTATGGAAAATTGCTAATATGGAGAAGGAAGCATGGGTTTCTAGTAAAGAATAGGAAACATTAATTTTGTTCCTGGCTCTTCTATAATTTTCCAAATGACCCTGAGCTGTATTCTTAACAATTGTGCACTTTCAGTAGAACACAGTTGAATGTCTTTTTCTGTCATACCCTCTTCGCTTGTCTCCCGCAGTAGCAAGCTGCTTGAAGCATGCCAATTCTCACCGCACACTATGTAGGTCCTATGACAACGGATATAGGATTTTAATGATTACCAGATTCATTCAATGAATAAGATCCAAAAATGGAAGCATCACAGAGAGGAAGAAACCTGTGGCATGGGAAATACAGGAAAATGTTATCAAGGGAAATATGAGGTTCAATCTTACGGGCTTTGTGGGTGGAGGGGATGGTAAGCTGAGCTGTAATGTGAAGGCTGAGGGTGGAATAAGGCAGTTGAAATGCATGCAAGTTCTAGGACTCTAGACTCATAGTACAAGAAGTGTCCATCTTATTTTTTTCCCCCTTTTCCACTTTCATTTATTGCTTTGGGTGTTGCCCCTGGGAATGCACTCTGCTACTCTTACTGCCAAGCACAAGCAGGATAAAAAAAAAAAAGGAAATCAAAAGCAGGCAGCTTCTCATAAATTTGAAGATTGCTAGGCTTATGAGGCTGCAAGAGCAGCCATGCAAGTGTATCTCTCACTTTCCAACTATTGTAGGCTTAGGCACAAAATCTCTAACATTTTTACATGGAATAATGCTAATCTGTAAAATTTGCCTGCAAATCACTCAGGTGTAATGTTCATTTCATTACTTTATAATCAAATTCCTTCCTTAGGGTAAATTGAGTGTCATTTTTCTTTTATCATTACCCTTTCTTCCCCCTGCCTGGGCACATCATTACTGCTATGAAAAATTGGAGAGGAAAAAATCTCAGATTGCATATCTTTAAAGGCTATAGCTATAAGTCTAGAAAGCTTTGTTCTCAAAATGGAAAATGTTTCTTTAAGTTAAATAATTTCAAGTCTCTCTGTCACTTTCATTTGCTTTTCAATCCTGGAATGTTTAGTCTAAGTTGCTATGTAGTGAGTGGCGCAGTGGTGGGTTCATACCATGTACTGATATCTTTTTGACCTACTGCATTCACCTGACCTGAGGGGGGAATTTCCTCTGATAACACCTCGTAGCCCAAGGACCTCCTCATTCCCAAAGCCTTACTTGTCTATTTGTATATAAGTGCAATACTGTAAATCTGTATTTAGTCTCACAATATGTATACATGTACTCTGATAGCAAATACTACTACTATTACTACTAACAAACAACGTATTAAAAATGGCTTGAAAAATCCTTCAACTTTTACCATATACAGTTTCTTAGGGTATCTAAACCCTCAAATCCTTCCTTCTGGCTTAAGCACATCTATATGCCATCTCCTTATAAATCAGATCAGCAAAAATAAACAGGGCATAGCTTTCACTTTCTGCAGAGAAGAGCATGAAAAGCAAGGGGCAAAAGATGAACACTTGCAACAAAGTGCAACTCCTTCTGCTTTCTGCTATGAAGTGCCAGAGAACTGTCTTTTCTCTCTCCCTCCTTTCTCTCAAATCACTCTTTCCTCTTCTATCCCACAGCTCCTGGTTTCTGGATAAGAAGAGATTTTCTTCCTGCTCTGCAGCATAGGCAACAGACACTGAGAGAAGAGGAGTATAAGATCCTACTACAGGGTGGATAGAAAGATTTCTTAGGTAGATTCTTGACATGTCTTCCTCAATACATTTAGGATTAGGCTGACAGACTGTTTTGAGACTAGAAAATATCCCCCTCCTCCCTCAAAGACTATTGCTTGTTTTTCTGATCTTGTGTTTCAGAAAAAGACAAGATGTAGGCCATGTAGTCAAACATCTAGTGCTGCAGGGACATTGGCAACATGCCCTTTCTATCTGTCCGTAGCACCGTGCAATTGTACTTTCAGTTATTTTCCATGGGCCTTAAGTTGTGCACGGCTTTGACAACTGTTTTGAGGCTTGTGTCCTGGGAGACAGGTATCCTGCAGTAACTGCTGGATGTTCTGGAAAGGGTCTACAAGTCAGAGAGGTCTTGGATGTGCTGGCTACCTGGGGCTGCAGGAACAGTTGCGGACATTGAGGTTATGCCTGCAAACCTCACTGTTCCTGCTACAGTATGAACAGAAGCTCTAGAAGATGGAGATTAGTTCTCATTAAAAGAGCCCTAGGGTGCCATTTATACATTAACCTACAAGTGTGGAGTGGTTTGTAAAGAAAGGGATGTTTTCTCTCCCACTTCTCAAGCCCCACTGCATCTAGTCCCTTGCAGTGCAGACGGGTGAGGTGTTGGATATCAGCTGTTCATAGTCTACAGGAAGAGCCCTTACATTACCCAGGTATGAGACGGACTCCTTGCCATATTGAAAAGCTTACGTGTGTTCAAGTTGAGTCAGTCTTTCACTGAAGACAGCAACCAAAGTTACCAATACAGCCATGAAGTGTTTATTCTTAAATGGCAGAAGCACAGCAGAATGTTTTAGGTTTAACCTAAATTTTATGGTGGCTTATCTTGTCTCCTATATGACAACTTTTAGGACTGGAGAAATAATTTTTCCTTTGCAATCCCTGCTTTATTTCTCATTTCTCCTTGACACTCTTCATCTATTCGACAGTCCTTCTACAGCCTCACTAACTGAGCATTTATACAGCACAGACTTCAGGGAAAATTCATTGACTTAATATTTGCTTCATTCTCTAAGTATTACCATAATACCATTTTTATGAATAAATAATACAAAGCAATTTTTCTTTACCTGAGTCCTATAAATCAGCTGTTTCTGGGTAGGCATGGAACTCAAGAAAAAAAGAGAAATGTTAGTGCTACTGTAATTTCAAATATTTCGTTATAGAAAATTTTAAATGTGAGTTCATAAATACCTGCTCCAAAAGGAAAAAACCCCCCAAATCTCCATCTGTATAGAACAACAGAATGAAAGTATATTGGATAAGTTTAAAACTGCTTGCAGTAGACAGTGAATTCCTACTGTAGTTTTAGTCAAATGGGAAATACTTTTAGTGAATTTTTTCATACAGCCATGTAATTTGGAGCATGGGGGGAACTGCCCCTGCCCCAGGCTGGGTCAGGGAAAGACTGTCCCCAGCATCTCAAGACCTGCTGTAAAGGTGGACCCCTGAAGTGAATCATCCTGGGAACTGAGGAGACATGAGATAACACATACGCACTGGAATCGTGTCTCAGTACCTAGATTTTTGCTCACTGGAGCACTGCAGATCTTTGGAGCCTCTTTCACAGGGACCACACTGTGCCAGCAGCAGCTGTTTTCCACCTTAGCCACAGCAGATTGGGACCACCCTTGCCCAAGCTGGGCCATCCCAGTGTGATCAGCCGCTGCCCAGAGCCTGGGGATTTCCCTCTGGGGAGCTGCATAAAAGCACCACCACGCCATGGCACTCCACCCCAGCACTGCGCCGGTACCAGCCCGACCCCTCCACTGTCACTCCACATGCTTTGCTATGTCAGAACCCGCACCACTGCCCCAGCAGCACTCTCTTTGAATGAAATATCTGTCTAGGTTTTGTTTTAACGTAGTGGGGAGGGAGCAGCTGGCTACAGTTTTCTGCTGTTGTTGGGCTTTTTTGTTCTTGTTTCTTTCCGTTTTTAGTAAAATTGTTATTTTTCCTTCTTCATTAGAACTCCTTGCAATCATGACCTTATCAATACTGGGGACAGGGAAATAAAAGAAAGGAAAAGATGATTCATTTCATTAGAGGTCTGTCTTGGGTGGAGTTGGCAAAATGCCAGCTGCCCAATACAGAGTCATCTCCCTCCCCTGCCCTGCTGAGAAAAGAGAGGAAAAAAACCCCTCCAAGATTTAAACTTAAACTAATTATATATATTTATACAAAAAAGAAAAAATTAAAATAAAACTACAGTGTAATACACAGACCTACACAAGTTAAATATAACCATCCTCTACCTCCCATTAAAACAGATCCCATCACTTCAGATCCATAAAGCACCCCAAAAGACACCCAGCAAGAAACAGAGAGAAATAACAATAAAATGTTCACTTCTCTGAACTCAAACAAAATGCAAAGTAGCAGTGGGCAGCAGCCAAGGCTCACTTCACCAAGACAGCACCTGCATGTCTTGCCTCTACTTCAGCCATGATGGGAACTGACTGAACACCTCCTACCCTACTGTATTTATATCCCAGTTTGCGTCATCTGGTATGAAATATTTCTTTGGTTACTTAAGTCAAGTGGCACCTGCCTCTCTTAATCTACATAAGACTATGTGCTAAACTGAGGCCTACTAAAAGGCCTAACTAAAACTACCACAACACCCCCCTACTTGTGACACTGGAGAATCATCCCTCCCTCACCAGTGTGCAAAAGCACTTCTCCAAGAGAGAATTTCTTTCCAATGCATTACATCATACACATATCATATTCCAAATGCTAGTCTCAAACAGCCAGACAGAATTATCTACTCTCAGTATTTTAAACAAATCTTCCACACAAGGTTACTCCTAAAGACATCAAAGTATTTGACCACAAGCATTAGTCTTCTATGAAACTAATCTTATGTAGTTAATATTTTATTATTATACAGTGTAACTATTGGACTTCTACAGACAAGTTTGCAAACATCCTTCTTAAGTTTTTTCATCGCAGAAAGCTCCTATTAAGAGAATGATGCTGTGAGAGATTTTGGGTTTCACTTATCCAGTACCTGGTAAAGAAAATGGTGGCTTCTGCATCTGTTGTTTGGGGCTGGAGAGCATCCTGGACATACTTCAAGTCCTGAACCCCACTTAGTTCTGGTAACCCAGAAGACAGCATCTGCAGGAAATTAAAATTTACAGTTTTAATGCAATAAAACCAACATGCTTTTATAGTGAAATGATTAAAACTTAGACTCTCAAATTCATTTGTAGCTGCACTAAATTGCCAAATGCTAGCAGTGATAGCAAACAGTTCCTTGTCATCAGCAGTTATTCATCACTCCTGCTGAATTAAAAGCAGTTAAAAACACTATACAGTGTAATTCATGGTATCATCTTGGTTTTAAATCTTCAGGAAAGAGGTAGCCAGTAAAAAAGCTTAAAAATTTCCAAATAAATAGTCTCAAAAAGGAAATTGAATGTTTCTTGCTTTTAAAAGCATGCAGCATAAATAGCATTTAAAACAACCCAACATGACAGATCTATCAATTTTCAATTGAAATTGAAAAATTATTACCAATGAAAGTAGGTTAAGGAAGAGGCTTGTGTGTTTTCTTATCAAGTTGTAAGCTTGACAACAGAGATCCACGAACAACTGGAAGCGAATAGTGGGTTTTTCCCCACCATTAATGACATAAGCCATATCTGATGTGAGCACGAAAGGAGCTCGATCCCTGTTCAAAAAGCACAGAGAACTCACAGGTTAATTATAAGGTCTATTCATCGTCATGTGCTTCCTCTTCCCTTCCATCCCCATCCTGAGATAATGATATTAAATAAACCATTAATGTAATGTACATTTTTGGGTTGGGTTCAGCTCCCTCATGCTACCTCAGATCACCCAGCACAGTCATATGGTACTGGACCTAGAGCAGATCTCCTGGAGCAACACTTGGAGGCCAGGTTACCTTACAATGCCTTCCCTCCCTCATTTCTGGAAGCCATAACACACTCAAACAAATGTAATGACTATATTATCACCAGAATAAAACATAACTCCTCCATCCTGGATATAGATTATCTTCCCCTACACAGAGGAATAGTAAGTACAGACTTGCTGTTCACTTTTTTCAATAACCTTGACATTCATTGCTGTTTTTACAATCCAGGGTCTGTTCACAATTGTGTCATACTCCTATTCAGATGATGTAAAGGTTCTGACAATTTCTCAGCCATGATGAAGGTCACCTAATAGGTATGCAATATATACATGGCATGACAATACCTATCTAGGTCAAACTACACTACAGCTTTATCCAATATTCCTGACACCAAAATTTGTGGTAGATGTAAGGCTCTAAAATAACAATAAAAAGTTGCATTAGTCTTTTCCTGTACCAAAATACTTAGCTCAACCCAAGACAGTTTGAATGAGTTTTGGAAGCTCTGTGGTTAAACTGGAAGATACTGGCTTCATAATGAGTACAGCAAATAACAGGAATTTAAAAGTTAATGCTTAGAATTATAACACTTCCAAAAAGAAACTAAAAAAATCCCTTCATTCCCTAGATTGCTTAAGTACAGAAAATACCTTTTAAAGCTACCAAACATTTGTGCATGTCCCAAAAATTTTCCAAAGTCAATGTGAAACATATGCCCAGTGTTTCGAAGCATTATGTTGTCATTGTGGCGATCACAAATTCCCAGGACATAAGTAGCTACACAGCATCCTGCACAAGAGTAAATGAAGTTTTCTGAAGCCTGGGAGGGAGAGGGAAAAAATGAATTGAGATCAAATATTAGTGGAAAACATAATTCATGCATTCAACAATTCATGTAAAACAATGACTGTAAAATCCAAGCCAACAAGACAAGCCCCAAAATTTGCTTTTTTCCAAAACACTGCTCTTTAAACAGATAGGTTTGCGAAAATCTCTAGATATCACACTTTACAGCAAAAACTGTCATTTTGCTTTTTAAATAAAGAGAAGAGTGGAGCTGAAGTCAAATCACAAAACTATGTTAGCAAAGAAAAGGGTACAAGATTTATATTTCCAGTGTATTGTAACAGCATTATAGCCAAAAGAAAACCTTTTAGTTAATTAATCTCATGTGCTTGTGCAAGAAGAGGCCAATGCTCCTCAACCACCATTCCTTCCTGTCTTAAAGTACATTTTTTTCTATATCCAATAAAAACTCCTCATATGAATCCTGAGAATCCATCTGGCTCCTCTTTCATTATAGGAGGGATTTTCATTTACTCTTTTTCAAGTGTAGAAAGAAGTTAAGTTTCTTAAATAGACAAAACAAATTTCAATGGAAGACCTGGAATATGAACTTCATTCTTCTATAAGATGGTGTTTATCCCTCTTAAAAGAGCTTCAAAAAAGAACACCGCTGAGATAAGTTACCTTTTCATATTCCTCCTCTGTAGGGTTATACTTCCGCAACCATTCTGCCAGAGGTTTGTCTTTAAAAGAACCTGTCACTCCATATTCCACTTGAATTTTCCTAAGCGTATCTGAAGCAGGAACAAGCTCTACCATGCCTTTATATAAAAAATAACAAAGTGTATTTAGCCATCTCCTTATGTTCTACTACGTTATTATTCAGTAGAAACCTTTCTTGATAAGGATGAATTTTAGTCTTAAACTAACCTCTTTCAAAACCCAGATAGATGTAAAAATAATTCTATTAGTCTACTAAGCATTTCCACAAACTATGTTACAAAGCAAACCACAAAACACAGGTAGCAATCCAACTTAGCTTACTTTACTACAGTTACAGTCCCTAGAATGCACATATAAATTATACTCTAAATAATTACCTTCTATCACATAAACTACCATTGGTGTATAAGCAGGAACTGCAAAGTATTTTGATGCTGACATTTCTCATACACTGACACTGCAGTAATCTACTAACTCCTGTCAAGTGTTGAAACAGACCAAACAGTGAGCTTTACACATGGTCTTATTTTGGAGATATAATTTACTAAAAATATTTGTATACCTAAATCATAAAAGGAAAGCATTCAGTTGATTAACAGAATTTTACTTCCATCTTGGCAGGAGCTACTAAAGGTAAATCTGTAACTTACATCCATTTTATTTTCCCACTTTAATCCTTCCAAGTACTTTGGGGACACACTAGTATTAGCAGCAGGAAAAAAATATGCTACGCAAATGGATTCATCATTCAGAGTAGGAGGAAAAGCCATCTGTTTCTCTAAAAAGCAAGTCTTGCACAAAAAGAAGCTTTTTGCTTCGTTTTGCCAACCTAAATTTCCAACTTTTCAATATATTCCAGAGTTTTTGCCATGCTGTTCTAGCATCTGACTGAAAAAATATTTAAGTTATTGTTCATCCTCTTAAATATCTTTGGTTTCTACTGGCTAACTCTAGTGAATTAGCTAAAATTAGCAAAAAGCATGTTCAAGGTGCAGGGCAGTATTTATACTCAAAGAGTTCTGTGACCTACTTTTAAACCCAAGAGACAGCCTCATAACGCCAAGGAACCTTCACCAGCATATGATACTAATTCTGGGGGATAGTGTGTGTGCATGGCAGGGGGGTGTTAATTTACTTTTTTTCTTTTTGCACATTTCAGTACATGAATGATACTCCCTGACTCAACTGCAGCAGATTCCAGATACTTTAGAATTTGGGTTTTGAATGGAATACTTTCTTTTACCATAATTAAACTTTCAGAATAAGGATTGCTATAGCACTGTTAGTTTCTTGTGTTGCAGTAAGAGCACAAAGAGAAACCTTAGCTTTTACCACTATATTTACATGTTTGCACCACTGTTCATTGACAACAGAATGCTCAAGAGACATTTAAGTGCCACTCAGCCATCAGGAAATTCAGGGAACAATCTAACATATTATACTCTCAAGTACTGAAGTTCCTTGCAAGTAGAACTGTTCTTTGCCCCGCTCTGCACCGAAGATTTTTACTATCAGCATGACAAGGAACTGAAGTGGGGGAGCAAAGATTAAAGGCAGTATCTGGTTTTGCACCTCGGTCTTTTCCAGTTGAGAGACACTTGAAGATAACCATCCGTAGATCCAGTCCCTCTTGCAGCCAGATCTTATCCATGATCTTAATCATTTGTAAAGCCAACATATCTTGTCTCAGATCTTCTCCAACCTTAAATGGAAAAATAGAAGTTAACGACAGACATAATAGGCTTTCAGCAAAACTAAACCTCACAGATTTATTAATTGCTTTACACTTTTGCAAGTGATACATTATGCTACTTCCTCATAGTTACACAGTTAAAAAGAGAAGTAAGCTACAATTAAGCCTTCACATGTGGTAGACTTGTATTTTACAACCCTTTTAGACATTGGTTTCTAGATACATAGGAGAAAACTCACAAAAACTACTGGTCTATGCTACAGTAAATTGATACCAATGAAATGAAAGTGATTATAATTCAACTTTTTGTCTCCAATACACATGTAAGGCCTACCTTAAACATCACATTAATTTCTTCTCCCAGAGGGTCTGCATTTATCAGTGCAACTTTCAATGGTACTGCATTGGAGCTGAAGAAAGAACATGCCTGCAAGGAGATTTAGTGTTAATAGTCAAAAAGGCTTATGCCTGCTAGCCCAGAAAACAAGACATTCTGACAACAAGCAGGTTTGACACACAATGTGTCTATTCAGACTTTAAACATTGCAACTGTGGTGAATACGTGCTTCTTTTGAGAAACGAGCACACTGGTTGTTATTTGTTGCATTCTTGTACAAAAGCCAACAGTTTTGCACAGTGATGTTTTACACATTTTGACGGGAAAAGTGCATTTAAAAATGAATATTTTATCAGCAGCTTTTCTGAAACCTAGAAGACACATAAAAATAAGTGTATTTGTGTGTTTCACAGTATTTTTTCTCATTTATCTGCTTTCAAGTACCTACTCATAAAATAATAGTTACAGTAGAGAAGGAAAGCAAGACAAACTGTCTCTCCAACACAGGATTAGTTCAAGCATTAACAGACCTTTAGGTTTTCAGTCATGCATGATGATATAATCAAGATTGTGGTTGAGCAGATACTGTCAAACCTTGTAGAGTTCTGGAAACATCATTTACCATCTCCTACATTCTAGCTTTGACAAGATGTAATTTTTACAAAAAGGTTTTGAAACTGTGAATGTGCAGTACCTTAATATTTAACTCTTTTGCCACAAGACTGGGATTGAGAGGCAAACGGCATTTGTTCTTCAAGAAAAATAACTGCACACGTTCCATACCATTTTGCAAGGCAACCTACAGACAAAAAGAAAATCCAGCTGACATTTTCCTAACTAAAGCATCAACAGAAGACTTCTGGACAAAGTTATCCGAAAGCAAATGTTTTAACTCCTCAGTGTCAAAGGAATGCTAGAAACTATAAATACTGCTTTAGCTATTAAAAATACGTAAGTGTAGCAGTACAACACTAATCACACAAGTTGATGTTTTGTTGGTTTTGATTTTTTTTTTTCTGACAGAACAAGATGACAGCATCCCTCTCTACCAAACTAAATTGTATTATTATCACATACACAGATATACAGTGTTTTGCATAATCGATCATTCTTCAGCAGTAACAGGTTTAAATTCACTTCCAGTTTATTGTATACAGAAACCATCCTATTATATCACAATCTTATGTGACAAAAACATCAACTTCATTGAGCTTTTAACTTGTTAAAATACATAGCAATAGATTCCTAGACCTTCCTATACCTTATCCAAAACATTTTAAACTTTGACTAAAAAGGATTAGTTTTGAGGGTATTCTCAGTCTAATCTTCCTAAAAAACATTAAAAATATATACACACCTGCCGAGCAGATCCACTTGTTTGCTTTACTTTTTCTGCTACCATTCCAAAGAGCTGCACTAGTCTGGTCTGCTTCTCCAGCTCTTCCCTCAACCTTTTTCCACAGACTGAAAGAAAAGCTCCAAGAATTTGCTCATACCTTACACCAAACTTTGTATCATATAGTGTATCCTTAAGAAGCCTGAAATAAAGGATATAAGTTAAATTTTCCCAAGGAAAATACTGCAAACAATGCAAATATTTTAATGAATCAGTACTACATATGTGTGAAGTTACTGATAAATAGGACAGAAAAGACAGAAGTTTGTGCTTTGTTCTTTCATTTAAAAAAAAACCTCAAACAACCAGGATATACAGTTTTTATATCACCATTCATAACAGTCATTGTTATGAATAATGATACTAGGAAGGATTTTTTTTTGGAAATACTAATCTTGTGGTGCACATATTCCACAAACAACAGAACAAAGAAGATCTTACCAGTACAGGTAGTGTGCTATCCGAATGCTTCCCAGTGCCCGTGCCAAAAGAAATTTCACAAGAGCACTGTCAAGATAGGTTTCATACTTCAATGCCTAAATATAAAGAAAATTAAATAAATCAGTTCTGGATTTAATTCAAGATGAAGACTGAGATTTTATGACTAATGCACAGACAGAATCACCACAAATCCTTAGGACAGTAACAGAGTGATTTTTTTCTTTTACTCAAATTGTGTTCCCTACTATGCATTAAAATTTTTAGAGGCACACAATTGCACTTCTGCTATTAGTCATCAGCAATTCCCTCAGGTTTTCAAGAGCAATAACAATTCAAACTTCTGTGCAGGCAGAAAGTCTTACCTGTACAAATTGAGGGAGGAAGTCCGTTAACTCATCATCACTTAATGTCTCTATCCAATTCACAGCTGTATTTCGTACTTCCTGATCAGCAAACCTAGAAAGTCACCACAAATCCATGTTAAGTTATCCCTGTTCCTGTAGGATTTTCTCTCTCTCTCATTTCTTTTTTCTTTTATCTTTTTTTTTTTTTTTTGGAGGTCAGCTAGTAGAAAAGAATCAATATAAAGTCTTTAACAGCTCAATAAAGAACCTACAAGTTTGAGGCCCTTCATCACGTAAGATGCAATCACATGGGCACGTTTAGGACAAGCACACTAGTCTCTCAGAACTTAGTTTTCATAGCTTGGCTCTTGTGGTTCCTGTCCTGTCACACCTTAGACTTCAGAATCCTAACCACTGTTGCTGTGCTTTCACTACATGACTTGGTCAAGCCTACATCAATAAAGAAAGCACATATTCTTGAAGATTTTAGGAATATTTAGATTTTGCTACAAGAAATAGAGTACTTTTCCACAGAACACCATTCCGGATCTGCTACCAAAGAAAAGTCATTTAATGCTCAACAACACACAGAGAATTTATTTAACACAGTTTTTCTTACTTTGAATCAAGTAGTTCCAGTGCAGCTAAGGGTGATAAAGGAGGCCACTGCTGAAGTAATGAATATATTTCTGGAAGACTTGCCCAGTCCCAGTGAGGGGCACTAACCAATATTTTTGGAAGGCTACTAGTATAGTTACGACAATAATGTCTTTTCTCCCACAAAAATTCTTTATCTTCTTTTGACAGCCTGCAGATAAAAGCATTTCAGTTTATAACTCACATTTCAAACCATCACCTGAACAACCCTAATGCTACTGGTCATTGTATATGTACAGATAATTTAATATACAAAATGCAGTGACATTGAAATTACTATTTCTTCTGCAAAAGTCAAAATGAGAAGCCAAATAAAGCCTCAAACATTAAGGAACCAGTTGTTCAAAGTTATAATTTGGGCAGGACAAATTTAAGTTTTAGTATCATCTGAAATAAACCAAAATGCTAATGTCAGTTTGGTGCAGATGAGTGGGAAAGCCTGCCACAAAAGCTTCCATGGCACATGAACAGCCACTGCTGAAACTGCCACTGCTCCCTGTAACAGATACTGCCAAACAGGAATAGGCAACTGTAACAGGCAGCCAAATGAGCAGCAATCTTGTAACAAGAAACGATAATAACACCAGCCATGGTGAAACACAAATTCAGTAAGCACCATTATTTCACATGTTTAATTCCATCTCTTGTTTAAGTCTCTATAGGTATTCAAAATACAAAAAAAATGTATTAAAGAAACTTAAGAATATGTAAGCATTCCATACTCTAGCCACAAACTGTCACGTGCAGAGGGACCACAGCTAAAAGGGATGAACATACCCAATAGTGTTATCCTTGGAGAGAATGGAAAGGAGACGTTCTCTCAATGGTTTTTCTAATGTTTCTATGGAATGATGCACAGCAGTCTTTGCAGCTTGAGGAATTTTATATTCAATATCAAACGCATGGGATGGGAAGTCAATCTAGGAAAAAAAAAAGATTACACAAGTTCTTAAGCACAGTCGAGAAAGCTCATCCTTCCGGCAACTTGAGATGTTTAGGCATCTGAACTCTTTAGTTTTAAACATTTAAGTCTTCAGATACTGTTCCCTGAATATTTTTTTCCATATGAATTCTTCTACATGGTTCTTAAATGTACAACTGTGTTGCTTCACAATGCAGTGGTTGGAGCACTCTTTAGTAGAGAAGTGAGAATTCTTAGAGCGGAGACTAGTCACAGAACTATTTAAATTCACATAAGTGGTTTCAACCCATCCACCAACTCAGACCATGTTTTGGGACTGTTCAGCCATGCCTAGTAAGGCACCTTCTCTTTGCAGAGAAGCCTGGACTCTGAATTTAGAAAGAGACATGCTTGTGTTCTGTAAAGAAGCTGGAATTGCCAGTGCTCGGGTCTAGAGGACTCCCATCTCAGCACACATTTCTATGGATTGCCTTCCAAAATTTTGTCTCCCAGTACCAACACCATGTACTGCCAAGGTACCTCCAATTTTTCTTACTTCAAAATAGTTACTCAATAACTGATTTGTATAGACTTCCAGGAGCTTTCTATTCTTTGCCCTTTCTGTTTACCAACCACTATCCTATACTGGCTTTCAAATATGACTTAGCAGTAATTACCCTCTCCCCAAAACACTCATCTATTATGACTCATGTAAGACCAAAAATTCCCAGTATTCAAACAAAACATAGCGCAAGTCCGAATAATGTATAACCTGCAATACTACTCTTTCCATATTTCCTTTCTTGCTGGCCATCCCTGATGGCTGATGCGGATGTGATGAAGTCCACAGTTGCAAGAGCTTTGTCCCACAAGTTAACAATCTGAGAAAACAACATGCACAGGTGTTAGTACTGCAGTCTGTTTACTTCACCAAGACATTAGTTGTCAAATGAATTTATTTATTTTCAATGGCTGTCTTCTGTATTTTAAGTGCTGCATACCACTTTTAGGTAAAAAGGCAAAGGAAAGCGTTCAGTGTTGACACAGCTGACACAGATAAATTAAGTGCTCCCTCTTCCTGAGGTGAGAAAAGGGATACTTCTGCCTCTGAGGAATAAACTGAACACACACAAATACTTTTCTTACCTTCTCAGACAAAAGGACCTGGCAAACAAATATTACAGACATCACTATTGGCTTGGACTTCCCACATTACTACTTTCTGCAAGCATATCAAATGACATTTGCATTTGCCAGTGTATTCCCAATATTTATACCATTTCCAATTGTAGCAGGGAATAACTGAGGACACTTCATAAATCCACTAAGTGGTAAATGTTAGGTACAGAAAACTTCTATCAGACTTTAAAAATCAAAATGCTGTCTCAAAAGACTGCTTGAAGGCCAAGCCTTAAGTACATTTTGAAAGATGATTTAGAGTTTGTATGTATTTCAGATAAAAACCAGTTTGTTACATGTAAATATTGATTTACTGGAAGCTTATCATGCCAATAAAAGCTACTAAATCATGCTACAAAAGCAAAACTGAACAGCTTGTTCTTTTTAATAATTCTCCATTTAATGTACTTTCCACAGCCTTCTGTCTCATCTACAAGTGATGACATTTTAAGCCACTCTTAAGACACACTTCAGCTGAAAGAATTTTTATTTGGCCTTGAATTCTTCCAAAGCACATACACAACCATTTTTATTCTTCCTACATTTTAGTTAGCTACAATTTTTAGCTCCTGCCTGCTGTTGCTGCTACTCTCAACTGTAACTGGAATATTTGGGTAGTATCTTTGATTACCTGGGTCTGGATTTAATTTACATGGCCTGCAAGTGGATTAGACCACTAAGCATCTCTACAGCTGCTACATACAGACCACTTGACAAACTCGAGCACAACACATTCTATTGTGGTGCTCTGCATAAACAGAAAATGGAGTTTTCTCCCCAAAGTAACTACTATGAGAACACCACAAAGCACAAAGACAAGATAAATTTGCAATTCAAATCAAAAGCTGTGTTTTCAAATACTGTGAGATGTGGTATTTAGATAGGAGACTGAAATGCAACATTTAAATAGAAGGTTGAAATAAGCATAATTTATGAAAAGAAATCCAAGTTTTAGTGGAGACTGAAAGCAGCTGCAGGCCATCTTTGCAATGCAGGAAATCTTAAACTCTTGAACACCCCCAAACTGTTGGAATTATCACCAGATAAAAGAGGAAGCATGACAAGTAAAGTCAAACCCAGAACCAGAGGACATAAAGCACAGAAAACAGACACAAGCAATACATAGCAGTAGCTGTCCAGAAAAGACTTGGCTGTCTTTCTGCAGCCTTGGTGAAAAATTTAAGCTTCTAGTAAGACCTAGAAGTCAGAGCACAAATAAATAGGAAATCTTAAGCATAAATGCTGAAGTTATTTCACAATGGTGAGATCACTCCTGCAACATCATCCCTAATTCTGGCATCTGTGGTTCAAGTCTATTGGTTAATGTCTCAGTGAGTAGCTACCAAAGTGATAAGCATTTTGGTATGCACTTTGTAATGAAATTTGAAGGACAAGGAAACTTGAATGAATGCAGAAACACTTAGCCTGGGAAAGTTACAGCAGCCTTTTCACTCTTAGTGAAAACAGTATAATAGGATCCAGCAGCTGTACTTGAGAGAAAGTCAGTTCAAACTAGAAACATGCCATAACACAGTTGTTACTTATCCCTTTATTTTAAAATGAATCCAGCTTTGAATAAAAAGGAACAACTTCAGAATATTCTGGGATATAATAATCCAAACAATATTTAACTTCCTCCAGCAGGTCACTTTTCAACCAGTTAGATGGAAATCCTGTAACATATGCTCATGTGTTATCCCCTATTTAATAGAAGGTATTACTTCTGTAACCAGATAGTTTACAGTTTTACCTTTACCATGGCCTACTATATTCAGTGTCAGAGAGCCAGTTTCTATGGTCATGGGAGTGGAGTAAGCTTTATACAGAGCAAATCATATTAATAATTTTACCCATGTTTGGATACTTACCGCCTGAAATCAAAGAGAGGCAGAGAAACCTGACCCAAAATTTCTGGGCCCTTTCTCTGCTTATTTGAGTCAGGGGAACTCCCACTACTTTGATTTAGGATTCCAAACAAAGTCAGACATAAGACTGATTCCAAAGGCAACTGTGAAATCTGGATAGGGAAAATTATTCTGTAAAACAGAAGTTTTAAAAAGAAGTCACAAGAAAGGCAGTTTTTAGTAAGTTACACACTTATCTATATAATCCATTTATGCCTCTTGCTTTCAAAAAGTTAATTAACATCAGAGAACAAGTGGTAAATTTCCATGCAATCGTATTTCACTCCACTTCATCTCCCATACCAATAGTTTGTAAATCCTGCTAAATTGTACTTCTGCACTGTAGTCACATTTGAAACAACTCTCTTTAATCTTTGTCTGTAAAATCACATTCCTTACATAGAACTGACCTGTCCAGCATAACCAGTCTTCTTACTCTACTCACTAGGAGGACACACACAATTCCATGTTAACCACCTCCTAATCTCTCAGATTTAAAGGGTCAGTTGACAACAGTGTCATATCCAAATGAAAGAATCTATTAAATAGTATTGAAAGTTAAATTCAAGTGGTACAAAACCTAAAGAAGAAAGCAGCTGCGGAATATACACCTCGCTGAGTCATTTAAACTCTTTTTTTGTTTACATTATTTTTACTGCGTAAAATGTTTTTTCAGTCTGACTTCTCTGTAACACATCACAGTTGCACTATAAAATGCTACAGTACTGTAAGCAGCTTTTAAGCAATCTAATGCATCTTTCATTGTAATACACTAGCACTTGCCAGCAAAAGATCTGACAATTAATCCTTTGCATCACCGGAAAAAAAAATGTAGTTGGAGTATTCTCTGAAGGCAGGTGTACTAGAAACTCTCATTCCAGGTCTGAAGTAATTTGTTCACTGTAAACTTTCAGGGTATTCCTCAGGGTCTACCTCTTGACCTTTAAAAACACTCAAGAGGGTAGTTATAGGGCACAATGGAGCTCACATGATGCTTCAGCTATGACAGACTGCCTGATAACTTAAGTGGGAGAGAGTAAGCTGTGCACAGATAGTGAAAAATTTTCCCCTCTCAGCTACCAGATACCACCCACCATTATCTCCCTATTTTTCCATTGCATGCCCTTCCTTACTCCTTTCTACCCTCTTCCCTTGCTCCATAAAAAGAAACTGGAGTTCAGTAGCTCAAACTGGACACTCCCTTATGCTACAGACTGATTCTAAAGCACTTCTGCATCTGCTCTCTTTATAGAAATAATCCTAAATCAGATTTTTAAATTCAGATACAGAGTTGTTACAATGTATTTGGAACAAAGACCCATGGAACACTAAAAAGTGAGTTGCTTTTCTTCTCTGTTTACCTAAATTGATCAGGACTTACATGATCCCTCTTTAAACAGCACAAGCTGTTCCTGTTACAGAGACTGTTATAACCTTCCCAACTCCCTATGATTGTACACTACAAACACATTAGCACAGGGCACTTGTCCAGCATTTCCATTCCCACTTTTAAAATGAGTAGCAAAATACCATTTGGAAAATTATTTCTGATTTTGGTCAGCAAGTCTAACATGTTGTTCTTTGGACACTTCAAGGGGAATCAGAACCAAGAGTTGCTTGAATGACTGTGTTCAGCAGCTAGCTGGGTAGGTACTAGCTAAAATGAAATATTTTATTGAATTTTAACATGCTAAAGTCACTTACAGTTCATCCCATTTAATCAAGTAGAAGAAGTTCTTGTATGTGCCAACCTTCTTGGACTGCACAGGTTTGAACAGATCTTTGCCATTATGAGTCAGAGAACATATCAAGTAGTATTTTTCATAACTGGACAGGAAAAAAAAATAAGTTAAACAAACAAACAAACCTATAAAAGGAGAAATTTTACAATTAATTACTTACTTTGACACCCAAGCAGAAGAAATTCCATGAGCAGCAAATATTGTGAATTGGAGATGTTCTGTGGCAGTCCAAGCTTCCTTCGTACTCTTACTATCTTCTGGAGAAATTGCTGCAGAACTGCTACAGGAATTCATGTGGAGTCGCAGAAGAGCCTCAACTGCTCTTGTTAACTGGTCTATACTCACTTTCAGAGGGTTTTCAGGCTGCAGTGAACCTAAATTATAATTTATTTTAAATGCATTTCTTCCTAAATCAGCCACCTGAGAACAGTTTTTAAATAAAAACTGGAGAACTTTACTCACCAGATGAGCTCTTGCTAGTGTCATCACCACATTTTAAGGATACCTACACAGTAAAATTAGAGCAAATTTCAATACTGAGAAATCCATACTAATTTTCCATTGTTCTTGAGTATCTTGTACAGATATTATTAAATAGATGAATTAGGCCCATATTTAAGTTTATGAAACACATCTTTTCACTTAAAGCTCCTCAAGAGTTCCCTGACAGCATCACAATTTTCATATCATGCAGCAACAATTAACCAAGTTCAAAAGTTCATGTTTTGTCAAGTCAACTGTTTTGACACTATGAATTCCTAAAAGACACAGTACATTGGAATATTGCTTAGGATACTCTAACTTCTCCAGGTAGAAATAAAACTTGCTCAGGGCTGTTATAGATGAGAGCAGAGGTTGTTAGCTCTATTACCCAGTAATTTAAGCCTGAACAGCTATTTTGTTTGTGGTATTTGTTAAGGTATCTTTTGCTGGCAGAGTTATTGTAAAATTACTGAATGAAGAAACTGTAAACAACTCAGAAAACTGAACAGTAAGTACTGTTACTTTGGATTGTGTATTTGTTTGTTTCTTGCTCTGCTAAAACATAAGTCTAAACATGATACAACATCACTGCAATGTCCAGTCTCAACAAAGACACTGTTGAAGCCAAAAGGTGACAAACAAATCACAGGAATGTATTCCCTTCTAATCAGGAAGGGTTTTATGCCAAATTCAGCTCCTGATAACTAAAACTTTCAATGAAAACTAAGTTAAGCGACTTAAAATCAAAACCCAGGGAATTCCTCCCTAACACTTCAGAGAAAGTCTACCACAACTGCTGCAGAAGAATGAAAGCTCTCATTACATTTTCAGTACACTAATGGAGCCTCTTGTAAACAGTTAGTTTGAACTATCAAAAACCTTCACATTCTTATAAAACACTTGGTCACTTCTTCTACCAAAAAGAATAATTAAAAAAAAAAAACTAAAAATCAAAAAATACCTTACAAAATGTTTGGAAGCAATTGTCTTCAAGCATTAAAGCAATTTTGTTTCTGAAAACAATAATGAATTACTGTGTAAGCCAATGTGCATCACAAAAAAAAAAGCAGGGTTTTATTGATAAAATCCCACCTTTTTCAAATTCTAGTGGGATAGTGTTATTTTAGGGAGCTATTTTACATTGCAATCTAATACTTCTACAGCTTTCTCCTATCAAAATTCAAACACTGAAAAAATATTTTATACGCTGTATTTAACCATTTTCTTAATGTCTTCTGCACTTCCCTGCAAGAATTTCAGTTCTTGGGACAACTGTATTTATTTGTCTGTGCACTTGCAAGACTTCTGCCCAGTGTTACAAACACATCACTGAACCAATGAAGCCAGAAGCAAATAGAGCATCACATGAATCGCAACTCTAATATGGCAGCAGGACAACAGAAATCGCATTACAAGATCACTAAGCCTTTTTTATTTGCACACTTCTCCATTTACCGACTGTTTTTGACAACATGACTTGAGACCAGTACTGCTCAAGTGAATCATTCATTATAAGGCAGTTACATCATCAAATTCTGTGCTGTTTGAGAGACTTTGCGTTTGTCCATATGCTCAGGAATGCAGGAGCATGAACGGTTAAGAGTTTTAAGATGCTATTGCTAGTCACATAAACACTACTGGGAAAATGCAGGACGTAAATTCCTCCCTTAAAGCATAACAGCATTGATTGTAGAGCATGAGCTAGCTGTCAGTTCCCCTTGGTCAGATTTAGTGGCATCTGCTGTGACACAAGTTTCTAGTTACAGAACCAGAAAACAATTTAAACATAGTTTTTAAAAAGTTACTACTTAGAAAAGCAAAGTATTCCAAAAGCAAGTGATTAATGCATTAACAGCAGAGAGACATCAAAGTAAATGGAAGATATCAGGTAAAATAAATTAACAAAATCCAACAAAACAAGGCCCAACATAACCCTGACAAAACTGTAGCTGGTATTTTCAGCTGCCAAAGATTGTGAAATACTACTTATCAGCGTTAAAAACATTACCTCAAATGCAGTTAATAGCATAAAAGTTTACCTCAGCATTTTTAGTCCTTGGAAGATTAACAGCCCTCCTTAGCTTCTTCACTGATTCCGTAATTGCAGGAGTCTCTACGTGATCCAATGTAGAACAGATTTTTCTGACAGTCTTAATTACATGATCTACTGCTTTATGCTGGTTCTAATAAAGAATGTATAAGAGAACAGATTGATCTGATCACAATTGTGAAAACCAGTATTGCTTTAAATTTTTTTTTAATGAATTTCCAAGAAAATTTCTCTAAGAGATGCATATCTCGATTACATTAAACTGTGGTGTAAAAATTTGGTTCCAGAAAAACCTTAGTACGGAGAACTTCTTTATGAATGCCAAAAACATAGTAGCATGGATTCTAGAATGGGATCCCAGAAAACATTAGGAGGTTCCCAATCATTTTTACATTAAGCTGTTGGCAAATAAGTATTTTCTAATGAGTATTAAGCTCAAATTCCCTCCTGGCATAAAAAGAAAGTGTAGTTCAAAAAAGGCTATTTAATTAGCATGAGGAAGCAATTCTAAAGCAGCAGTGTTTCAAATTCAGTTCTCTCAAACATAGGTTCAAATTACACTTACACTACTACTGCTTACATTACAGTATTGCTTCCATAATGCAACTTTATCTTTTTTACTTCACTTTCTTGGAAAAAAGTTTGTTGCAACTTTTGCCTTAAGTGCTATTCAATTTAAATGGTGCAAATCGTCACCCTGGAGTAGGTAGGAAAGGAATAGATCAGTTCTAATCAGAGAATGAAGATGCTGCAAGGCTACTTAAGACAAAGTTGAGATGCTCCTAACATTCTCTTACTTCTACTCTTCCCATAGAAGAAAATCCACTTAAGTTAAATCTAAATTACACCCTAGGTTTCTTGGGTTTTGTTTTTTAATGTAAGGAGAGTCTTCACCTAATTTTAAAGAACCCATGTAGAAAATGAAAATATTTATTTTAAAATAATGTTTCCCTTTTTAAAGGTTTAATTTACAGGTTTCTTTCACATTTACTTATGAGCACTTACAAATAAATAAGAAAGATACTACTGCAATATTCTCCCTGTAAGATGTAAATTGACTCCCAGCCCCTTCCCTCCTAGACTTTTTGTCATGGCTTTCCTGCAAGTGAGAAGCAAAGAAGCCATCTGAATCAGGAAGTTTTTCCATTGAGAGTTACCTGGCAACAATTAACTGTCCTGGTAAGAAAACAACCTCAGAAGTCAGAGGACACTGTAAATATTTAAGCCGTACTTTCAAAGCTAACACTTTGAAGTTAACAGCTGCTTTGAGTCATGAAGAACAAAATTTCCACTGCTATTTTCCTCACAGGCTCTCAAATTAATCTCAATAAGAAGATGCATAACTTTTAAAGTGTTCAACAATGTGAAATCAAAGCCTACATACAAATTATTTATGGATTACTTTACACTTATTCACTTCAATTAGCAAACTTCAGCTACTGAATTTGAACAGGAATTCACTTCATGTAGTAAAAAATTTCAAATGCAGCAACTGCTGATATTTGGACCTAATCATCACCACCTACAAACTAGATCCCCTATCCTAAGACTGTAAAAAGAATAGAACATAAGTCTGAACCGAGATGTTTTGCATTCCTCATCTCAGCATGTGAAATCACAGTTAAACAAACAAGCTGAAGCAGCTGCAAGAGCAAAGCAACAAAACCACCACCATATCAAGCAGCAGTAACAGCTCACTCTTCTACCAAATGACTGTGTTCAAAACTACCCTTGAGAACAGGGTGAATCACCATCAAGGGAATTAAGTAATATTAAGGGAGTGTGTAAATAGTGGACATCAGCTTGTTCTGACCTGCATTCCTGGAGAGGCAAACAAACATAGTGGAAATGAAAAGTATTGCAATTAAGTAATTCGTTTCAAGACTGTTCTTATAGAAACTGGTTAAGAAACAGTTTTTTAAGCATTTAAGTCTTCACATTACATTACTATCAGGAGTTAAATGCAGCTTCTCCTTTGGGAAATGAGCAAAGCAGGTTACTTCCATGAGCTTTTACATATGGGAAATCATTCCAAACTACTCGTCATGCAAGCTGCTTTAAACTACTTATCATACACCAAAAGAGAGTGTTTGTGACAGCGTATTTCAAGTTAATCAAATAATGCAGAATAAGACATTATTAGGCTTTCTGTAAAACTTACTGGCATGTTCCAAACACACTTCAGTTATAACTCCCACTGTACACAGCTATTACTGCTGACTATTGTGTAGACTTTTATCTGTTACCAAATATATCATTCATGGCTGTCAACAACGGACATAGTCAGGGCTCAGACCTTTTCCCTTGATTTTACCCCTTCCAGCATTTTTGAGGAAAATGTTGTTTTTCACCCCAGGACTCGGAAGATACATTTCTAATTGTGATAATTAGGTAATAATTAGTTTGCAGGAAGAGAAGAAGAGAAATCTAAACATCCATTATTCCAAATTCCTGTTTGAAATGCCTGCAAATCTTTTTCCCAACTACCTTAATAGTGAACTTTCTCATGCTGCTTTTGGTTCAGCAGTAATTTACAATGACCTTACCTCATTCTTAAGAGCTGTGTTAACTTGCTTATGGTACACATCAAGAAGCTCTTCAATAGAAGGCCTGCAAGAAACAAAAGTTATTAAATACAAGAGCAGGAAGAGAACATAACCTTGGTCAGCAATTCAGCAGTGATCAGCACTTGGTTACTAAAATAACCACAAAACATTACCTTATAATAGGTTCTCTGAAAGGCTTTTCTACTTTGTAGAGGTGTTTGGTTAGATGTATGGGTGTTCTGTCGTCATCTTCCTGTAATAAAATATTGCTCTTAAGTCCAGTTCTCACCTTTCTCTAATTTGTAATACTGTTTTAGAAGATTAATTACCCATACCTATGGAGTTGATGGGGAAAGATATAAGGTGATCTCTTCAAAGGGGAAAAGAAATAACTAAAAATAGTCTATGAAATGTGTGTACATGGGGAAAGAGGGAAGAATCAGCCATCAAGTGCCTAACTATGCAGATACCAAATATTCCCCCCTTTTTCTATGATGGTCTAATACAGATTTAATTAAACTCAAAAACTGTTCTCAACTTTTATTTAACTCTGAAATTTCTTGTGGCTCTTTTAGGCCTCAAGATTAGTCACAATGCTTGCATACTTTTTCCAGGTATAATACTTAGCCTAGTAAGAGATATTATCCATATATGTATTACCTGCCTTGTGAAAATTCAGTTGTGCATTTCATTTCCTCTTGGTATATGAGAACACAATTTCCAGCACCAAGTAGACCCACTAACTCGTTAGTAATACAAAAAGGTTACACCTTAGATCCACCAACAGATGCAAACTCCCAGCCTCTTGAAAACTAGGAGGAACTTACTGTTCGTGCCAGATCACTGCATATCACACTGTGGGTCAGGAGCTGCAGTTTGATTTCTGTGTCCCACTTCCGGCAGTTCTGAATATATTCATGACTTCCTATGCAGTGCTTACTGTTAAACAAAAGCAAGCTACAGTCACAACAAAACTACACAGTGCTTTTCAAATAACTGACATGAAATATTTAAGGCAACCTGTTGCCTCAAAGGAAGGAACTGGTGAATGAATCTCCACACCATGCTTGATCTGATTTTTACTTCTGCAGTTTTAAAAGCCTATTACAGACACATATTTTTGCTAAAGCTCTTAACTACAGTGGCTAACATACAAACCAAATATTCTCACCCAGAAAACCAATGGGGTTTTGTAAACCCTTAGTTTAAAAAAAACAAACACCAAAATCAGACCAAACCAACCAACAAACAAAAAACTACAAACCCCCAACTCCCCTGCCCCAATTATTAGAAACAGTAGATTTTTTTCCTTGGATTTGAAGAGCAGCTGAAAACTACAACATCCATCTACAGAAATGCTCTAGAAACCTGCATCTGAAAAAAGCCCTGTTGTGTTACAAACAACAGATGGCAGATTAGAACACATTTTTAGGAAGGTGTTGAGAAACTACTTTGCTGTTTCCCAGAACAACTCAAAAGACTTCTGATCTTTGTGCAAAGAATGACTATTCTACATTTTCAAGATTTCTGCTTTCACACATTTAATCACTAGATATATACTTTCCAGTAACTGTGTCATGAAAAAGCATGAAATTAAATATTAATGAAAACGAGTTTGCTTACTTCTGTAAAACTTCTTCTTGGCCACAGACTTTCAGGATATAGCTGCCAATGTCCACTTCATTCAAGTCATCATGCACCCAGCAAAGTGCCTGCATTATTATAAGCTCAACAGGGGAACTCACTGTTTAAAGAAATTACATCTAAAAGTTAAATATAAATCTCCAGCGAGTGATATGAACTATTGTTCACTCAAATTGTAGTTATTTAATGAAATTGGGTTTTATATTTGCAGGAAAGACTCTTACACTTCTATTATCTCCTAAATGTCTCAATTTGAGATCTTCACTTTTTCCTTACAAAGAAAGGTAACCCATGAAACTTGCCTGTCCTTGTAAAAGGCCAATAAAATATTTTTAAATTAGGATACAGTGTGGTCACTTGACCAGAAGTACAAACACAGTCTGCAGGACTGAGGATAGCCTTTTTTTTTTAATTATAAATTTGCCATACTTAGGAAGGACTTCAAAAAGGTAAGTGATCCCAGAGGCACTTAAAGGTTTAAAAATCATTATCTGAAGAGCTGGAGATGGAACTCCTCTACTTGTTCTGCTTTTGAAGAACTGAGTATCAGCTGCAACTGAGGCACATCCTACTGAAAGTCTTTTTCACTTGTTCCTTTCCACTTGTCTAAGGCAGTTCCCATTTTGTACAGAGCAGAGATCAGTAAGCATCAGCAAGCCTTTGCAAAAAGCAACTCTGAGCAACCAGTACTTTCACATCAGGCCCCAAATGCTTTTTTGAAAATAATCTCTCTTCCATCCAGCAAATACAGGACAAAAGAAATAATCCCAGTCAAACCCAAAATCCATTCCTCCACACCCACCAGCTGTCACTGACAAAAAATACATAGTTATGTTTTAATAGCACCAATGTTTAAATACAAAATGCTCTCCAACCCTCTCTACCTAGTTCCCCCACTATCTCCTCAAAATCATTTGCAAACAATATCACTGTCTCAAAATTCTATAAAAAACACTGTATAAAGGCAACTTTACTTTACTATCAGTACCTTCAGACCGTTTTTTTTTTCCCCTCCAGCGACCTTCCTAATTTTCTCAAATCTTTTTTATAGGAAAGAAATATTACTACTATGGTGGACACAGAGGTAATGCTATGTGTATTTTCCACAAAATAACAAATGTGCTTCATAACATTAAGAAATTATTAATTATTGCAAGCACAGAGGTATCTGACAGCATATGAAGAATAACTACGTGAAATTCAAGAGCGAGGAACGATAGGAAGTATGAATTCAGAAACTCGATTTAACTCATTAAGACTGTTCAACCTATTATTAATCCAGAATGAAACTGCTGTACTACCTTCAGCAGAGAATATGGTAGTTGAAGAGAAAAAGATGCAGTGGTAGTTTACAGGCTGTAGTCACAGGCAGCATTGGCAAAGGTCTGCCAGCCCTGCAAAGCCCAGGAAAGTACTGCAAAGATAACGTTACCACCTTTTCCCTGCCCTGCTTGAAAGACATTAATTTCCTGCTGACACACAATGATTCTCAGATAGACTCATACTTCTATGTAAAATCTAATAAACCAACAGAAAGTGAATGCAAATAATCTCTAAAGTTCACCTGTTTGCCTCCTGTCTCCTTTCTACATGTTGACTTGTCAGAGCACTGAAAGACTGCAGTGTCTTCCGAGCAAGATTGAAAGGCATAGTAAAGTAAAGCAGTTCTAACTTCAGAATATTATAATTTGACCAAGAACAGAAGGAATTAAAGGTAGAGAATAACTTTAATATGCCTATTACTAGTCACATACCCATCTTTCACCAGCTATGGAAGACAAGTTGTTTAACTGTGACCGGTTTCAGCATCATAAAAAAGGAAGAGGGTAGAAAGTGCAAAGAATAAGATATGTGGGGTTAGAATGCAAAACATGTTTCAAGCTAGTCACAAAAATAGTAGAAATAAAGTGCTGAAGCCCTAACATTTTAGTTACTCTAACAAAGCCTTTTGTAGGAAAGGATTAAGCCTGTAATATTAGAAAAGTGTAATCTTAAGGATTAAGAGCAGAAACCCTTCCTAGGCCATACTTACAATCCACCTCATTTCTTAACAAGATTACTA
This sequence comes from Myrmophylax atrothorax, assembly GCA_026770055.1. Taxonomy (NCBI): domain Eukaryota; kingdom Metazoa; phylum Chordata; class Aves; order Passeriformes; family Thamnophilidae; genus Myrmophylax; species Myrmophylax atrothorax. The sequence continues at coordinate 13,087,052 of JAOXXN010000065.1, forward strand.
CATCACAGCAGAATAAATATAAGGTCCGGCAAATTAATATAAAATGAAAATACTGATGCATTGCGAGCTCATTTTCCAATAGAGCAGATAGTTTATGTGAGCAATACAGCAACTCCATATCTTTTGGGAACAATCAGCTCTAAAGCATCTCCACTACTACAAATCAAGAATGAAACATAAGCAAACACCACAGCATGGATCCACTACCAGGTCTGGAACAACCTGGGAATGGGAACCCTCACACATGCTAAGAGATTACAACAGTATAGAGTCTAAAATGAAAGTTGCTCCTGAGGTAACTTATTATTAGTTATTTTATCACCAAAAACTGCCAGAAGCTGACAGCATGCAGAGTTACAGCCTTGAACACAAATCCTGTGAAGTCAAGACTGCACAGAAAATATAAATTTATATAACAAGAAGGCAAACCTAAAAGGTGCCCCCCAAACCAATATTCCTGGTTACCCACAAAACTGGGACAGCAGGTTGCAGCACATTTTCACAGTATTATTTTAGTGTTTCTGCTCATAAGCATATATTGAAGTAAAATAATAGATAGTTTTAGCATTTATTCTTATTTTCCAGCAGCAATGTGTCTGAATTTTTAGATGGCCTACAGAAATTTATTTAAAAACATGTCAGAGTGTTGAAATAAAAAAATTAAATGTTAAGAATCTCAGTCCTGGTGTCATCCCCTCAATTACTATAAAGTAGGTCAAAGTCTTAAAAACTTTTTTATTCTATCCAGGTGTGCATAGAATAGTGCTTCTGGTTTGCTTGACTTTCCTTTTTTAAAATAAATGTTTCCCTCTGTCAACTTCTAAATATTTTCTGATGGAGGCGCTGACCCAGAATTAGGTCTTTCCTCAGTTACCTTTTCCACATTTCCCACAAACAATCCATGCCCCTGAGACCCAGGGATTACAAAATGTGAAAGCCATTGGCTTGGACTCAGTTCACTGTCTTAACCCACAATTCTAAGTCTTAACAAGCAAACTCCAATTCAAAAAGCAGAAACATACCATCACATGTAAAAGTTACTGGTTGCTGGAATTCTTCGATTTCTATAGAAACCTTGATACTGGCACTCTCCCCACTTATATTTCTTTGCAGCATGATTGGACTCAGAACAAAGCCTGGGTTTGTTTGCTGATTAGAGAAAGGAAACTTGGTCCTCAATCTGAAAGTAGAGAAGGTTTATGAAAAATTGCAATGGAGAAGTTCAAGACTAAAGCTAAAAAACCATGGTAATAACCACAAGCCAGAACAGTAAAGACTACCTTTGGCTCTCTACCCAAACTGTATGTGCCAAACACCATTTAATTTTTCTGTTCTCAACAGAACACTGCCCACAATACACTGCCCACAATAATTATACAAGTGGTAGTTAGACAGGAAAAAAATCCTAGCTTATAATTAGGCAGGCTTTCCACACAGCTTCAAATATTTAATAGGTCGAGGCTTACAGGACATTTCTAGATTCTGCAGAAGCTAAGCTTCAAAACAGTTTTTAAAAAGGTAATCCACAGCTTTTGCTGAAAATTAATTTAAAAAATAATAATTTCTTTTGTGTAGAAAGAACAGCAAAATTCTTTGCATTTTTCAATTTGAAGAAATCTAATCTAAACTTAGATACTATACACAAGGTCATTATTCCAAGTTGTGGAAGCTGAGAAAGAGGTCTTATTTAAGGGAAAGGCTTTTATTTCGGACACAAACATTATAAAATGTTCACCTAGTAGTGAAGAGACAGTACTTTGGTAGCTGCTTTTTATTTTCAGCCCTTTAACATGGATAAAATAATTTAATCTGAAACTTCAATTAATATTAAAGTAGTATTATGGGAGACCCAGAACAGAACTCCTCTATAAGGGTTATTTATTTCATCCTCTTGATTCCTAACAATAGGAAGAAGGGGAAAAAAACCCCAAAACGCTCTAGCAAGAATTGTCCAGTCAAAAGCCATCAGTATTTTGAGCACTGGGCCTTGAAGGAAAAGGCAACAATTAGATTAAACTAGAAACTGTTGCAACAAGCCTATTTGATATGAGCTTTGTCTTGAGGCTGCTCATCAGTAAGTTTCACAGGTATATGAATTCTCATTGGTTTTACAGAGTTTGCTTTTCATTTCATGAACAGTCCCATATTAATAAATAGCTGCTATCCTTCAGATTCAAAGATCTCTAATTCCTCCATTATTACTTGGATTTTGATCTTGAAAGTTAGAAACCCAAGATTCCTAATTTGTCTTCTCTAGGAAGAAACCAAGAAAAATTATCTCTCATGAAATTGTGGCAGCAAGAAAAAAGCCACAGAAGGAGCATTCTGGGTTACCAAGTCCCACCTTCTTTGGTATGGTCTTTAAGGAACTTCACCACCTGATCAAAGCAGGGACAAGTTTGAAGGTTTTATTTGTTAAAATGTTCTAGTTGTGGAACCAATAAGAATTAAATCATTTCAGGGTTGGAGAACCATTAACAGTATTTAGTAAGGAGCATGAGCTAAGAGGAAAAAAAAATAAAGACTTGAAATTCTTGCAAAAGAAATTGTACTAAAAAAACAGATAGAAAGAAATACAGAAAAAGAGCTTGAGGATAAAAAAGTATTATAAAAACAAGGAAAAAAGTGAGAGGAAAGTCATGGGACCAAAATAACGAAGAGGCAATATGATAATTCAGAAATCTTAGTACTCAATATCTTGGCAATTTTGTTGCATTCTTAAAAAAAAAAAAAAAAAGAGGACAAAACCAGGAAAAATTGGGATAAGAAAAGGAAAAAGGACATATACTGGAATCAGCCCCATCAAGCAAAAAAATGTAGGACTATCCCTGTTAAGCTAAATGATAGTGAGTCATTTAGCTTTTATTTTATTCTTTTGAAAGCTTATTTATATTTAGTAATGTCTTACTTCGTAACTGCTTGAGAAAAAGCTGACAGTTCTTGGTTCTGCCCTTCAATTGCTTGGAGAAGCACGTTTTCTGTCAGCGTGCCAGTGGTCCCATTGTCTTTCTGCAACTCAAAGATAATACAGTATTTAAATAGCTGCAAACATATTCCTGTAGCCAGCAAAGCCAAGTGTAGATGATAAATTTTCATGAGTCTAAGGTTACTTCTATGTCCACTTCTATATTGAGAAAAACCTATATAATTACTACGCTGAAAAGTAAAGATTCACTGGACCAGTGACTCCTTCACACAAGGCAATTTATTTACAGCATCATTTTCAGTTAAGATTAAGTTGCAAGCATAACAGTTCCTGAGCTCTCAGCAATGACCTGTTGCATTAGAATTTGCCTAGATTTGGCTGAACCAAAGAAGGAAGACAGACAAATGTTTTTTCCTCCACTTCTCCAATTCAGCCTTCAGTGTAGTTCCAGAGAGTGCCATTACATATCAACTGTGCCCATGATTACTTTTTCCTACAAAGCAGAAAAGCACAAGTTCTACACTGGAAGGAAGTTATACACTGGAAGGAGGTAGCATTCACAACATGAAACTCGGGACTAATCTCATGGTATCAATTTACTGTTGGTTCTATCTATTACGCTACAGGCATCCACCAGCTCCCAAAACTCCAAACCACGATTTTTAAATTATCCAATCTAAAAAACAGCTGCTAAAAGAGAGCACATCCAACCCAGAGTCATTGCACACAGAGGACAAAGTCTTCTGACCAGTTATATTTTTCATCCAAAGCTTTTAAAATGCTTACAGAAACATTTCATTCAACCCCAAGTCCAAAGGAGTCAGCTAGGCAACTAATTTCATTAGAGTATATAAGACAATATGATCAAATTAGACAGGGTCAAACCATGTAGAGAGATAGGCACTGTCAGGTCTTTTCCTTTTAGCCCCTTTTTCCCTTCAAATTAACTTGTTTAAGCAGTATCCCATAAACACGGAAGAGATACAACCTATAATTGCCACTTGAATTGCATTTAAACCTAGTTATTTCAGCTAAAATATTGGTTGCCTGAACAGTGATCAGTCCAAAAGCATAAATTCTATGTA
>JAOXXN010000065.1:13091496-13108014 GCA_026770055.1 Myrmophylax atrothorax
CATAAATTCTATGTAATTGGGGATTAGCAGTACCATAGGAGGCAATTAGAGCAGGAAGCTGTAAAGCCACAAAACTTAGAACGAGCTTCATGAGCATGTATAATACCTTAAAGAGGTTTGTCTAACATCTCTGACAAGTTCTGTCACATAAAAATACTTGAGGGCAACTGCACAAGACTTGCTGACTAGCCCATCCAACTCCATCTAGTGCATGTACTCTCTAAGCAATTACACAATAACAATACAAAGATATCACACAAGGAAACAGGAGGGTAACATACCAAGGGAAAGGTAAACACCTTGGATAAAGGTTCAACTAACTGTTGGTCAGTACAAGGAGCTGCCTATACAAATGTTACATTCTACTTAGGATCTCTTTTTAAAGAATACTGGAAATAAGTACACCAAGCACTGTGCACCCATAGTATAAAAGCACTACAGAAGGGGATTACTTAGAGTCACATCAGTGATGCAACATCTCCATTTTATGCCACTATATGACACTTTTGAAAACTTAAGAGAAAAATTTGCAGGTTATTCTGCTATTAAATTCACTGAAGTTTAGAGACCCACAAGGCATGTGAACATGTGCAAGTTTAGCCAGGGTAAACAATAAATTCGAATCTAATGAGCAAATTAAAAAAAGATTTGTTTCCCCATGGCTGACCTCAGGGTCACATTTGGCTGAGGAGAGAAACCCAACATTATTACAAATATGCAATGATGAAAAAGACCTCCTGGTGGAAAACTGAGAACATTAAATACCTCCTTAGTTTTTAATTGAATTTTAATACTAATTTGTGATCATTTTTGGGAAAATAATTTCACGATGACAAGCTCAGAAAAACTAAGAATTGTATTTAAAATACACTGGACTCAAAGCAGTTTTGAGCAAATGGGTTTTGAGTTGAATTTCTTCAGCTTCCAGATGAGCCACTCTAAGAGGTGCAAAAGCTATCAGTCAAACAGGAAGTAACTTGTAAGAAAGAACTTCAGGCCAAATGAGATAAATAGTTCATATCAGCATAGACTGCAAAAATAGAAGAGGTCTGTAAATATAATTACTCTGAACAATGACAAAAAACCCCAAACTCCAGTTTAAATAAAACTCCCGTGAATATATAAAGTCACAAGACTCTTCAGCTCTGTGGAATGAAAGGAAGAGAAGTCAACACACAAAATATGACCAAATTATGATTTTTGCCTCTGCTTTCAGAAAAGAGAGTGACAAACACTAAAGTATTTAAAGGGGAATACTGAACCTATAGATACTTCAAATACAAATAGATACATCAAATATATACAAACGACAGGGATTGAACAGTCATACATATTGGTAGAATCTAAATGTATTTTTGATAGAATTGAAATATATGACTAGAATTTCTTACTAATAGTTTTGTTTAAAGGGGCAGTGCAACTGAGTTATTCAGAAAGGATGGAGGGGAATGATGCAGACTAGTTAAGATGCAAGACTTCAGAATATAGTTTAAAGAGCACATACACCTGGGGTAAATAGGATAAAATACAAGAGAACTCCCAAAAATAGGGGCTACATAACTCAGCTTCCTACTATACTGGGTGGAAAAATATCTAAACCTGGAAATAAAGTAGAAATATGGGATAGGCAAAAGATACAAGCCCCAGGTTATGTAGCAAGGATATCCATTTTAGAGACTCACCTTTAAATCTATTTATTATCATCTTTAATAACTTAGAAACAACCATGCTAATTTATAGTCTTGTATCATCAGCTGATTTCATAATACAGACTAGAACTGGAGTATGATGCCAAAACTAGTCAATCACAGAGTAGAGGAGAAAGTAAATCTCAAACCTTCAAATGGGCATTCACTGCAGAATCTGCTATAAACTAAGAACTTCTTTGAAAACCATGGTGGCTTAAGAAAATCAGATCTGTTGACTGCCTACAGGATTGATATGTGCTGCTGTGATGCTGTGGCAAATAAAGCAAATGCAGCAGAAGTGTATCAAGCAGGACATCCCTACCTGTAATGAGGGTTTATTGATTCTGCTGCACAAGGCACATGGCACACTGTGCTCTCTTATAGAGAACTAAAATTCTCATAAGCATCCTAAAAAAACGTGATATGAAAGAGTTCTCACCCAGAGCTTGCAGTGAAAGCTGACAGAAAGTCATTGTCTTTTATAACATGCTGAGGTAAATATCAAAATGATTCTTTTATCTTAAATACCTGCTGAACCATCCTGAAAGAAGAACATTTGCAAAGCGCTAGTTACAAATCCATTCTGCTGAAAATAAGATGACTGATGAGGACAGTGAGGAAGGGTCTGGAACAGCCTTTAAATCAAATGTAGCAGGAGGAAAAGACCACAGAGCAGATCAAAGGCACAGCTTGAGCTTTATTAATTAATCAGTTAATATGTGACATGCAAATAGAAGGAGACTGGACCTCATGAGCAGGAAAGACCATGTTAAAACCTGCATTCTTGAAAAAAATCCTGGAATTTATAAAACCAGATTTCATTCAACAATGGTCAAATAGTACTTTCTACAGACCCCACGTCTGCAGCGCTGATCCAGCAGAGTCACGCTATTACCATCAGCAGTTATGTTACAACCAACCAAACACCACTGACAAACACATCACCAGATGACATAGCCAACTGAGAAGCAAACTGCTGTAGAACCCAAATTTACATCCTTCTCCAAATACTAGGAATAACTGAGTTAATATATCACACAGCTCAATAATGAGTGGGGAAAAAATAAGTCAGACCCAAAACCTACGCCCACTGCAATGCTCAAAATGTGATCCCTTAAAAACAGAGGTAAAGGGGTTTTTTGGGTTTAGGGGTTTTTTTTGGTCCTTCTCCACTAGTCTTCTGTTAAACTTTTGCCAGAATACTGACAACTAACCCAGAAAAAACAGGAAATCCTTCAAATGATGGGCCAAAAATTTCACTTCAGTGGAAATTCAGACAGCCCTTTAAGCCAAAGTCTAGTAAATATTCCTATTTCTGAGAAAAAGACTCCTCCAGTTTGGGGGTGGGGAGGGAAGAATTAAGGAGTAATTTGGAAAATATCCTTGACTGATAACACTTGGGTTTTCTATGATATGTCCCTAGCCTATTAAAAACACCTAGAAAGACAATACCTAAGATTAAAAACAGCTGCAATCCAAAGTCTCCAAGGCAATCAAATCATTTGCTCCTCCCTCTCTAGCTGGTTTCTTTTGCCATTATCACCCTTGACAGGGTGCTGGCTCTTCCACTGGTCTTCTCCCTTCAGCTTTTCTCCTCTCTCCAAAAAAAAAAACCAACCAAAAACCCAACAAAAAAACCAAAACACCAACCCAGAAGTATTCATATTCACCTGCTAGTGAGCTGATAATATTTAAAACAAAATGCCTTGTTTTATGATGGAATTATCACAGAAAAAATTTAAAATATAGGAAAATATAAATAATCTACAATAATATGATGCACTTATGGGGGCATAATTAACCAGATGAGATCACAACAGTATTGATCACCTGCGGCACAGTTCAGTTTCAACAAAAACTGCATGTGCTCCATGTCCAAATATAAGAGTGTCACAACTAAAGCCTCTGTTGAGAGTTTTGTCTTGAATATTTCATTAAAGAGATCCCGATCCTAGAGCAGAAGTCACCTTTTTGCCCTGCCTGATAAGAGTAACGTCAAACAAAGATGGTTTCCCTTCTTCCAGAACAGAAGGGCAGCATTTCTCACCTAAGAGGCATTCCACAATACGAGACAGCATAACCAAAAGGTTCTCTAGCCTTCCTGCACAGAAGGAAAGCTTTCAACCTACAAAAGTGGTCCTGTAAAAGGCTGCAAGTGACGCTAGGAAAGCAGAAAAAAATATTTGACTATGCAAAAAACAAATTTTGTTTTTTAAAAATCTAAGATAAAGACTGTTCAAGATCAAGTTTTCACTGCTTATCTCACCATCTTTTTATTTTGCACTATCAGGTAAATTGCTCATAAAATTTAAATATTTATCAATATTATTTAAATTCTTAACCATTCTAAATATTATTTCCATTTCTTATTGGAGCACAGCAATTTCCTCAGTAAATGTGGAAAGATTACACAAGCCCACAGTTATTTTGGGAGATAATTCATTAGTGATGTTCAATTTTCTCAATAGCACTGATACATATGCCGTAACATCAGAGTATTTGGACACTGCTCAAGTGAAGTAGCAAAACAAATCCAGACCTTAGAGTGTCTTTAAATACTGTGATTAATCTTTACTACTTTACTGTAATTTAAAGATACCCATTTACATACCTGTGATGTTTGGCCCTGTAACTTTGCAAGCTGAGTTTTTCGCATGTTTAAGGACTGGCTTCTTGTGACTGTTGCTCCAGAAGATTTCCCATTAACTTTTCTTTCCAGATGACAAGTTACTAACAGCTTTTCTTCTAACAGCACAGCCTCCCATGGATCTTCAGCAGTCATAGTTGAAGCCCTCTCTCCATCATTCTCTGCCTTATTTAAAGTCTCCACACTATCCACTTTTGGTTTACTTAGTGGATCCAAATCTAACCAGTCAAATTTACTAACATCCCCGCAGCTTTCCGGGGCTGGCAAGTTAGAAACTGCAGACTTTATAGCGGTCATTTCTAGGTCTGTGCTTGACTTCCCGTTTTTCAGAAATTCTGAAGTGCTTGCAATTTTGTCAAATACTTTTGCCATTTCTGGTGTTAGTACTGGAGGATATACAGGTAGGCTTCCTTGGGGATGGAAAGGTGTGGTAGCTGCCAATGGGTATGAAATGTATTGTGACTGTCTTGGAAGACCAAGATAGATAGGCTCTCTAGAGGGATAGGACGACATACTTGGATGGAATCCATTGTGAAATACACCAGTCTGTTTTGTGTAAGATGCTGAGGTGTAAATAGGAGGTAAAGTGCATGTCACAGGTGCTGGTATCCCAGGGGTCCATTGTCTCCTCTGACCCGCAGGCCCAAGATAAAATTGCGAAGACAAAGATGGGCTCAAAATAGGACTCGCTGGTAACGTAGGTACTTTACTAGATTCAAAATTGTCATCCAGCAGCAGTTTCTCTAGTTCAGCATGTGTAAGCTTCTCTATGTCAATGGTTCTCAGTTTATCTTCCATGTTCTTGGCATCAGACTCTGGAAACACCATGAGATCATGGTCCTGTTTGTTATGAGTCTGTGCTTTTTGTCTGGGACTGCTTAAAGAATGAAAGGTTTGTTTATTACCAGCTACACCTCTTTCCTTCTGCATCTTGGCTAATGCCTCAGCTTCCATCTGCAATGCCTCCTCTTTGTCCACATCTTTTGACCTTGTGGCTGACAAAGAAGGTGACGAGCGCTGTTTGAACCCATTGCTGCTGGATATCTGGGCCATGCCGCAAGAGCAGATGTCCATTTAAAGCAGCAACACTTCCCCTGTACTGGTTGTGTATCCTTGGCCTCAGAATAGAGTTAGCAGATCTGAAAAGGAAACAAAACATTAGAAACACATAATCATGTGCGGACAACTACTAAGTCATACATTACAACTGACAAGGTTGCACATGCCCTTCAGTAACCCAGGATGTAAAATTTTGAAGAGACTAATGTTTACCTTTTTGGGAGAGGAGGTGTCAAAAAGAAGCCACACAAATAAATTCACAGTCTTTGAATTAAGCAAGACCCATTTCTTTTTTCTTACTCTACCTACTGGTAAATACTAGTAAGTACTTGGGTTTCTTCTTGCACCACTAAACCCAAGACACAGAAAAGCTACCTTCATGTCCCTAGTGGTTTTAAGATTTGAGCAATTAAACAGGTGTAATCTTGGAAGTAGAAATCATTCTAAAGACTATACAAATATCTAGCATTGATAAAGCACATTATCAAGAGGACCTCCAGCTTACTTCAAGAGATTACAAAAACAGACCTTCCAAAGTGCTGTACCATGATTATCGTGGTCATAATGACACTGGAGGACCTCTCTTCCTTTGGAAAATATTGTACTTTACCCTCTTAACGAGCAAAATAATGCTTATGAAATGCTGTTGCTTGGACAAGCAAAATAAGCTGTTTAAGTACAGCTGCTCATTGAGTAACCTCTTTAACAGCCCCTTAAAGGAAGTGCCATTCACTACCAGGTAAAGGAAGAAACTCTGAAAGGTCACTTTTGCTTAAGGCCATTACCAAGAAAATGATACCTTACATTTCTACAATTCCAGTCTTGTGCTTAGGACTATGATAAAACTTCCCATATTCACCACAATATCTATGTCTCTTTATTAAAATAATCTTGTAAGAGATTATCACAAGAACTATGTTATTTTTCAGTGTTACTTCTATTTATTCTACAGCTTTTGCACACAGCTGGGTCAGGGCTGAGTCTGGGAGATAAGATGTCTTCCAGCAGCAGCTCGTATGCATATCAAGTAGCAAGATAAAAATCAAGAATAATGAGTTTCTGCTAGGAGGCTTACATAATCTGCAATCCTCATTAACACACAGTTTCACTGAACTGGATAAGCCCTATAGATGCAAATCATCATGAGTTTAAATCATGCAATGAACTACAAATTACAAGTTTGCTGCAGCAAATAATGTAGATAACTCGAAAGTCTTTATGTTCCCTTGCTATTCACATCCATTAGAAGGGGTTGGATTTTGGGTTGGGGTTTTTTTCAAAGAGATACGTGCTTCAAACAAAGTGACGGTATTTCTCTGCACTTCCCACATAGACATCGAGATTCTTAACAGATATGTAACAGATTCTCTAAATTCTTTAAGACTGGCCAAGCTTTTGATCTATCTACTTCATTTCAACGGCTTATAGAGTGAAGGATAGAAATCTTTATAAGAGGTTCTATATATTTCAGCCAAGTCTGAAGACAAATTCAAGTGAAACTTTCACAAAGCAAGATTAAACCAGAAGTGATATTACAGGTCCCAAGAAGAGATTGAAAGCAAAGAGGATGTCTTCAGAAAGACTGAAGCTGTGACAGACTAACAAAGTTATAAAGCCCTGAAAACCACACAACTAAAGTCTTGGGGCATAAAGTCTTAAGGAGGAGCATTGGAGGTTACAGGTATGTATCTATGCCACAGCATAACATATAAATATTTAACACAAAGTCTACAGAAAAAAGCAGACACCGGATCCTTTTCTGCACAGTATGCTAAGCAGTTTGACGTACATTCAGCCATAAATATTGCTATAAGGACAAAGTCCTGTCCTGTTTACAGGACTGAGCGTAGAACCCAATCATGGAATCCATTTAAAAAACCCTCAAATTATTTTGCTGAGCTCCTTAATAGTGCAGGTCTCTGGTCCCATTAATAGCAGAGCTGTGGCCTTCAATTATTTACTATGCTCCTATTAGCAGGACTGTCATACTAAACCTTCTCCTGAAGATGTGCGGAATATTTTGTAGACGGTCTAAGCCCACCAGCCACAGATAGTATCCTAACAAGAACTAATATACTTGACACCAACTTCTCAGACTACCTAGAAAGCCAAGCAGGCTTTAATCTCTTTATTAACTTATGGCTGGTTAAAATTGCTACGTCAAATTTTCAGATGCAAGGACACCTTGACTTAAGTCCTCTCAATAATTCCTACTTGGCTTTTCCAAGAAGCAGCAACATGAGGTAAGTGCAGTTTTCACAGTCTTGCTGTTGCCTAAGGATTCTAAATAACTGCAGGACTTTTTCCTGAATTTTATTAAAAAAACTAAATAGGATCATACTTTCTGACACTGTTCAGAACTGTTTGGACTACAACTGTGAAGATTATCAATGTGTTCTGGTGCTGCTTGACAATTACAACAACTCTTTAAAAGAATAGGAAGCCTTATTTTTGTGATGAAACCAACAGCTTTGATCTCCATATTGCCAAGCAGCCTCCAACACACAAGGAGTCACCGTTCCACAGGGTCACAACTGCAGATAAACATACATTCCTTAGCACACAGGAACATGGTGCACAGCTACCACAGCACACTGATTCATAACATACAGAGAATCCCAATCACCCAATAACTGCTTGTTTATTTTACAATTTCACATTACTGTGCTGTATTGCTGTCAGTGGCTTCCAGCTTTCAAGACAGAAGATTATTATTAGTGGTTATTGGAAAAATCGAATTTTATTTTTATTTTTGTAAGACAGCCTCATCAGCATACATACACTTAATTTGATTGCTGTATTTAAGTCCTGTCCTTGAGAAACTTCTAGAATCAAATCAGTGTGTACAGTTCTGTCAAATTTTATAAGCGGACTGCAGTTTTTTCAAACAGTTTGAAGATTAAAAAATGATAAAAACATCTGATAAAATTGCAATAGTTTTGGCAAAACTTTATCTTGCATGTCATTTTTAAGCAGTAAATCCACATAACACATCGTAAGAAGAAAAGCTCCCTAGGCATAAGCATGACTACAATACAAATAGATGTTCTTTTAAATGCTAACTACACCACACCACTTCTCATTTTCATCCAAGTTGAACTTCACTTTGAAGTTCTCACTAAGTTCAAAGGCAGAGAGTGAGCAGAATTTAAACTTCTTCAGCATTTACAAAGAGAAGGGCAAATTCCACTAGGACCATCTATCAGCAGGGAAAGAACTCCTCTCAAACACTCAAGACTTATGTTTCAATTCAAATTGCAGAAGCCTGAACCATTACTGACCATGTCACAGGAACTCACCAGAAGTTTGCAACAACTGGAGGTCACTGGAAGACCTAGAAGTAATCCTCACAGAGTCAGGATTGTTCTCATCTCAACTGCTGCACGCTATTTTAAGTAACAGTAATAATCAGTTTTCAGCCGTCAATCTATTCACCCTCAAGAGCACAACTCTTGCCAAGCACTCAAGGAATGTGAGAAACATTTCAGTTTTTTTTTAAAGGAAAGCTAGAAGCAATTCAAGAGATTATAACAGAAATTCAGAAGTGATAAAACAATCTCCTACACCACTTATTTCTCCCTTAAATTTGAAATTAAGTAGACACATTCATACTTTGTATGAAGTCATCACATTTACACTGCCCTAGGAGTACCTCACCAATACTGCCTGCTTTGTTTAAAACCAAGTCTAAAATCTCAATCACACAATTTATCTGCAGCCTTGATGAAGGGTAATCTGTCTCCTGCAGTAAGACTTCACTAACTTTAAGCAAATTCTTTGTTAACTAGTCGACCAGTTATGATCAGACATGAGTCTGCAGCCCCCCCAAGCTCCAGTCCAGCAGTTTCCATGAGAGCAACACTTCCTTGGCGACAATTTTAAATAAATGTGTTTGAAGTTAATTTTATCACTCAAGTACCTGTAATTTTGAGTTTGCACATCATTTGTTACTGCAAAGGAACAAAATGTTCTTAAAAAAAAAAAAAGGCAGTAACAAAACTTTATTAATATCAAAACCCAAGAAGCTACAAGACGCCTGACCATCTTCTTCAGATCAAAGCCTCTACATGGAACCATAATTAATTTTAAACCAGACTTTCATTTACAGTGGCTTATATTAAAAAAAATTGCAATATGTTAATCTAGCCAATACATAAAATGGAACCAGGAAGAACTTTTTACCCAATAATGAATTTACAGGTTTGTGGTAAGTAACTTCAGGGCAACCAATACCATTCCATCTCTACCAGGACAAAGACTCCCAAAATGTAAATTAGTTTCCTATCTTAATGAGTAAGGGATGACTTGGTTGGACACAAATCCTGTTTCCTTAAGCAGAGGTACTCTCACCATCTGCTCATATACACGTTAACATTCTTCTTTACTTAAGATGAATTGCACAATTTTCTTCTCAAAAAAACCCTGGCTTGTAATATTCTATTTATAATTTGTTCTAGTGCTACACAAGCACAGAACGTATTATTTAGTAATTTATTCACGAGAAGTACTTTATCACAAACCAGTGCACATGAATTCCCTGGAGTCCAGGCACTAAATACAGAAGCAACGATAGCAAGTCAGGCCATTTCCTGCATTCCTTATAAAGTAATGCCCTGGCATACAGTAGCCAGAGCTTCCTCAAAACAAATGCAATTTTTACAGTAACTTTGAAGTTCTTTTGCTGTTACTTAAAAAAAAATTAAAATATTTGAGGCATTTGCCTAACATGGAGTGATAGCTAACTTAAGAATTAACAAATCTTGCCTGCATACCAGAGACAGCAGCAGTTTTATGGGATGGTAGGGGAAACTTAGCAAACTACGACAGCAGTAATATACTGTGGAAAGTACTAATCATCTGCAAAGGAATTCATAGCGAGACATTTGCCACAGCAGGAAAACTCCTTAGCAAGAAAAAATAAAAATCCCAAGCACTTTGATGTTAAAAGCTCTCTCTGGCAGATCCATTCAGATTGCTACAGAGAAAAAATTGATACTCATGGCATGACTTCCTGAAGTAAGGCTGTGACTTTTCTAAAATCCTGTTAGGTTTAAATTGGAAGTTTCCCAATAACATGTACACAAGCAGTTCTAAAAGGTCAGTGATAAAGCTATATAATTCTAACATGCTACCTTTCCACTAAAAACTTCATAGCCTCTTTAACCCACTCATTTTAGCAAAACTAGAAAGTACCCCCTCACACATGAGATTAACAGAGTTAATCAAAAGATTGAATCTGTTTTGTTTCAGGTCACATCTACACAATTTTGAAATTCAATTTCTCTAATTTAAATACAGGTGGAATTTTTAATTGAGCATAAACCCTGAACCAACATTCATTTCAATTGTTTTACTCTAATTATTTAGCTCGTAAATACCAAACCAGGAACTGCATCTCAACTTTGATTTAGAAATTTCATTTACGTCTAAAAAGTACAATTTCATCATAAAACCTTTGATCTTGAGGGCAAGGCAAGAATAGGATGTTTCTAGTACTAGAACAGGAAGCCTCAGCCTACAAGGTCTTTCAACATCAGCAATAAATCCCTTGAAAAATCCACCCCCAACTGTTTCAGTGCTTATAAAACCTTATGAATTCTTCAACTGAAATCAATTTTCATCCAGGACACTGTGCAGAGGACTGTTATTAGATATGGCATACTTTGTAACTGTAGAATCTGGAGGTTTTGATCAATGTTCCAAGAAGCATCTGTCATGACCTTCCAGCCAAACCTCAGTACAGGCAGCTACAGCTACCTACACATCATCTGTTTTCCATTGCCACCAAGTCCTCCTCCCCTTCTGGAACCAGCGGTTTGCACCACTGGCCACTGCAAGCCACTCCATCAGTAGATGTGCATACACGCAGATTTGCTACAGCAGGTTTGCAAGCTCATTCAGCATTTCTATGCTGTTATACTCCTCCCCTCAGATTTTGAACCCCATCACCATCTCATTTCAGTTTGTTAAAGGGATGGGGGTCTAAAAGATAATTAAGTTCCATGTAAGTTTCACAAAAACAAGCAACCAGACCCTGCCAAGAGCACTGGGTGCCACAGCTAGAAGAAAACCGTAGCATGAACTCGTATTACTGGACATCGCAGATTTATTACCAGGATAATCTTTATAAAAATACTTGAATCATGGCAAGAAGTCCTTAAAGCCAATCAGCTGAAGACACAAATCAACAGAAAACTTGGCATCAGTTTCATCAGCTGTAGAACTACTCACCAGCCTTTGCATAGCTGTAATTCTCCCTATTCTGTTCTCAGCTCTTTAACAGCATACCCACTATTCTGTTCCAGCTCAGTATTGTCTTGAGGCAGGTACCAGAAAAAAAGCAATAACTGAATTGATGGCATCCCAGGCTGTTTCATTCTGATGTACTTGGCCAAGATTTCTTTTTTCCATGCCTTACAGCCAAGCTTATTACCAGCATTGTTTGACAAAGGCTAAGAATTCTTGTTCTGTTGCAATGTTTCTCCTTACAGAATAATGCTTTCCTCAATTGCACTCTTCTTGTTCCAGAAGTTTGCTTTTAAAAACTTATTACTTGTTCTCTTGCTTTACAGACACCTTTGAAGTTGTTCTTTTCTCTGTGTCACCCTGAAACTTCACTATTTTTTCCACCAATCCATCTTTTCAAAGGGTACTTGAAAACACTCATGCAACACCAAATATTTCATACAGAATCAACATTAGCTACTGGTTTAGAGGTTTGCTTTTCCTATTCTTTAAGTAATACCATTGCCCCAAATATTTTGATTACCCCGCTGAATAATTGGTGCAGTAATCCCCAATTTACAAAGTAACATTATTCTGGAATATCACTTTGATGGAACAATTAAGATTGGGAGGGGCCTTGCAGGGGGTCTCTAGGTTGATTACCTGCTCAAAGCAGTGTCAGTTATGAGAAGGTGATGGGGTGCTCAGGACTTCATCCGGGCAGCAACATCACATACAAGTTTTATTTAGTCATGTAGTGCTGGTCTGACCCCAGTAGAACATGGCAAATTACCTGGAACATCTTGCTATACTAGTACTTCCATTATTCCTTATCCCAGTAAGCAGAAGACAGACAACATCTTAAACTATGTATCCAATTTTATCAGAACTATAGAAAGTGTCTAGTGCAGACAGAACAGAGAAAGGAGGAAAGAAACATTTGTGATCTCTGCTTTAATTACCCCAACAGAGATGCCCAAACACCTTTCATGTAGTTCATAACATTCTACAGTGTAGACCCAGGACCACATTAAAATTCCAGTTTTTCTTAAGTTATATGCCTGAAATAAGCCCTGCAGACACCCTCCTAATGTCACAAAATATTCAAAATGTCACAAAATATTCAAAATGTCACAAAATGCAGGAAGTTCATGATGCAAGGTACAGTGTCTGTTAACACAGGGAGATGAAAACAACACTCCCCCTCAAAGACCCTATTTTACTGCAGGTGCAGCAGCACCTAACATACATCTTCAACAAAACACAACCAAAACCAGGCACTGAGAGGAAACATTGACACCACAGCTCTGGGCCACCTTTAACTTCATATCACTGTATTTGTATCACCCTACCAGTCTAACCAAATGCAATTCTGCTGCAGTAGCCAAATTATTTCCACCACTTGCTTCAGCAGATGAGTTTCCCCTCAGGCAGGAAACTTGAACAGTTTCAGTTATAATCAGCATATGCTTCTTAGTCAACAAGCCTCGTATTCATAGAAGTATTAAGCAGAATTGCCAATTAATAATTGACGGAACAAACACACGGTTTGCACATAACTTTTGCTTTATCCATTAGAAAGTACTAAATGCTTATTACATATATTGATTCAATGATTACAGGATTTTATTTGTTTGTTTGTTTTAACAATGCACAGGTAGAAATCTGAATAGGGTGGCAACACTCAGTCTGACCAAAGGTTCATCTCATCCTTGTCTTTAAGGGTGGCTTCAGAAATGCAAATGGCAAAAACCTCAACCAAGACACTGCATGTAATGACACTTCCTCAAAATACCCTTCTAGTCTCCACTAATTTGCCACTCAAGTACTTCCTGAATCTTGAGGTAACTTCTCTAAGATTAAGACTGATGATGAACTTGCTCATCCATGCATTTTTCCCAGCTGGTTGCTGAAGTCATCTAAACTCCCAGCACTTGCCTCCTAACTCAGCGCTGTCACCACGGTCTGCTCTTCACTGTCACTACAATCTAAGCAGAAGGTCACATCACCTATTGATGACCTAGTGGGTGTCCTAAAACATCAACCACAATATTGAAACTACAAAATAAATTATTTCCCCTAGGTCCTCATGCACCGACCAACCTCCAGGTGTGAACCACTGACATACTCTTAGCACAAATACCACAAGGCCCTCATACACTGCATATCACAAGTTTCCAGGTTGTGGTTGGGTTTTTGTAAGTGATGCTTTGTTGTGACCCTCTATTTCAATTTCTTTCATGAAAGCACTCTGGATTGACCATTACTTGGAACAAAGTAAACCTAACCTAAGGAAACAATTTTAGGTTGCATTTCTAAGGTACAAATCAAAGTAACATTTCTCATAACTTTTTTTTCAATGTAAACTTTGAGGAAAGCATTTTATTCTAAAACTTCTATAGCTTGAAGTTTGAGTCAGCTTTGTCACTACTGGCATGCTTTTAAACATTTCTCCTTCCCTTCCATGTCCAGTCTGGAAACAACTTCATCTTTCTTCTGCAGAAACTGACATCACAGTGACCTCCTCGCCCACAAAGGGGCTGGATGACGCTGTGTTAGATGACTGATTTTATTGACCACTGTTGATAAAAACTGAACTCTGGTTCTGGTAACTAATTACACATACACATCTTCTACTTAAAATAGACCAATATGTTTACAGTTATGCTTCCACAAAGCAAACAGTGTATGACTCTAAAAATAAATAAATACCAAGTAATTCCCACACTGACTGCAGACCCTGAAAGACAATACTTCCAAAATAAAAAAAAATGGAAGATCATTTGAATGTCATTAAGGCTGACCTTAAAATACATACTATATTTTATGAATTCTAGTCATGTTAGTGTTACACTTACACTGGCCTCCTATCACTGCTAATTTACTCTAATTTTTAAAGCTCGCCTAAGTCAGCCTTGAGATTGTTTAAGAGTTTAAAGACAAACAACATGCAATCCTGCTTGAATAAAAGTCAAATCTAGCGTTCATTTTTCTAAATAACCCCATACTGGTCTGGGTTTGGTCCCACATAAAAGCCTAAAACAACAAAAAAGCTCCAAAACATCATCTCGGTATTTTTGTTTCATAAACAACAATTTCATCCAAGTTCCTCCAGCTAGACACAGATATAATAGCAGCACTGGATAAGAAATATCACCAGTTTCAACTTAGTCTGAGAAGTAAGAAACAAAGGAAGGTAAACTCAGAAAATATTTCTTTTACTTGGCATTTTGAAGTGCATCATTTTCCATTTAAGGCATTCAATTATCTTTGTTACAACACAGAGTGCTACTCAAATCAGATAAAAATAACTAAATCATCAATTTAAATACACTAATTACCTGTACTGATCAACCTCTATGTTTGAGTTCCTAATGATAACAAAAACCCAAAGAGGAACCTCAAGTATCTAAATCAGGACTACTGATGCATTGTAATTAAGTAGAACAAATTTATTTTATTAAATCAATCAAAATTTTAAATTTTTTTTGAGATCTATGCATTTTTATAAACAATCACCTTTAAGAGACATGGAAGAATCTAAAAAAAATCTGAATGTAAAAGAACGTTCAAATACAGCACATCACTTAAGAAGATGGGACTTGAAATAACCTATTGCTTGCCTGGTTTGTGGTCCCCTCCTCAAATGGCCACTCAAGTGTTTGTCACTTCTCCCTGTGTTTTCTACCACTGCCTTTACCTTCTACGCAACTTTCTTTTATCGCCCATTTATTCTTACCAGCTTTGCTTCAACTTGCCTTTAGGAAAAAAACACAACCGCAAAAAACAAACAACAGAACTTGGTGGGAATTACAGTCCCTTTCCCCCCACTCCATGTACTAAGCAATCTCCAATTTAAGTGATCCCAATTTATGCAACTTCTCCTCCTAGATGCATTATGAAGTTTTTGCCGGGCCCACTCTCAGTGTTGAGGGAATGAAGGGAAGGGCAAAATTGCCTTCAAAGACAACAAAGCCAACTAACAAAATACTTTTGTCTGTCTGATTTCATTTCCCCTGCCCCATTTCTGATTCCCCTTTGGATTCTTCATAAATCATCCACCCCTACCACTCCTGAAAACAGTTTATATTCTAAGCGAATGTTGCACAACATCTTGTACAAGCATCACACATTTTTTCTTGAATTTTCAGTTCCCTTTGGAAAGAGATCTGCAGTAAACATTCAAGTTTGTTATTTAAAACCTCTTTATCTTCCCTCTACCCCAAATCAGTTTGTGCTGTGATCTAGCATCCCACTTTTCATAAGTAATACAATGACTAGGAAGACCTTCTTTCTTTTCATCCAAACTCTTTTCTTTTCAGTGCATCTTATCCCACATCCCTTCCCCAACAACAGCATAACTTGGAGTGGGAGGTTACTTGTGCTAACAAACGTGCAGGTATACCTTTTTATTGTGTTAATACGGAATAATAAACTAGATCGAGTCAAGAACAGTAAGCCAGTCACACACTTCCATGTATCACTAGTAATACCGGAAAAGCTCCCGAAGGAAACAGCAGAGCTGTTTAAGGATCAGCTTTGTAAACATCCAACTTCTCCGAAGCCACAGTAACGCATCAACACACGGCGAGCTAACCCACTAAAAAGCCAACATGGAGATGAACAAAAAGGAAACGTAAACCTGGTGGGTCTCTGCAGCGACCGCCAAGCTGCCCCCTACGCAGGGCGAGCCTTCCCAAGCTCCCTGCCCCGTGCCGGCGACAGCTCCCTGCCGACCCGGAGACTTCACCCCCGGGTCCAAACACCGCCTCGGGCACTTGCAGGGCACGGGCAGCTCCTCCGCACGGCTCCGCGTCCCGAGCGGCGCCGCTCCCCGCTGGAACGGCGCCGCTGGACCCCGACAGGCGGGGCCGGGCCGGGTCGGGCCGTGCGGACACC
>JAOXXN010000065.1:13128017-13153275 GCA_026770055.1 Myrmophylax atrothorax
AGCGGGGCTGTCGCGCCGCACCGTCCACGCCGCCCCGCGCTCCGCACCGCGACCGCCGGCGCTCGGGAGCACCCCCGGGGACGCCTCGCCCTTCGCCCCCGCGCTCAGGCGGTACCTCACCGTTGAGAACCAGCGGCTCCTCTCCCGCCGCAGCGGGACCCAAAGGTAGCGCCGCCCGTCCCGGTGCCCTCGGCGGCGGCGGAGGCCTGGCGGCGGGGCAGCTTCTGTCAGGGACAGGGGGGGATCGCAGGGGTCTCACCGCCCGGTTCGAACCCAGGAGGTCGCGGGGCTGCTGGCCGTGCGGCGGGGCGCAGCTGAAGTTTTCCCGGGCGCCCCGCCGGGAAGGCGGCTCTAGGTGCGTGTGTGTGCGCCCTCCATCCCTCCCTCCGGCCGGCCGGCCCGCGGCTGTGCCGCAGGTACCCGCGGGTCCGTGCGGTGAGCGAGCAGCAGAGCGCTGTAGAGCGCCAGGGGAAAGGAAGGCAGAGCTGGCAGCGGCTGCAGCGGGAAAACGTTGAGTGGCTGGTAGTTGCACAACCGCAGGGAAAACTTGGGCAGAAGACTCGACTGGTTTCACTAGAAAGGACAGAGCTTTACAGCATTACTGTCATAGAATCACACAATGGCTGGGTTGGAAGGGACCCTAAAGATCATCTAGTTCCCACCCCCTGCCATTGGCAGGGACACCTTCCACTAGACCAGGCTGCTCAGAGCCCCATCCAACCTTGTGCACTGACAGGGTTGGGGCAGCCACAGCTTCCCTGAACAAACTGTTCTGGTACTTCATCACCCTTACAGTAAAGAACTTCTTCCTAATATCTAATCTAAACCTACTCTCTGTTTGAAGCCATTCCCCCTTATCCTGTCGCTATATACCCTTGTAAATACATCTCCCTTGTCTCTCTCCACCTTTCCTGTAGGCTTCCTTCAGGTAGGGAAAGGCTGCAATTAAGTCACCCCCCAACTTTCTCTTTTCCAAGCTAACAATCCCATTTCTCTCAGCCTTTCTTCATAGGAGGGGTGTTCCATCCCTTTAATCACCTTGGTTGCCTCCTCTGGACTTGTTCCAACAGACTGATGATCTTCCTGTTCTGGGGACCCCAGAGCTGAACATCTTACACTATTACTCTGTAAAACACTCCAGTGCTAGGCTGCTGCTGCACTCAGAAAGAATTCTGAAAAAAGAAAAGGTTGAGATATGGCTGTAGAGAGGTAACTTCTTTCTGATGAAATGAACACAGATAAGGTTTTCAAAAGAGTCCACGTTTGGCAATACTTTTTAGTAAGCCTGTCATAGGAAAAACCTCTGTTGTTGTTGCAAGTATTTGCTGCAGAGAGATAATATCCAGTAGTTTCAACACAAAACCATCACAGTATAGGAACAATGATGCACCTGTGCACCCATGGTATCAACTTCAAAGTGAAAGTTTGCTTTGTTTTGTGTTTGCTTTTTTTTTGTCAATTTGTTTTCTCCCACTCCCAAAAAAAGTCCTGTGGTTGACTCAGTATTAGTGCAACTCCACTGAATTCTGAAGTGACTGTCCCTCTTGACCAAATAGAGCAGCACAGGGAAGATTCTTACTGTGAACGCTGGATAGGAGGGGAAGAGCCACTCAAACACCTTTGAATCCAGGTTCTGTTGTAATCTTTATGGACCTCTGCTTAAAATTCCCTGAAAGTTTATGGGAGAAGCAGATATTTTGGTGAGAACTTAAGATTCAATTGTATCTCTGTCATCTGCTACCCAGTGATCTTACACAGTCACGGCACCACGTCCGTCATGGCCTGCGGGTTACTAACGTGATTACATACCCTGCCTTCTACCCATGATTACCTATTTTCCCTTTTACTCATTACAGTCTTCTCTTGGATGGTAGCAGTATTTTATTTTAGGATAGGAAAGATAATTATATTAAAAAATAGCATAAGTCTATCCTTAAAAAAATTGTGTTGTGTAGAACAATGTGAATGTCATTCAGTTTTAACCAAGGTGGTTAACACAAAAAAAACCAAAACAGGGAAACAATACTGCCCAGTGGGTTTTCTTAAAACTTACATTAGCAATTGGATGAAAAGACATCTGGTGTAAATTTGTTTGATGCTGTAATACTGCTTGGGATACCATTATTTGGTGTCTGAAATTATATTCAGAAAACCCCATCAGGCAAATAAAACCAAGCAACAACAACAAAAATATTTTTTAGTAAGACTAAGGCAAAGTTTTCATACTGTGGCTGCATAGTACTGGCAGTACTGCTGATGTAAACTTTCTATTCATATAAGCCAAGCTAAAGGCTTTCTGTCAAAAACTGTGGCCCCCCCAAAATGATACATATATTACTGAAATGCCATTTTAGGGTACTAGCCATGAAGGGGGAGAGCAGCAGTTCTCTGACATAATAAAAATGTAAATTATATTGACTCAAATGTCAGAGGTGTGGAAATATTGATTCATAGTTCTAGTGCTGTGCTGACTAAACAAATGCACTTTACATAAGAAAGATAAAATTGTTTATTGTTAAGTTAAAAGCCGCTATCAGAGCTGCCATGTTTTGAACTCTTGTGCTCAGGGGTGTTTTATCTAGTGAGGGGTATTGTGCTCTTGGCTGTTTGATTGCTCAGTAAGCAGAGAAGATTTCTCTGAAGTTCCTGTTAGATACATAGTAGACATAAGCCTTGGATAGGGATGTGCTTTTATGTAACTAAAATCATGACCAGGTGCTAATGCCAAACAGAATGAAATCAAGAGGCAAAACTCCTGTTAATTACAACAGGTTTTGCTTTTATGTGCTATACATGATTTGACAGTTGGAAGAATGAAAGAAACTGCATTTCATTAAACTGTTTTAATCATATTAAGTTGTAAATACTATTCTTCATCATAGGTTATTCAAGAAATATATAGACCCTTTTCATGATTGCATTTCTCCTGCCTTACATTCTTTATGAAACAAGAGAGGGGCATTTATGCGCATTTGGATTCCTAAGCAAGTAGAAATCAATGGGAATTAGCAAATTGTGGACATAAATCTCATTAGGCAGCTATCATTAAGTGCCTAAATATTTTTAAATCTGATCCATATCATTAGATCTAGATTTATTCTGCATAGCTATTCTGGGTTGTTTTTTTTTTTTTTCAAAAGGGGAAAAACGTACCTTGAACTTCTGGGGCATTCAAGGTTTACTTTAGCATCATTGTTTGTTGTTGACTAGAACAAAATGTATATTGTTAGAATAATTGAAATAATTTTTGATTTGAGATAGAGTTTGAGCTAATACGTTGGTTGCATGCAGTAGCATATTTGAGGTTACTTTTTACGTCAGCACTGACAAAATTGCCGTTTGCATTTATGAAAAATGAGTTCCTGAGATTCCCGGTGTGCTGTTGTATTATGTTCTGTATAGGAACTGAAATTACAGTGGAGGAAGCTGTACTTGTACCAGTAATTTATTTTTTTAATTTGCTTTTGAAGTTGATAAGATTTTTATCAAATATGCATTGAATTCAGTACAAGTTTTTGCTTGACTATTGGCTTCATAAATCTTTTTCTGATCCAACTTTGTTGGAGAGAACTGATAAAATCAAGGAAGTTGCTTTGAGAAACAAGAACTAATATTTCATCATTCTTGAGTTAATAAGGTAGCTTTGTAGACACTGATGTTTATTTTTTTGAAGCAAGAATAGGAAAGTTCCTTGAAGGCAGGTACTATAATAAATATGTGTATGTATTTGTGTGCGTACACACAAGTTTTTAAATAATGAACCATTAACATTGCAACAAGAACAACAGTTTTCAGACTTTACGTATGGCAGAGCTGAGCACATGCAGCGGCAGACACACATTTTGCTTCTATGCCATCTTTGGTTTTGGTCATAGCTTTGCATTGTTTCATGATATTATTGTACATTGTTATGTTGTTTCAACATAAAATTGCTTCTTTCCCACTCAAGTTCTCATAGTTTGTGTTACTGTATCGTATCCCCCAGCATTTGGATGACTCATTAATTAAAACAGCTGAAGTGCATTTTTTAAAAGGAGGTTCTGTCAGCAAATGTTGTACTAGGCATGGTCGAGGCACACTGTCTTTTCTGGGAAGCTGAAAAAAGAAGCTGTTCCATCAGCCAGCTTTTAGATGTAAAGAGAATGAAGCAGCTAAAGTGCATTGAAAAAATACAACAAATACAGCCCAAAAGAAAAGAATTTAGGCAAAGTAAACAGGATGAGAAAAAAGGATTTTCCTGCCTTTATGTACTTAATACTGTTTTATATAAAACTGTTTATGTGTGAGATTAAAATACTTCTTTGAAAAAATAAGGAGTGTCTCCTGGTGCAGAGGGCTGAGTGGGATGTGCTCAAACAAGAGATTAGGACAGCATGTCCATTGTGGAACCTGTTGGATATTAGCTAGAAGAAAAGAAAGCAGCACCATCTGAATCAGGGGGTTAATGGACAGCTTTGACAGAAGAGAAAAACATTCTTGAAGGATAATGAAATAGTATATATAACTATCTAGCAATAATAGCTAGCTTGTAATGGTTAATAGCTTGCATATTAACTTTTTAAAGGATGAGTTTTCATTTGGGAAGGGAAGTGTGCAGGTGTTTCTGTATTTTGAATGTTGTAAAGGGAAAACTACTGCAGCTTGTAGCCATTTCTCTTTTCATGTAATTTCCTGCACAGGTGTTCAGTGAGCAACCTGAATCTATGGGACTGATGACCCAGTGAAGAGACACCTTCACCACAGCCAGAGCTTTAGCTTGATGTTTGAGCGGAAACAGGTTTTTCCACTTCCTTCTCAAAATTGTTGCCACATTTCAGCTCTGCTCATGCCAGATGAACTCACTGGACAGTGTGAAGAAGATGCGTTAGCTGGTGATTCATTGACTTTCCTCGTTGCTTAAGATATGATAGCTTACAGTGTCTGTGTGGCAACTCCTCCTGAAAAAACTGGGAGGAGCTAATCCTGGTGTTTCCAAACACAAAATATAGCAGAAGAATAGTCTATTTCTTAATTTCAAACATTTAATGTTTTTTTTTAAGATTCTATGAGTAAAATCAATTTATATATTTGCAAATAATTTTTAAAGAAATCTGAAAAGCCTGTGTATATAAACATTCTCTGTTTAAACTGTGATAAGTGTGCAGATATATCACTGTTTCAGAGAGGTAAAAACAGATTCAAGGTGCTAGATGGCTGGCTCAGACTGCTGAAGGAGTATTTTACATAGCTCAGAACTCATTCTAGTGCTGAGGTTGGAATATTCTTTGAAAGATGAAAATCAGTTGCTCTATTTTATCCATTTCCTGGTTGGTTTGTCTTTTTCAGTCAGCACTGCCTATGAAGATTGTTCATTTCTCCAAAGTACAGCAGGAAAATAGGAAATCAGATACATGACTGTAGAGAACACGGCTGTCATCCTGCATGTCTGCACTGTGTCTCACACAGTTTAATTACTTCCATGTGAGATACAGCAGGCATATGTAATATTTTATGAATAGGTAGACTTATTTGTGTATTATCTGAGTATGGATTCATGTTTTCATTGCCCACCATGGTACGCATGGATTTGGCAAGTGCAAATGTGCACTATGACATGTACAGTGATGTGCTGTTCTTGCATGATAATCTCTCACTGGCCTTCTACATGTGCAGACACTGCACCCTGGTATCACTATATGGTTTTGCCTTATCTCAGTTTTAGAAAATTTGACATTGGGTGTTACTTCTTTAAAAATATTTGTACTTCGTTAGGAAGGTGATGTCAGTACCAGAATTATGCTGTTTTCTGGGCAATAGGTGTTATGTTAATGAAAAGTTAATTTTTGGGTTTGTATTATGAACACCTGTCAGCCGTATAAAATAGGTGTGCCTGTTTAGCAACTTGTGTTAATATTGCTAGAACAAACTTCAGAAGCAGCATTTTGTAGTTGCCTTTCAAAGCCTGTAGCTCTTTATAATTCAAATGTTCGATTTTGTTCCACTGAAGTTGATAGGAATTTGTGATTAACTTTAGTGAGATCAAGATTGCTGGCAGACAGCCTGCTGCTTTTCTTTTCCAATTGTATTTTTCTGTTCATGCAAGTACATTGGTGTCTCTGTTTTCTGCTGACTGTCTCATTCTTTTGGCTCTCACTCTATTTTTTTAAAATACTTTATAGTTAGAGAAGTTATTTTCATTTTCCCTGGAAGCTTAGGATATCGGCTTTGTTTATAAATTACAGTATTTGTCAGTTCTAGAGCACTACTTTTATGATTAGTTCTCTTTCTGTATTAGAAGTAGAAATATTTGTTTCTCCCTCTTGGAAAGATGAGATTGATTTCTGATACCAGCAGATTACAGTTGTGCTACCATTTCATCTAGGTGGGCTACCTGTCTTCGATTAAAATCACTTAATTTCCAGATGACGATTGTAACATTAACTCTCTCCATCTATCTTTAAGAAAATAACTAGTTAGTGGGGCAGATCTGTAACAGTTTATATTTCTATTAAACTTTATAGACATAGGAAGAATAGTAATAATGACATTCCCCATGGCAGGGTAGGAGCTTGTGTGCTGTGCTTTGTGTACTGCTGATGGCAATGAGCAAACTGACACTGCTGCTGTGCTGGAGCACCAGGACTGACTGCTGACCTGGTGGCTCCAGTACAGAGGAAACCACATTTCAGGGTCAGACACATGGGTGCACTCAAAATGCCTGGGAAGGGATGGGCATCCAGGAATGGGTTTCTCAGATCCCGGAATTCTTGTAGGTAGCTGGTAGCAGGCTGAGAGTGGAATGAACTCTTAATAGTAAAGTGCTTAGTGGAACAAAACCTGGAACTCCAGTTTTTCTCTTATTCCGCCTTTTCTCACATTTCCCTCTAGATGCTGAATTTGAGTATCGTGCTGAGTTTTTTTCTGGCAGCTGATTAATATTATAATTTGCAGTGGGCCTCGTTTCTGTCTTCTAATATGGGTCAGAGTAGGGTGTGCTCAGTGACTTGGTTGTGACTATCAGACTCTAAAGGCTGATGCGTATCTTAGTCACCTGCTTTTCTTAAGGAAATTCTGATGAGTATAGTCTTGGACTAATAGATACCTAAAGACAGTAACTCTGTCCTCATTAGATAATTATTTTTTATTCTAGTAAATGTACTTCCAATTTACTTGTTACGTGACAGTTGGGTTCCTCAAATACTGTGAGAAATCCTGTGTTAGGCATAGTTGTCTTCAAAATCAACTGTAATGATAGAGATATTTTTTGCTTTTAATTCTTTCTGGTATGTGTGAAATTTGTAGCCTGTTTTATCAAAGGAGCTACAATAAAAACACCCTATGCAAAACTGGAAACAAAACCGCCTGATGTAGTCTTTCCTGAGCAGCCTATTACATCAAATAGATAGGAAGAACATACTGTGATATCATCCAATCTTTCCCATTATATATGACAACATGTAATTACAGAGGCTGGTACTTCCAAGGAAACCCTAATTGCTCATGAACACATATTCCAGAGTAAGTCAGCAGACCTAATGGCACTTTGATTAGCGCTTTTGATAGTTAAGCTCTGCTGACTCTACTGCAGATGTAGTTAAGGATCATATAGCTCCAGTTGCCCATCCTAAATTTGGTGGTGATCAGTGCTTCCTCATATGAGGTTTGGCAGACCAATATGGTTACTGGTATTTCAGTTGTTTCAGGTCAGCATGGACATTTTACATATCAGGTTTCAGTCTTACCAACTTAAGTGTGCCCTGCTGCAGCCTAAACCAACGGTCTGTATCTCCCTCACATTACTGGAAGTTGTAAGTTGGGGGCTTTAAAGAGATTAGTTCTGTCTGTAGAATGGATCAAAGACCAGGTGTCAATGTTGAAAGTGTTTGCTTTAGTACTTGCAGTAGGCAAAGAATGAGTCAACACCGGAACTCTGGTGAGCACCTGAGTTTCTGCCTTCTCTTCATCTCACTACATCTCACCTGTTGGTCTTACCTGAAATGACCATGCTCATTTTATAGCCACATAATGATTTTCTAAACCACTATTTATACACACCTTACATAACTAAGCTGGCCTGTAATAATATTAAACTACTTTTATCACTATAACTTTGTATATATGAAAATAGTTTGGTTGGAAAAATACCCACCTATTGGGGTCCAAATTTTTAGCATTATCAGAAGGATATAATTTTTAAAAATATATACTTCAAATATACATAACCTTTTAAAAATGTTTCAAAAAATGCTGAGTATTTTCTAAGTATTTTTGGTTTTTTTTTTTAAATTTTGTTTTATATGCATTGCCTAGACTTAACGCATGCATATAGCCTTTAACTTACAGTTTACTGGACTGCCCCATTCATACTCTTTAAGAATTTCAGCAAGGTGGATTTGTTTTACCTGTGTCTCTTTTCAGCTGTGGTGTTCTGCTTCTACTGAATTTATTGCCCAGGCTGTTCATCCAGAATCTTTCAAAATGGGTTTTGAGGTTCAGTTATCCCCTACTGATTTTCTAAATACACATGGCTGACAGATACTGAATTGATTGCCTTACTTGGCCTGAAAAGTACAGTGGCTTCCTCACAACTGTATCTCAGTCTGCTTCGAAAGAGAACCATCACCTTGCAAATATCCTCAGTCCTACCTATAGAGTTTGTAAACCTTTCTTGTTAAGAAACAATCCTCCAATAAAGTCTGTAGCATAGCCTAGGCCATCCAAGGTTCTATTTCAGATCAAGCATTAAAGGACTGGAAAAGATTCAGAGAAGAGTAACAGGCATGATCAAAGGTATAGAAAAGCTTCCATAAAAGGAATCAATAGGTAAGCTTAGCACTCCTTAGGCTGGTGTATGATCACTCTTGGAGAGCTATAATATGGAAATGGCAATTAAGAAAAAAATTTTACATCTTTTCCAGTACAAAAAATAAGGGGATCATTGAATAAGGTAAATGGGTGACCCATTCAGAGGGCAGATGGTTCACACAGCATGTGTTATCAGTGCAACTACATGCCACACTTATCATGGTATAGCTAGTCTTTTAGAGAAACATTATTTTCTCTTTCCATCACATAACGTTAGGTACATTTATTGCCATAGTAAAGGGCAGCTTAATCCAAGCAAAAGCAATGCTTCACTGTCAAGTACCAGATCATGTAGTCAGAAAAACTGGCACTGACACGGTAATTAGTTTGTCCCTCTCACCCCTCCCCCTAAAAGGTTTGATGCTGGTGGACATAAGTACTTGTGACAGAATTACTTGCATGACCAGCTAAAGCTCTTGTACAGAAATTCTCCTTGTAGCAGGTATACTTCTGAGTTATTTGACTGCGATTTCTTGAATGTTATGTCTTTTTCTTTGATGTATCTGAGCTAATTTTAGACAGTCTTTGACTGGCAAGTTTTGTTTTCCAGGAGGGGATTTATATTACTAATGTAGCACTGGAGTTTGCTCAAACTTTTTATACATTATTTGGAGACTTTGGAGTGTTACAGACTGAACTGGCCAGATTGTCTCAAGGGCCTGACTTTGCTGTCATATGCTGGATTGCCATCATTACTTTTTTTAGCTGGATTTTTTGTATTCACACCATTTAAGTATTCCATCTTTTCAGATTCTGACTGAATTGAACTATTTTCAACCAGAGTTGATTGAGGGAAGAAGACAGGGATCAAAAACTCAAAGTGCTCAGTGTTTATCTAACTATGTGACAATTAGATCTATATAAGACACCAAAGAAAGTTTGGAAAAGACTGGCTTTATAAAGTCCCAGCCTCAGCAACAATATTAGATAGTCTGAGCACTTTTTTCAGGAATGTCCGTCAACCTGAAATACGAATATAACATGGATTGTAAAACACTATTCCTGCAAATAAATTTTGGAGGCAATCTTGACTCCAAATTTTAGGCAAACTACACCATTACTGAAACATAAAAACCACTGGCATTACTATCCTAAGATCTGATTCAGTGTCCATGGTTATCTTTAGGAGCTTGCCAATAAATTCAGCAAAGACAGGATCAGAGTAGGAATGTCAGTATTAGTTATGTGAGACTTGGACATCCTAAGCAGGTGTTCCCACCTGTTATTGATAATACCTCAACATGCTACAAACCGTTCCCCAAATGCAGTACAACTTAGGTTTGGCACACAATGGTACATTAATCTGAGGAAATATGTTGGCATAATAATGGCCTTTAAAAATTAAAGCTGTATTTAATTCCTTGAGGTTTAGTGTTCCTTGAGAGTGGAACATAATGTGCAAAGTGGGTTGTTACAAGTCAAAAAATTCTGATCAGTAGAGTATGATAACATCATTTATATTAATTTTTGTGACTTGGTCTCATTTCAGATGAAGTGGCTATCTGTCCTGCCCCAGCAGTGTCTTTTGCTGATGACATGTCTCCTAATGGCCTTGGAAGCTGTACCTATAGACATAGATAAGACAAAAGTCAAAGGAGAAGGTCATGTAGAAGGAGAGAAGGTAGAAAATCCAGTAAGTGTAATGAAATTTATTTGATAAGTGTTA
This sequence comes from Myrmophylax atrothorax, assembly GCA_026770055.1. NCBI lineage: Eukaryota > Metazoa > Chordata > Aves > Passeriformes > Thamnophilidae > Myrmophylax > Myrmophylax atrothorax. The sequence continues at coordinate 13,138,528 of JAOXXN010000065.1, forward strand.
GTAATCTGGTATGAGAAACTCCCTTTCTGAAATTTCCATGTTCTTTACTGGAGTTACTTGCAGGAAGGAAACTAATGTTAGCCAGTATTGTCATAGGGTCTGCTGTCTGCTGTGGGGAGGTTCTGTTTAATTTTATTCTTTCATTTTTTTTTGAATGAGCTGCCAAAGGTGAGGTGGCACATGGAAGGAATTCTCCAGCATACAATAGGAAGAACTTACTGTTCCACAGAGACTGACTTCAAGTGACTGGGTGGTGGCCTGGGAAATTCCAGTTGTTGATTGCAATTCAGTATTTGAAACAGAAGAGTAATGAATGAATTGCACTGTTTTAAAAAAGCCACACACTATATTAACATGACAGATGCTTGTGTATTACATGGGTTCCTAAACAATTGTGTCCTCTTCCTTGTTAGTTGCTGAAACAAATGAATCATAAATTGCTAATCTGAAAAAAAAAGATATTTAAGACAGCATAATGCCTGTGTTGCTGAGATTAGAGTGTCATTTCACTAATTGTATTTAAATAAGGCTAAATTTTTGGCAGTATAGCCTTTTTCTCAATTTCACATTCTTTTTTTTTTGAAGGATACAGGGCTTTATTATGATGAATATCTCAGGCAAGTGATAGATGTCTTGGAAACTGATAAACATTTCAGGGAGAAACTCCAGACTGCTGACATAGAGGAAATCAAGGTAGGTTCAAAAAAAGAATTAAATTATAGTTAATTAAATCCATCATCATGAGCCATGTATGTTATATTCTGTCTTCCTTTTCTCTATTCATACTCCTCATTTTTTGTGAGCTTAAATTTAATTTTTATTTATTTAGGTATTTTACTAATTCTTTGTCTATAGTCAAGGCACAGCAGAACTTCTGTTCATTAATGAATATTCCATAGCATAAAATAACCTCCCCAGCAACAACACACACTCAATTACATAATTTCTGCCTGATACCTGTCTACTAAAAAGCTGATTTCAGACTTTACACAGGTAGGTGAACCTTCATGTACATCAAAACAGCTGCAATTTAGCTCTCATGTGTAGGTGCTTGCTGAGTAATTTGGAACACTGTTTTCAACACAGAGGTGTATTTGCTTTCTGAGATTAAGATAGTAAATCGTAAATGTATATGATGACATGGAAAAGAATTACAAGACAGATTTTAATATCTGGGAATATTGAGGAGTTGTGCTAGAAGTCAAGTCAGTGTATGTAGGAATAAAACAGACCTCTGGCTTTCTCCACTGGTGTCCTGTGTTTTGTGCCAATCCACACAGCATTCTGTCCAAAACATCCCCACATCGTTGTCTTTCACACTTTAGTTCCTGGCTCTAAGTGGTGGCCATTCTGCATTCCTCCTTTATGAGCTAGAAATTCAGCAAGGAATGGGTAGGGAACAGTCTAATATGACAGACTTAAAGAGGAGATCCTGCCTTTTGTGTTTCCTTTAATCCTTCATGTTGCCATTGGCAGCTTTTGGCTTCTTTTTCTCCTATCACAGAGTCACAGACTATTCTGAGTTGGAAGGGACCCACAAGGATCAGCGAGTCCAACTCTTAAGTCAATGGCCCACACAGGGGATTGAATGCTCCACCTAGTGTAACCCTTGAAGACTGCTGTGCATTACAAGGCTCTTGCAATACATATGGGTGGCTGTTGCCGTGCTTGTATCTCCCTTCAAGTCTTACAGCCCTCATCGAGGGGATGAACACCAGCACTTTGGGTGCTTCTCACAGTTCTTTTGAACTAAGTTGAGAACATTTGATCAAGCTGCTTGTCACAAACATTATTAGGCATTGCTCCTTCAAGGTTATGGTTTTGCCCTTTGGAGCAGCAAGATAGAAATTCTCTTTTCAGAAAGCTTTTTAGAATTCCTCTGTGTTTCTGTAACCATAGGCATAAAAATTTTGAATCTGCTCTTTGGAAAAATATTGAGATTCTTACAGTGAGTGCTACAATATTGCCAAAGACTGACACTAGTCTGCTGTCTCGCAGCTCATGTCTAATGGGAATCCTAAAAACTACTTTCTTCTAGTTATTATACATAACTTGTTTTTTGACAGAGTGGAAAGCTAAGCAGAGAGCTTGATTTAGTAAGTCACCATGTGAGAACACGGCTGGATGAACTAAAAAGACAAGAGGTGGCAAGATTAAGAATGTTAATTAAAGCTAAAATGGATTCTGTTCAAGGTAAGAATACAAAATTTACCTAGGTGAGTTGTGGGGGAATTGTGTTGGAGAAATGCTAAAGTCCATCAGTTGTGCTTTGTTTGTTGCCAACAATAATAACTAAGCTGAAAGTGAGTGTCCTTTCTGAGCTGGGCTAGAGACCTGTCTTTATAGAAAACTGGGGAGAAGAGAAGACCCATTTGTGTTTTATAAATAACTAAACTTGTTTCTGTCTGCATTTTCACTGACAGAAGCAAGTTGAGTTATTCATAAATAAATATAATACTTTAAATAAATTTGTTAGATGCTTCTAATTATTTTTCAACTTCTATTTTGTAATGCATCAATTCACAGATTACTCACTGAGAACTAATAATATACTAGGACTGTGTTTAAGAATACATGACACAGCATTTCCTGTCTTTCCAGGGAAGAAAGTTTATTTTTTTGACAGTCAGTTAACATGAAAGTTTTCCTTGTAGTCCTCTTTCAGCCTCCTTTCCACCAGTTAGAGTTATTGTACAGATTTAAAACAAACATTAAACATTCACATTTAGAAGATTATTTTTCTTATTTGGGGGGCAGTTTTAAGCTCCTGAATAAGGAAAAACATTTGGAGTGAAAAAATTGTCCATAGCATTTGCTTAATTTCTAATGAAATTTTATGAACTCTTTCTTTCAGTAAATAAAGTATACAAGTTTCTAATTCTGGTTGCTGCATGTTTGTGTGGGAAAAGGTGCTATCCCTTTTTATTTCTTGTTAGTGAAGAATTTTTAAAATTCCTTACTAGTGATGCCTTTTTGAAGAAATTTAGTTGCTTGTAAACAAAGATCCTAAGGATGGACTCCATGCTCTTGTTTCTGAAATGGTGTTTACACAAAGAAACTCTTAAAAAAGGGCTCAATTTGCCTATGCGGATTATTAATGAAATCTTTGCAGGTTATGGGGAGGGGTTCCACAGAATTGAATACATCAATTTAAAATAATCCAAGAATGAGGATCTGTCTTCCAGGCTAAGCCAAATGTACACGTGGCAGATAGACTGAAGAAGTGTGTAGGTGCCAGTAAGTGTTTATGGGGATGTTGCTTCTGTTGCAGACAAGCAGTCCAGTGACGACATCATGGTGACATTAACAGTGAGCCAGCTGACAGCAGCTAATGGTTGTGTACATAGTAATTTTGTGTATTTTGAAGTTTAATGGACTGATTACTTTTAGTCCTCTCTACTTTCATAAATCAATAGTAACTAACAGTGTCCTTGAGAAAAATAATTTTCCCCAACAGCTCAGATCTGTTACTGTATAACTCTGAGATCTTATATTTGGGAACAGATTGTTGCAGTTCAGAATAGTCAGGTGACTCCTAAAGATGTGAAAACATTTTGTAAAGTCAGCTTTGCCCATGAGTTCTTCACATCATATACAAGTATGGCCAAATTACCTATAAAATACAGCTACATCTAAACACCCAGTCAACATCTTAGAATAAGTACAAACAGCAGGAAGAATCGTTTTATTTCCTTTCATTTGTTCTGGTAGTCTTTGCTCTATGACACCACTTAATAGCTTAGTCTTCTATCTGACCTAAAATAAAAAAGGAAAAGCATCCAAATTCCCTTGTTTTCTTCTCTCTCAGATGGATCGGGTTTCTAAAAGAAAGAACCCCAAACAAATGTGAGACTATATTCTGAATATGTTCAATCCTCATCCAAATGTGTTTTTTAAACATTTTCACTGAGATCCTACTAGACTGATCAGTACAGAACAGAAGAATGTTAGGGGTTGGGTCTCAGATAATACAGTAATGTGGCAAGTAAATATTGTGAAACAAAAGGAATCTTTTTCCCCTAAATGCAAGAAATGGAGGAAAATAGGTTGGAGGGCTGGATATTTGTTTTGTTTTTCTCAGGTCTATTGTTACACTTCTAAAAATGTTTCAAAAATGTATCAAAACCAGGCAAAGGCACATATTTCAACAGAAATTATGATCTCACCAGGGAGGAATGATGATTGAAATCTGCCCTGGCCAGTGTTTGCTATTTTGCGATAATACAAACACAACATTGAGTGTAAAACAGATAGTTTGGGAAGGAACAGCACGTTTGAAATTGTGGGGTTTCAATTCATTTTTAAACAAATAAAATATTCTTTGCTAAGCCATCTAGTAAAAGCTTGTCACAGTTGTTGTACTTAAAATATCAAAGTGTGTGCTTCTTAAGAGAGGTTACTATCTAGCATTAGCATTCAGAAACCACGGTAACATTAGAAAAGCCTGTGGTAGAAATGTGTTCAGTTGTTAGTGCATTGTGCATTGATACTGTTTGGTATCACTCCTGTCATAAGGAAGAGAAAATGCTTGCCACTTTTGGACAGAAGACCTGACTCTCCACTGTCTTGTACTTCTCTTTTTTCACAAATGAAATCTGAATATATGCTTATCTGATTTGGTATAATTTTGTGCCATATTTTACATAAGACTGTGGCCAGATATAAGTCATTTGCAAAACGTACAGAGCAATAGAAGAGTTGAACTTTTCCTGGTTCAGGAAAATATACTAGTTGTTAGCCTTGATATAGCACGATTTCAACTATCTCATTTACTTAAAAGAGAATATTTTTCTTGGATTATGTAGCTCAAATTGATTGTAATTTTCTTTGCTGAACCATAAGCTTTAATTTGTGCTTGTGAAATTATGATGGGCCGTGCAACACTGACACATTAGGACTGTAGTGCAGTTTGCCATCCATTTTGCCAGCCTCCTTCAGGAAAAACAACTTCAGAAATTTTGCTATAGTTTCCTCCAACAGTGAAAAAATTATACAGCCCTCAGGGAGCCTCAGGTACTTAAAAGGCATAAGCTCCCATATGAAAGACTAACTTCTTGATCTCGCTGGATTTCAAACTTGTTTTCATGTTTTCCATGTGTACCTTATTCTTTCAGACACTGGCATAGACCATCAGGCTCTCCTTAAGCAGTTCGAGCACCTGAACCATCAGAATCCTGACAAGTTCGAACCTAAAGACTTAGATATGCTGATCAAAGCAGTGAGTGCCAGATATTAACTACTTATGGGGGGTTGGGTATTAATTATTATGCTTTTTTTTGTCTGGTAAAGGCAAATGCTTTCCTAATACCACTTTTTATAAATGACATGCAGGTTTCATTTTGAGAGAAAAGTCATTTGTGTCCACGCAGACTGGAAAAATGTCAGTGTGCACAGTGCCAGTACAAGCAACTTCAGGAATAAAACACACCTTTCTGGAAGTCTTTAAATTAAATATAGTTCAGATAGGGGTACATGTTTTCCAAGTGTATTTTCTGATTTCTAATTCTAAATGATACAGGAGTCTCACAGAATGACATAAATAATTAACCCTAACCTAGCCATATGAATTCTGGGATCTATTTTATATATGTCAAGGTGCAAAACCACAGCAGAGTAGAATTTAAGATATCAGTATTAGAAATTGCTTACAGTGGACATTCAGTGCCTGTTGAGCAGATTCAGTATCAGTCACAGGTGTGGGGGATTTTTGAGTGCCTGTTTATTAAGGGGATGCAGTTAAGCAAGGCATGGTTTTTTTCAAAAGCTAGAGAAAAATACACTTCCCAAGGGGAGAAATGTCTTTCATCTCAGCTGTGCTTTAGAGAACACTGCTTGTCCAACATGAGCATTTGACAGTTTTCATATTTTCAAAATAAATTGAAAGATAAGTTACATTTCAAGATTTCTGTTATTTTGTATGATTTTTTTTACCCTTGGAAATTTTAATGTTTTCTGTAAAATTATTTTTATAGAGATATTATAATTTTTCTTGCCATTTCTGAACATGATTTCTGGGAAAGTCCTGGTTGGCTAGGAGATGCATATCCTCAACAGATGCATATCCTCAACAGGGGAGTTCTTTGTTTTGTTTTGTCTTTTCCTTTCTCAGACAAGATACTCACAGAGTGTAATGGGCATTTTAGGGAGTCTTTGCTGTGAAATTGTTTTTTTTTAAAAAGGTACGGTGAATCTGAAAACTAAAATGTAAATCATGAAGAGACAATATCAGGTATAAACATGTTCTTTGAAAAGCACTACCAAAAATCATTTGGCCAGTCTGAAAATGACATCTTTAAACTCCATACAAGTACTTGTTAGAAATTCTTCCCTCACTCTTACCCTTTCTCTCTATATAATTGTTTTATTTTTTATTTAGTCTGTGTTAAACTACTGCAAACTAACTCCCATTATTAATGAACGCCCTTTTTTCATTAAACTGTAGGATAAACTACAAATGTTCTTATTCTGAAGTAATCAAGGAGTTAATGGTAGTATTAATCTGGGACTTACTTAACTTGAGTTAATTATTACTAACTGATGAGAAAGGACACCTTGCTGCCTGTGTACAGTACCATGCAATTGCAAAAAATGTCTAGCCAGTTGAACCCTTGCAAATTAATTTCTGTGAAAATACCAGAGATGTTTCACCATCACTGTTATATGAATGGAACCCCCCAACTGGTCTACCCCGTGTTTAAAAGGAGAATGGCAAAATGGCCAGCCTTGTCCACAGAGCTGAACAATGCAGTGTTTAATGTCAGGGGTGTTACATAATTGTGTGGCATAATCATATGTCCACATATATCTGTCTTTTTAGGCTACAAGTGACCTGGAAAACTATGATAAGACCCGCCATGAGGAGTTCAAGAAATATGAGATGATGAAAGAACACGAGAGGAGGGAGTATTTAAAAACATTGGATGAAGAAAAGAGGAAGCGAGAAGAATCCAAATTTGAGGAGATGAAGAAAAAACATGGAGATCACCCCAAAGTTCACCACCCTGTAAGGCCACAGCCTGTTCTTACGTGACTGAGTGGAAGCCTTCCTTTCCAGAGACAAAAAGCTAATACACAGTACCATTTGCTTTATAAAAGGCAAATTAATTTAGCTTCCTTCAGCTATTGTATTTAGATGAGTCTGTGTGGCCATGACTGATTATTACAGGTGCTCTTTTCCACAGAGTATGCATTTCATTGACATTCCCTCTTTCCCTGGGCCAGTCTAATGAATGTGTTAGACCTGATCAAAAGGGCATTAAAGAAAATTCCATTGATTCCATTTGCTACAGACTAATCAGCAAACAAAGCCTTTAGAGAAACCATAATGCAAAGGTAATGCAGAAAAATTACACTAAATTGTCTTTTGAATAGTTTTTCTTTAACCAATCTACAGGGAAGCAAAGATCAACTGAAAGAGGTGTGGGAAGAAGCAGATGGACTAGATCCTAATGAATTTGACCCCAAAACATTTTTCAAATTGCACGGTAAGAGGTTTAGTTTTAATTTAATGAACAAGTGAAGTGACTTTCTTCTACATTCTGCTGAGGACAAGTTTGTCATATGCTAGAATGAAGTCTTATACCTCAAACAATTTGGCTGAGTCTGAATAGTATACAGGGGAAAATATTTGTTATTCTTTGTAAGTTTCCTGCAAAGTTTTAAATGCAGCTTAAAATTTGAAAACAGAGTTTTGTTAAACTACTCCTAAAATCATACAGCCCAAAACCAGTAGTGATTCCTTAGAGAAGTATGGGTAGTTAGAGGGCTCTCCATATCTTTAACTTTGCTTGCACACTGCATACTAGGAATAAAACCTCAGAGGTGTATCTTCAGTGGGGGGAAACCTGCTTTCTCATCACCTCTGCAGATAAGTACCAGACACCCCTAATCTTTGGAACAGTCCTAGACTCCAAACCTCATCAGAAGTTGCAAGATTAATGTGATGAAAACCAAAATGCCCTCTAATCCTGCCACTATGTTTCTGAGCAGTGTGCAACTAGAAACAATAAGTAGCAACGGTAGCAGAGATGAGGATGCATCTCAATGGACATTTTGCTTCAAATGTGATGATATTATTATGTAACCTTATATTCTGAGATTGTTAAATGCTTCATCGAAATGTACCTCTAAGTAGATCCTCCCTGGCATTAGACTGCACAGGGTACATACAATAGTACACAGAATTTGACTAATCCCAAAGATGATGATTTCGGTGAAGAAAACTGTTCTATCTTGAGTCTGAACTTTTATCTTGGCTTATAAAATGTATAAATATGTACTATAGTTATTAAATCTTATTTCTTCTTTCTAGAAAGAGATTTTGAAAGAATTTTCTGAAAGTTTTTGGTAGCTTGTTTGTGCAAATCATACCAAAACACAAATAGCTGAAATAACCTTTTGCCTTAGAGCTTAGTATTTAAAAAAATTTGAAGCAATTGAAGAAAAATATTACATAATAACATCTATTTGAAGTTGAGATCCTCCTTCAATTTCGGAGGTAGTATAAAACTATTTAGAGTACAATGAAGGATAAAAGATGTATCATTAGTTATAAAGTATTCTCCTCTCTGCATTTGTCATGAAAAGTAATTTTACAGTTATCTCAAGCGCTGCATATTTATATAGATTTTCACATAATTCTTCATTTTTTTTGGAGAGTCATACTGTCAATTAACAAAATTTTTCTGCAAAATTTTGTTGCTCCTGAGTCTAATTACAAATTTAGTTGTTAAATTGGGACAACTTGTTCTCAGCAATACTTTTTGGCGGTTGCACTCTGCGCAATCCTGTGGTGACCTATTTCAGTTTGCTAATCTAAGAAGTAGGGATATTGCTCCAGACTCGTCTAACCAACCAAAAATGGGAATAGACTTCAGCCAATGTCTGATAAAAAACTAAACAGAAAATCAACCTATGTAACCAGCTGCTTGTTAAATGAGGTTTCTAATCCACATGGGACATGTACACTGATCCTTACTTAATTCATTAAGATCTATTACATGTATAACTTTCTGTACCTACTGAACTTCCATTTTTAACATCTTTTTTGTAGATGTCAATAATGATGGTTTCCTGGATGAGCAAGAATTAGAAGCCCTGTTTACTAAAGAGGTAAAAAAAAAAATCAGATGCTTAATTTCTTTCAGTAAATGGCTACAGGGATGTCTGTATTTTTTCCAAGTATATGTTTTGGTTTTGGACTATCAGATAGAGTATTCATGCTGAATTTTGTGCATCCTTAATATTTCTACAAAAATGCAAAACCTATCAGCAGGAAAAATAAAGCAGTTGAAGAACAGGAGGCAGACATCAGAAGTCTAGTGCCTGTGTATTTCTCTGCCACAGGCTTGTCTGAGATTTTATAACTCATCTGCAGGATAGGTATTACTTATATAAATTGCAGTGCAGAGATTTGCATTCTTGCTCTGTCCAGATGCAGCCTGGTAGAGGTTTTGAGGTTCTGAAGCTGTGTAGCTGTTCTCATTCAGTGTTTATCAACAAGTCTGATGGGAGAAAGGGCACACTTGTGTGACTTGGCTCAGGGACACCATACTTTGGCTACAAAAATTTCATATATTTTGTGTCTGGCTGGTTTGGTGCACAGGTACATCTGGTAAAGTGAACAGTCTCTTAGTTTCCTTAAGTCTTAGTTTGTTGTTGTAAGAGCAAATATTAGCATGTCTTTGTCACCCAGAGGAGTAATGATAGCAATGTACTGAAATTCCGGAGATAGGAACTACAAAATCAATAAGTAAATGAAGGGCCTTGATCTTCATTTTTTCACTAGCTTAGGTTTTGGTATGGCAGAAAAAAACACCCTGATAAATTTCCCATTCATAGGTCCAGAACTGTGGCTGTCAATATCTAATATTTTTTTCTGAATTGAATGAGTCAGGGAGGAAATGCACTATACAGTATATAGACACTTATAAATTCAAACTACTGTAATTTTTTAAAGAAACATAATTTGCAAATACAGATTTCTAACAATACTTTTCCATAATCTGCTTCAATACAACAAAGATACAGGGCAGTCTTTTTTGGCAGATGTCTCACTGTTTTGTAGGTTTTTTAGTTTAAAACCAAGTAGTCTGGGACCTTAAAATTACCTATGGCTATGCAAGTGGAGCTCAATGCCTGAGAAAGCTAAGTAGAAGCAAATAAGCATGAACTCTCCAGAAAAGTATTGTGCTAGAAGTGGACCATTAAATTTAGCACTCAATTTGTCTTGTGATATCCTGAATGCTTACAGGGTCAGCTGCATGCTGTGGTAAAGAAGTTACACTGTCCCATTCCAGAAACCACATGGAACCTCAGCCTGCTTTGAATCAAATGTAGGATCAGAATGTGCACACTGAGGTCAACTTTACTGTAACATCCACAGCACTGAATTGCAACAGACCACATGAATTAACTGAAAACTTCATTCTTAGAAAAGACAGGCTCACTTGTTGCTTAAATACTGTGCTGAAAGACGAAAATTGCATGCACACACACTCTCTCTCTATTGCAAAAATGGTGAACTTACGTTTTTAGCGACATCTTGCACTACTTTTCCATATATGCTCTGTCATTTGAATGAGCAGCCTTTCTTCAACCTAACATTTACTAATTCTGAATTTCAGCTGGAGAAAGTTTATGATCCCAAGAATGAAGAGGATGACATGGTTGAAATGGAAGAAGAAAGGTTGAGAATGCGAGAACATGTAATGAATGAGGTGGGGACTGACTGATACTCATTAGAACTTATTTCCTTCCGTGTTCAAGAAATGCAGTTCTCCTGCCATGAAGTGTTGTCCAAGTGCAGCAGAAAGGGCTGACATGTCACACTGCATGCTGTCTGTGCTGGGATTCACACAGTGACAATTCTCAAGCCCTATCCCTGTATTCTGATGTAAATGCATGATGACTAGTTTTTATTTAAAAAGTTCCAGAGAAGGAATTGTGCAGTAACCTCTGTCTTTTGCAGATACTGAGATTCAATAGAAATTCCCTGTAAATTGTGTGTCAGACAGGGAAGAGCTCTAAATGTTCTTTGGCACTTGGCAAATGGTTAAGATTCCCAAGTGTAGAGCGTATAGGTCACCTTTGTCCCTTCAGAAGAGGACTCAGAGCTAAAGGTATCCCCTATGACAGTGAATACCTTTACTGGGTCTGAAAGGTTTTCAGCTCAGGAGACAGAGGAAGGGGATGTTTTGAAACACCGTGTTTTTCATCCATAATTTTTCTGTATTCAACTATATTCCTTAAGCTTGAGGAACACAGCAAGCCTGGTCTTCTGTAAGTCCTAAAGGGAAGGGTTTCCTCCCTTCCCCTTAAAGGATTCTGACACAATTCAGAACCTCCCTATCCAACCAACAGCGGATATAATTTTGTAACTGTGAGTCAGAGTAATTACCAGAAAGCTACAAAACATTTTTCTCAAAAAAAATCATACATTCTACTATTAGGTTAATAGTGGACTAGGGGCTGTGAACACACATGTTTTCAATGAAGCCAATGATTTTTGAAGTAAAATGTGAAGATTTACTTTTTAGTTCTATTTTTGTTAAGCTGTATTAGGTTGTGAGAAGTTTTCAGAAGATGTTGCGGGCATTCCCTTGGAAAGGGGACAGTTTAACAATTAAAGTGGTTATATTTGAGGATATTTGATTGATGAAATTAAACATTAGCTCCACCAAAACACATTGTTTAGGTTAAGCTTAATTTTTTGCTTCAAATAGGTTGACATCAACAAGGACCGACTAGTGACTTTGGAAGAGTTTCTCCGAGCTACAGAGAAAAAAGAATTTTTGGAGCCAGATAGCTGGGAGGTAATGAGAATGTGTTCCAAGTACAACATAGAGTAGCATTACCAGCACTCTACCAGGAAACCAAATGGCATGTCTGTGACCTTTGCTTTTTTTCGGTTCTGGGTTGGTATGTGTGCCGTGAAACGCCTTAGCTAAATGTAACTTAAAAATGTAGCAGCCTAATGCAATGCAGATGTGAGCCTTATGGGCCTCACACACACGGAGAAGGTCTGGCGCCACCCTGGGGATTCTAGAAGAGCTTTTGACACATGCTTTTCAAATGGAAAATGGACATTTTGTTTATGAATAAAGGGAATATAAGGGCTCAGCTTGGAAGCAAGAGGATAGTCTTCTGTAGTTGAGTTTTGCCAAAAAAATGGCTGAGAAATTACTTTTTTGCTGTTTGCAGTGAGTGTACCCTTTACAGTGTCATGTATGGGTATCCTGTTCTGAGAGTTTTTTAGTGAACTGTGCAGTTCAGATAGGAATTTCAGTGGGGAGATAATAGAAAATATACAATAGTTCCTGGCTAAGTATTCACACTTCTATGTATTTTCTTGCAGACACTAGATCAACAGCAGCTCTTCACTGAGGACGAGCTGAAGGAATTTGAAAATCATATTTCCCAGCAGGAAGATGAACTTAGAAAGAAGGCAGAAGAACTTCAGAAACAGAAGGAAGAGTTACAGAGGCAGCATGACCAGCTTCAGGCTCAGAAACAAGAGCTTCAGCAGGTACATGTATGAGAGCAGAGTATTTTTTCCCCTTTTCTGTACCCTTATATGCATAACAGCTCATGCCAATTCCAGCTCTGGAGCATTCTTTACCTTGATTTCTTGTATTAGTCCCAGCTGAATCCTAAACAAATGGTACCACAGCAAAACATAGTCTAGTATTTAGAATTACAGCAAACAATGCAAGCATCTCAACTGAGCCATATACTCACTAACCAAGACTTTACATAATGACTGCAAAATCTGTTACAAGTGTATTCATTTATGTCACATCAGAGAACATGGACAAATTTAAGTTTTTTAACTGCATATTTTGTTTTTCACCAGGTTGTAAAACAGATGGAACAAAAGAAACTACAGCAAGGAAATCCTCCTGCAGGACCAGGTGGAGAACTGAAATTCCAGCCCCGTATGTGTCTTGGTGTAGATACACAAACTTTAAAATAAGATTTGCAATGGAAAAGTCATTACAACTATATTTTCTGTTGAAACTATTAACCTAATGCAATTTTAATGCTCTCTGTAGAGAGGTTCACTAAACATTCTTGAAGAGGAAAGTATGTAATTCTAAAGTATTCCTGAAATCTCAGTGCTTTTAAATCCATAGTAAAGAAACAGAGTTCTAACACAAGGCATCAAAGCCAGAGAAGGAGAATTGTGTTGCATTAAAAATACTGAAGATCTAGGGTATCTAGAATTTCTGAGCATCCAGAGAAGAACAGGGACATACGAATGACCAGGTCTGGCTTAAAAAAAAGCTGTCTTAATCAAAGCTTTTAAATATCCTCAAGGGTCAATTTACCAGCAATCAGATGCAACATGACATGACAACTTAGTCTTAGACAGTATGAAAGACCAATTGCTTCAACACCTCAGAAGAAAGCAGTGGTGTAATAAACCACTGCATTTGCTCATTAGTAGCAACAAAATGGCCAGATATGTATTAGCACTTCTTATCTAGATTGCTCATGTTTCCTTTGTGCTTTAAATGGGCTCTGCTGCCCATGGATCCTAACTGAGCATTTTCTCCCCCTCTGGAAAGGTTGAAACTCTGCTGGCTTTATTGGCTTCCATGTTCATATGCTGACACAATCAGCAGAGCTCAAGAACTAGACATTGATCTCAGACATAGGCTTCATATCTACCCAGGCAGCCTTTTGAATACTAGAAGCTCTTAAATGCCCCTGCAGGGCCAACAGTGGGATTTCAAAGCTCAGGTGCTGTGTTCAGTGATTACACCTTTGTTGGTACCCTGAAATTCTCCCCGCTCAGTTCCATGAAGGGAAATGATGGAATTTCAGAACTGATTGAGTTTTGTCTTTCCTTTGCTTTGAAAGTGCCTCTGGGTAATTTCATTTTACGATTCTTAGTTCTAGGAGCCTAAATTCCCCTCACCAGATGTTATGTCTTTAGATACCTGTCAATATTGTAGCAGATGCTGTTCTTAACACATGTATTATTTGATGTAAAATCTTTCTGCAAAGTCATGTAATCCAGTGTCATAAGAATTCATTATCTTAGCCAGAACTGGTCACTACTCATTCACTGAGTCAAGGACATCCAAATAGACAGTATTTTAAATCTATAGGCCACTGGAGCTACTAAGGGTACTTTAAGGAAAAAAAGAATGCCAAAAATGCAGCTGCAAGTTCTGAAATCTTCATCAAACTATGAAAATTAGTATTATTCAAGCATATGCCAAGGGAGAACATTGTATGTATTGATGCAGTGAGGAGTAACATACAGGAGCAAGTTGTTAATTATGTGTTTTTCAAGCTTCCCATATTGGGATTAAAGGTCTCACAAAACCATGGTCTGTTTCAGAAAGAACAATCTCTAAAGAATCAGTGTTACTGTTTAAAAATATTTCACAGAAAACAGAAACAACTAGTAATCTAAGAAGAAACACTGAAAAATAATGCAGTCTGTTGGGTACTCTTGAGTCTGATTTCCTTGTTAGTCACATAGAAAATTCTTGATTCCATTTATAAACAAAAAAAAAAGGTTTTGTTGTTTGTTCCTAGGGATAGGAACTTTCCTTCAGAGACTTTGCACATTTGGGGCCAATTTGATTGAGAAGTTACAAATGTTCTATTCTTGTTTTACAGCTGGGGAACACCAAGTTGGAGATGCACCGAAACATCCAGTAGGAGGTGATCAGCCTTTACCACCAGGACATGTCCAAGAACCAGCTGTTAGAACTGATCAAGTGCACCCTTAAC
>JAOXXN010000065.1:13156354-13167090 GCA_026770055.1 Myrmophylax atrothorax
TGCTTTCTGGAAAGATGTGAGTTTATGAAAAGATGTAAGAGATCTTGTGTTCTGCCCTGGCCCCACCTGCCTCACTGCAACAGCAATTTCACTAGCGTAGTACTTGAATGTTCAATTTTCTATATTCATAAAAATAGAAACTCAACTAATTAAAATGCTACTGCAACAGCATTACAAGCTCAACACCACACACTTCTTTGACTTGTTCAAAATAGAAATCCCAGAGAAGGTGAAGCCTCATGGACTTAGTAACACATTTTTCTATAGGTTGTGTTCTTTACTTGGAGATTTGGCACCCATAGCCGGGTCTTGGCCACTTCAGGAATGGCTGGGGCAAGGTGTCTTGTGAGATCCACAGAACCTGATGCCCTATCCAGCTACATTAGACTTTTCCATCTCATAAATATATCTTGACTAGGAAAAACACGTAGGGTCGCATTTTGCAAACAAGCAAAGCTCTGAACTATTGCTTGTCCCTTGGTAATTGATGCAAAAGTAGGTAGCAGATGCCAAGAGCTGTCCCTGAGGGTGTTCCCAGATGTACTTTCTTGTTTACATCCTGAAATACCTATTACTGAAATTAAAGAGATAGTTGCCCCAAGGTTGTGAAATTAGAGTCCCATCTGAAAACAGCAATACTGACTATAGTTCGGTTACATTTCTAAAAAAAAATTTTTATATTTTTACATAATGAGAGGTAGGGAACTAGCTTGAGTCCTATTATTTATGCATCCACAGACAGCAAATATCGAAACCATCCACAGATACCCTAATGTTACCTAATGCCTTAAAAGCTACACTTGTCAGAATCGCTTTGTATCCCATACTAACACTTTTTATAATGATACTATCAAATACTATACTAAATAACAACCCTCACAATTGCTTCTGTGGTGAGGTACAGTATCTGTGAGGGAAAGTAATTCTTTGAGATACCCAAGCTTCTAAACCTGATACATTTTTCAGTGACAAAGGCAGGGGTAGAGCAGCACTACAAAATTGACCTCTCCTTTCTTTGCCCCTTTTCCATCAATTCAAGGAGGTGTTAGTCTGAATGACTGCACAGTGATTGCTGCTCAGTCTCTGTGCAAACAATTTGTATTTACTCAAATGTGTATTTCCTTTGACACATAATAGCTCACAGCTGGTACCTCCTAAGAAACCACCCACAGGGCCATTTCTGTGTTAAAAAAGATGATTCTACATGGAGTATACAGTTTCCTCCCCCTGTATTTCATTTCACACTCTCTCTCATTATATTGTCATTACTGTTAATAATACATTGAAGACTTCCATTTCTGTGCTATCATCAGAGACAGTGGAGAAAATAGGATGAAGGTGCAGGCAGCCCTCTAACTCCACTGTGCTCATACCAAACTATCCCAGTTTACAAGTTCAGGACCCACCTAGGAGGACAGGAGGAGTTACTCAGCCACGGAGTGCTGTCCTCTGCAAGCTTGTATGTATGGAAAGTCACAGAAAGACACTACATACTTCAGCATGAGTGAAGTTCCTAAGCCCATGTCAGTTCTACAGCCTGTGCAGACCTTACCAGTGCATTTAATGCCATGGAGAAATGACTCAACATCTGTTAAAACACACAAGGATTTCTCAGCTAACAAGCACATACAGTTGCACACCATTTCTTCACTAGAGGGAGTCTAAGACAAGGATTACTGAGCACTGTCCAAAGCTAATTAAGAAACAGAGTGGTGTCATACCAAAATAGGATGAAAACTGAATGATCCCTCAAAAGCCAAACAGCTGCTATGTTTCAATAGGGCTTTTATTTTCCTTTTACAGAAATGAACTTCTCACATTATGCTATTTCCTTTTGAAAGAGACCCTGAAAGTGTAAATAAACACTAAGCTAATGATGCTTTTCCTGAATGCAAATGCCTCTGTACCATCTAAGTACAGTACACCACAACTGGATAACAACTTGAGAATTACTTGGTATTTAAAAACCCAAGACGGTGACCAGGAAAACCTACTGTTTACCAGAATCCATAGTCCCAGAGTAGGATCCTATATGTTAGTGAAATAAAAAAGGCAATGCCGTACCATTTCTGCCAAAAAAATAGAGCTGGAGAAAACAGGATTATACAGCTCATTGTCACTCCTGAGGCTGCTCAAGGAACAGCTTCTTTAGAGGTAGATGGCAAGTTGGTTTACATTAGCGTTTCACCCTTCCAGGAATTCTAAATCTGGAAATTGCATATATTAGAGTCAGCTTAGGGATGCTAGGTCAATCAGTCTGTGAAGCTCTCAGGGAAACACAATCACCAATAAATACCCAATTAAACTGATAAAGATAATTCTGCTAAATATATGAACTGAGATAAAGGAATAGGGAGTTGTCATTCAGCCATGCCTTAAGATTTTGAGCAGTTTCCATGTATCTCTAGTTTAATTGTCTGTGTTCAATGTCTCACTTATTACTACACATAAAGCCATGGTTCAATTTCCGCTACAGAAGTTTTATACTTCTTAGTCTAAATACTCTCTTTATATGCATTTTATTTTTAACAAGGAAAGAGGAAAATCAAGTGCTGTAAATGTTCACTTATTTGTGTTCACTGAGTACTATGAAATGATCAAGAACTAAATAAATGACACACTGTTCACTGTCTAAATAAGTATCTGATTTTAACTCTCTACAGTGTTTTCAGACAAGAAAAATAATCAGCCAGTCATCTGTCCTAATGAGTAGATTGAGTTCAATCTACAGGCAATGACAGTATTACCATAATAGTCTTTATTAATTTATCTATTAATTATTTACAGGTCCCCAGTTGCATTTTAGTTGGCTCAGTCTTTGTATTAACAGCTGCTTGTCTTTCAGTTGGGCTGATTGCTTTCCTGTACATTAAACACTCTCAACCTCATCAGTGGTTTCCAGTGTCTAAATTTCAATTCTGATTGTATTACAATTTCTACATTGAAAACTGTTTCTGCAAATGATTTTATTCTAAGGCTAATAGGAGGGATCAGTGACTACAGCCAGCACTGGAACACTCCTTACCGCTGCTGTGATCTTTAGCTCCAGCTCCCAAAAGCAACACTCACATGCTTTTGCTCCTATTTGCTTAAAAGCAAAGTTTTCCTGTGGTCCTTTGGCAGCTGCAGGCAGGCTGGAGATTGCTAAGCCATCTGTGCCGGTACGTGGCACTGCAGACCTGGGCCCTGCCGGCTTATGCATGTTTCATCACAGCTCATCTTTCAGTCTAGACACGTCCTGAATGTTTCAGATGTCCCTTGGACTCCTCAGGACAAAGCCAGGGTGGCACCAAGTATGCACAAAGCATTTTTTTAATTAAAAAAAACCTAAACAAACAAATTAAAAACTCAAACCCAAACTGCAACATAGTAGTTACGAAACAGGAGAAAAAGTAGTGCTGGGATGAGATGCAAAGCATTCACATATTGCCACAAAGGACTGAAATGATGCAGTTTGACCCAGAAAGTGGCTAATACACATCATCCTGCATGATGCACATGTGTCATCAGCAGATCTTCAAGTTGGTAACTCCCAAGTGTATGATGATTTTTATTAAACAGTGGCAAACTTAGGCATCTAAATAACCCTTTCACAAAAAAATTCACACAGAAGAAACCTTAGAGGCCGTCTGGCTGTGCAGACTGTACAGTCACATGTGGGGCATAAGTGGTGGACTAAACACTATTTAAATAATTGCAGCTCTTCAATCCAGAGAATGTAACTGCATGTTTTAAGCAATAAAGCAATAAAATACTTTTATCCACTCTCACAGTCTAGTATCTAAACCTTTATAAAGTGAAGAATCGATTCAAGTTTATGAGTTAAAAAAAAATAAAAGCTAACTCAAGCTTATTTTAGGCAGCCATTAACAGTGTGTAAATGCAGCTCTCTTCTCACATAGCTGTTCTCATTGGAGCACAGCTCCTCAATGCTGCCCCAAAACTGGCTGCAGGGTGTCCAACACTTAGGGGTAAGTGTGCATTTAGAAACAAGTGTGTCCTTTTTAACTTACAGTTCATCAAATAATAGTGTTCAAAGGAAGCAAAGAAAAGAAGCACGTGGAAGAAGCTGTTTTGAATCAGCAGCTTGGGGGCTTTCATCTCAACTATTAGTACTAAACTTTTTATCTGAAGTATCCACAAGAGAGGAACGTACAAATTTTCTTCTGTAACACACAAAGAAACACTGGAAGCAATTCTGCTACAGGACCAGGAGGATCTGAAAGCTTTTCAGTTTCAGGCACACCTAGAGGAGAACGGGGCTTTCACGGCTACGCATATTGTTCACGTTTCTCCAAATGTACATGAGCAGGAGGAGGCAGAGCTTTCCACTGAAATAATTTATGACACTCATGACATAAAATTTATGACATTCTTTATAACATAAAGAATGACAAAAGTGTAATTCTCTTGAGAGGCCACCACCACTGACTGTCAAAATGCTTTGCCATGCAGTGATGATACAGTTTAATTTCTGAAAGACAGTAAGTGTTTGGATTTATAATTGGTAGAGCTACAGTGAGTGTTAAATCAGATAATTTTTTCAAAGCAAGGGTCCCCTTTAAAATTCCCAAATTTTCATCTCACTGTTGTAAGGATGGGCATTCTTTTCTTCAGAGCTGTGGCCTTCTACTCCAGACACTCTCACATGAATACACAGTGATTCTTATGTGTTCACAAAGAATTACTCTTAGTAATACTATGTATTTTCTCCAAATAGCTGTCTTAACTGTCATAATCAGCTGTCCAACAGCTGTCTTTTCCCCTTACAGGCCCACAGCAACCAGAAGGATGCAAAGCATTTCCCCAAAGAAGTCACATTCTCTTCAGAGAAGGCAGCTTAATCTCTCAAACACTGCTGGTCACAGCCAATGGATCTCTCTGAGGAAAGCAAACACTCTTTAAACACATCTTGAGTTCTTCTTCAGAGGAATTTAACAGCTGTGTAGGGTGCAACTGTGAAACCCACCTTTATCCAACCCTTTTCTCTTTGCCCATGTTATGGGCTTCCAGCATGGGTCCCCAGAGGGTCATGGTGCTCAGTGTCTGGGGGAGGGGGAACACCTCCATCAGCACCTTGCAGTGTTCTATATTATCTGGATAACATTTAAAGAAATCTGGCAACTTGCTTTTTAGCCCTACCAGTGCTGGATAAATGCAATATTTAATGGACAGGCCAACAGCTGCGGAGGCACTTTAACTTGCAGAGCCCATTCCTTCTTTCCTAAAGGAATTGGACTTTTTAAGCATAGAGATGATGAGTAGTTCTCAGAAGGACCCTCTGCAGATGCTGAAGTTAAAAACAAAGGGTCTCTTACTGGAGACGAAACGGTATTGCAAAGAAAACCAAATTCCATTTACAAGACTATGCAGTGCAGTTCACTGCTGATGCTGCACATTCAAGGAATGCTACAAGGAAATCCTGTCCTCTTAGTTTACAAAATGACTCTGTTATCCTGTGCTCTTTGGGCAGTATGTTTACGCTTTCCTCCTTGGTCCAGTTGAAGACATCTGGAGAGGGCACACTGCCTTTAAACCTGTGTTAGCTCTGCCATGAGTCAGATTTGCTCAGAGTCTGCCCTGGAGTGAGGTCAGCGTAGCTGCGTCCTGGATGTCCAGCTTTATAAGCACTGACATGCCAGAAATAGAGAGTTTTGAGAGGGCTGAACCTAAGGAGCAACAAAAGAACTGTTCCTGATCAGGTTTCACAGGATTTGTCATGATCTTAATAAAGTATTAAGGGGGGGGAAAAAAAAAAGAAAGAATCCCACACAGGCCTGAGTGTTCCACTATGAGACACCTACAGAGCACTGCACTTGCAAACTAATGCACACAGAAGAAAGGAAAATGTAGATCTAAATCTAGCCTAAGGACTAGCTTCATCTTGGCAAATAGAGATAGCCTGATAATTTCAGTGCCTGCAGCATCTGTATTCCTGCCTCCTCTGCTGGAAATCAAGGAGCCTAATCCATTGTGCAGACACAATGGTCTGTGTCTCCTTGAAGCTTCCAAGAAACTATTAAAGAAAAAAAAAACAGCTCTTGGAGTTTCGTAAGCATTTTCCTGAGGAAGCATACTTTAAAAGGTGACACTGACCTTTCAAGAAAAAAAAAATATTTCACAGCAGGGAAACCACTTTAATTCATAACCTTTTAAATTGTGCTGACGTAGCTGTTTTGGGAATCATGAGAAGGACTAGCAAGGAGAAGCTGGGAACTTCATAAGCCAGGGAAAATAAAATACTTACTTACATGTTATATTTTTTACAGATGCTCTGTAGGTGGATGAGTACTAAATTACTAAATTATTTTCATATTTAGAGGACTAGAGGTTTGTTGTGTTTAAGCTGTCAAAAGAATATTATTTTGAGAGACCAGATTTCTCTTGCTTCCTTTATAATTAATCAAATATATAAATACCAAGGTTATAAAGAGATAAATAATCAAGTTTCTTTGACCCCCTTTTTCACATCTTTATCTGCTTATCTAGCAGTAGGAAATACTATATAGTCTCTGTGTCTGTGTGCATAGAGTAAATGGTTTCTGACCTGAAGAGATAAAAATTTAGTATTTACTGGAGGAAATATAATCAAGGATAACATCAGACGAGCTACTGGTCCACTCAGACAACTGCTTCTACTCCATTCTGTGCTCCAGATAACACTACAGAGTTCATATTTGGGGGGAAAAAATGACTTTTAAAGTAATGTACCAAGCCTGGAGAAAACAAAATAAAAGGAGAGACTTCTAAGGTATGTATACTACATCTGTGGGTCCTTTCACTGTAAAGGCAGTACAAAGGACTATTTGGTGTAATTTGTAGGGGAAAATTAATTTTGTTTCAGTTGTCCAGAGTCTGTGTAGCCTGTTTGGGACAGGAAGGTGTAACTCACGAGCCCCTGACTAAAGTTTCTATGGAATTAGTCCTCGCAGTACTCCACAAGATATATTCACTTGGCACATTATTTTTGCCACTGAGAGTCCCCACAAAAGCTCCAACAAACTAGTATAAACAAAGGTTGAATTTAACTTGGATTTTTGCTTTCCTTGAATTATTCTATTTCAAATGGGTAAAGCATGTTATATCCCCTTCTATGAAATGCTGAAAGTAAAGTGGTTGGGAAAAAAAGCGCCAAAAAATGAGTTTCTGTTACTTTTAATCCAGCTATTCCACCACCAAATTACTTTCCATGAGATATTACATCAGACAAGATCTATTTCACTTTCCTTCTACCCTGTCAACCACAGGATGCAATTTCACATTTACCTGCTGTAAAATTCTAGTGGAAAAAAGCAGTATAGATTTTACATTTCATACTTGAGAAGTGTTAGCATCAAACCCTGTCCTGGGGTTTACTCCTTAACTAGTTTGTCCTCAAACTATAAATCTTCTCCTTTTTTGTAGCAAAGGAAGAGAATGTTTTAATTGGTGGGTGATGGTGAATGGGCTCAAAACAGCCTGCTCAAGTCAAGTGCTTAATTGCTATCATGTAGATAGGAGCCATACTTGGGTTATACTCCTGCTGCCAGAAAAATAAAACAACCCCCTTTAACAAAGAGCAGAATTTCTCTCTTTTAATATAAGCAGCATGACAATACTGACATACTCAGTGTCTTACTGAGTCCAGGTACAGAGCACCCACAAACCAGCACACATACCCTTTTACCATTGCAATTCTTTCCTCTGTAATAAATCACTCGTGGCTTAGTGCCCCAGGAGTATTTTACTGCAGCAGCTTTTTAATGGAAGACTTACTCTCTTGGTTTAGGAAAATCTCCTGTTTTCTCCAGGATGAGAAATTACTACACAAACCACCAAAGTCAATATGACTGTGTCTAGAACTTTCTGTATCAAATTTTGTACCTGACAACACCAAACACACATGTAGAACAAGCCTTTCAACTCAGGCTTACAAGCAAACTGTATTGTTTCATTATTGTTTGTTACCTGTTAGAAGTGAGTTTAAGCCTGGATACTAGTTTGCAAATACTCAAGCTTCTTTTAGACTAGCTGGATAAAGGAATAAGACACCCACAAAGTTATTAGAGGTATTGGGAGTCTTACCTAAAGGATATTATAATTTTAAGGAAGTAGTTTGGTATGTCAGAATTATATGGAAATTCTCAATTTTTCACTCCAGTTTCCCAGTGAAGGAGCTGTAGCTACACCATAAACTTTAAAAGTAAAGTAAAATAACTTTCCACTTATAACTCACTAAGGATCAAGTCAAACCTCTCAATTAAAGCTGATATGTATTTTTTTTAACTGTTTCAGGAAAATGAATGAAATGTGAGTGCCAGCACACTATTTCAGCCAGGCTTTCTCTGAACTGCATCCAGACTTAAGTCAATAAAATGACATCTATTGCATTTAGTACACTTTGGAGTAGTTTCTCTGAGAGCCAGTGTGAAAACCAGTGATGACTGGATATTGAGTAATACCTACTACTAAAAATTCTGTTGAGTAGTGTAAATTGGACAATACTTTTTAGCACAAGATTGTAGATTTTTCTATAGACAGATTAACTCCCTTTATGATAGGTCAGTATATTGAAATTAATTTTATTTCTTCCTACTTTGTAGAAAAAATTTAGCAGGGCTGTTAATAAACTGCCTCTGTCAGCAAATCAAAGGCACAAAAAACCTTGAAAGTTTTAGTTTTAAAACAGAGCTATAAAGGCCATTTTGATAATATCAGTCCTGAGCATGATCCACACCTCACCAGGAAAACATTACTGGAAGGTATGTTTATGTATATTTATTCAGCAGCTACTTGGCCCTGCATCACCTACAGAACTCTGGGTTTGGGATCAGCAACGTGTGTGTGTCAAAGAGGAAGAAACAGGCAGAATCTGTATTGTCCATCAACAGCATAAAATTGTCTACAGGTTAATATTTGTAGTTTTTAAATGAAGCTGGTTTTTGATATGAAAGTCACCTGAAGAAGGGAGTAAGGGATCTCTGGCAGTCCAGACAGAGGTTTAGTGATAAAAAGGTTTTGGCACACCCAAGTTTCACACTGGGCCTGCTCAAGGCCAAGTCCAAACAAGGGGAACAAGCTGGCAGGAAGTCTTTCATTTATAGTTGTCTCTTCAGGTAGTTATTTAATGTTACAGTGGAATGTGAAAATGACCATTTTAATAGTAAAACACAAACCACTTGGCCAACATGACACATTTATGGAATAGCTTTGCACACTCCACCAAGTTCACCACTAAATCATGGCCCTCAGCGCCCCAGCTTTTAAACACCGTCAGGGATGATGACTCAACCACTTCCCTGAGCAGCCTGTTCCAAGGCCTGACCATCCTTTCAGTGACAAAATTTCTCCTAATACTCAGTCTAAACATCCCCTAACATATCTTGAGGCCATTTGCACTTGTCCTGTCCCTTCTGACTTGGGCAAAAGAGACCAACACCAACCTCATTACAACCTTTTTTCAGGTACAACACAGGACAAGGCGATCTAAGGCCACAACATAAACATTAAAGTAATACAAATGCCTTAGCATAGAGGATTATACAATATGCACAAGGACTATATTCTCTCATACTAGAGAAAAGGAAATGAAACAAAATTTTTACTCACAAGGCACAGGAAGAAGTTCCCAGGAAATTGTGAAGCCAAGGAACAACACCACTATTACAGCAAAGGCACCAGCAGGGACTATTTGGGTCAGCTGCACACTCCATTAACCTAATAGTGCCCAACCCTAAGAGGGAAATCCTGGTGCTAATTAACTCCTTGGCAAGCTCTCTTGGATTTAAAGGCCCAGAATTTAAAATGGGGGCTGGACTTGAAGCTCATTGAAGTCAAAAGTTCCTGCTGCTGGCACTGATGCTCATTGTCAATTTTTGTGTTTTAGCTCTGCTCAGGAATAACATTATTGGGACTATAGCAACAACAATGCTATTTATATGTTGTGCCTACCCTCCCTTGTGCAGAGTAAACATAAAGGCAAAACTATAAGCAGGTATTGACCACCATTAAAATAGCAAACGAAAAAGGAAGAGCTAGAGAAGGAAAAGTGTGGCTCCCCTTTCCTGCCACAGCACATGCCAGCCCTACTCCCAGCTCAGGGCCTCAGCTCCTGCAAGGGAAGGAAAGAGAAGACATGTTTCTCTGTGGGGCCATTGTCACAAGTCCCTTTCAGTCAGATGGACTTGCTTATTTAATGCTGCTCAGCTTTGCAAGAAGGGAGTTGGTTAGGTAACCTCTCATAGGGTGTGGCCATTGGCATTTAAACTCCTAAGTAAGTCAGGCACAAAGGTTGACAGAGGCAAGTAGTGAAGAGGAGCTGCTGGTTTTGGTTTTTTGAAATTCTATTAAAACTGAGTCATTCCCCTGTGCTAACTCATTAAAGTCACGCTATATATTAAAACAGGGGCGTAAGCCAGAAAATCATGCAGCATACCATCCTCTGTAGGCACCCAGCAGTGCTTAGAGCAGGATGGAGGCAGTGGTATCTGCAGCCTCTTAAGAATGTCTTCTGCTCTTTTAATAGTTCTCCTGGGGGGTATGGAGGTTTCTATCATGTATCTTTCTCCCATTGCTGGATCAAAAATAGTGCCCTGACTCACTTGTCACAGGCAGTTAGACAGTCACCAGCTATGCTGCACACATGTCCCCCCATCTGCCTCAGTCTAGCTCACCTAAGGGTTCTCTCACCTCCAACAGCACCACTGCTTCAGTAGGGTCTGCAGTGTTGATTAAATCCCCCTTTCTGCTGCACACAT
>JAOXXN010000065.1:13222632-13235913 GCA_026770055.1 Myrmophylax atrothorax
ATGTTAACAGAGCAGAGCTTGTGAAGTGCCTGAGATGCAAAGCCAGTAACACAGCCTTACTATCCTTTACATGCTGATTTCACTGCTGGATCATCTTCTGCTTCACTTACTCCCTTTCTGTCACTATGGGAGAAACTGTCTTGCACACTTGCTAAAACCAGTTAGAGTATCTCAGCCTAAAGAATGCCGAAAAATGACTTCGCCAACTTAGGTTACCTTTACCTGATCTTACTGATCAGCTATTTATTAGCAGGAAGGTGCAGCAGCAGGACAGTTACAGCAAGCAAGCATTACTTGTGCTCAATTGCTGCAAACTCAACTCTACTATTTCACATTTACCAAACTATGAAAGCAAGTATATCTTTACATGGGTTGAAGAAAATCTGGCACATCCTTCCAAAATATTGCTCTGAAGGATGAGGCACTCTGTCTAGAGTTGCACCAGCAGCACTCTGCAGCAATGCACTCTGGAACACCACCTGGGTGACTGTGATGCAGACAGCCAGGAACGCAAGGATTACGTCAGTTTTGTACAATTTTGATTCCTGTCTGACTACGAATGCAGGGCAACAGCCTGCCAACCAGAAGGTGTCTACAGAATAACTCACAAAGAACTCTCAGCTAGCAATGATTAATACTTGGTTGATATTAATTGCTTTAGAGTTGTTCCTGCAGCATTAATAGACACAATTCATTTACATAGAAATCCTTAGATAAGCCAAAATAAATAACCAGTACCAGTGTGAGCCCCCAGATACTTTGCTGGATGTAATCTGTGCATGACAATTTGTCCTGACTCTAGGGACTACCACAGTGGCTCAAAGAATTTCCTT
Organism: Myrmophylax atrothorax; assembly: GCA_026770055.1. Classification (NCBI taxonomy): domain Eukaryota; kingdom Metazoa; phylum Chordata; class Aves; order Passeriformes; family Thamnophilidae; genus Myrmophylax; species Myrmophylax atrothorax. Next base: position 13,223,466 of record JAOXXN010000065.1, read on the forward strand.
CGAGGTGCTGATGCTCTCAGATTTCACACTCCTCAGGAGAGAGGACACAGCTGTGACTTTGCAGTGTCAGGGAATTCTGAAACAGCAAGGGCAATTTTAGCTTCCTGCCGTAGTCTCCTTTCCATCTCCAAAGCAACACAAAGGCAATTAAGCAAGGGCTGATGTCCAGGATCTGTCCCATGGTTTAAACAAGCTCTTCAGACACTATATTGGATATCATAAAGATGTCCTAATAAAGTAAGAAGCCCAAACTTGCTTCCCCTATCACATAGGTAAAGTTACACTGCACAGTAAAAAACATTAAGAGCTTTTCAGACTAATCGGTTAGTACTCAAGTTAAAACTCTCAGTGAAACAGCAGTTCTGTGGATGTTCTACTGGTTGTTATGTCAGTTTTTGAACACTCAAACTAACATGTTCATAAAAATTCTTCAAGCCTGGAGTAGGTTTTCAGTCATTAACTTACTCTTGCACTTAACAGTGATTTTTAGTTTGTTTTTTTTTTCTTATTTATTTCATCCAACTGTCTACCAACAGGCAGTCTCTCAGGCAGCGGGGTAGAGGCTTAGCACAACCCAAAGATACACGCTGAAACATGTGCATCAGAGTACCTTTTATCTTTTTACATCCTTAATGGATGAAAAACATTTGGGTGATTTACAGAACTAAATCTTCAGTAAATTTTCACTTATTTTCTTGTTACCACACATCTGTTTTATGCAGTACCAGCACAGCTCAACCTATTCTACACAATGAAACATCAGGTGTGCACCACAAAATACTGGTTGTGACAATTGTGTCAGCACAGAACTTGGCCCACATACTACAACCAAGGAAATCAAGCAAGGTAAAAAGCTGGGAAGCAGTTTACATGAGCAGATAAATAATCAGCATGCTATTTCTAAACTTGAAATTGTAAAATCAGCAACAGACACATTCTCAAAAATTGGAAAGGTGGTAGCAAAGATATTAATTTCACAGTTCTCACCTTACTAATGCTTTGACAGTGGATCTAACCACACTGGAAAGCAGGAACAATGGAGACACAAGAATATGAAACAGGGAGATGGAGGCAAATGCCACCGATGGGGAGAAGTCAGCCTTTCTTGTCAGATGAGCATGAACAACAAATGTCTACAAAGAGACAGATAGCATCATCAGTTCTTTGCCATAAAGAAGGAAACAAACAAAGCCTTCATATTTCATAAGCATTTCATTTACAGAATCTTAATTTATACTCTTAACATTTTGGGGGAATGCTGCATACTCCAGGCTGCTTCTGGTCCCAGATGACAAGTGAGCATTTTCCATTCTCTCCCAGAGGAACTGCAAATGTGTAGCAGGTTTGCTTCCTGTTTTCCTCGTTCCTCATTTCCACATTGCTTATACTTGAAAATGCAGTCGTAATTAACGCTACTTAGAAAAGTCCATACTTACTATAAGTACAGCTGCAATTGGTATTGCTGCATTCATAAAGACTGTGAAGGAAAACATGTAGGAACATTTAGAAACAATTTCCATTCAGACATGCTAAATGCTAACATACTACTAGAACTGCTTTACAATTGTATTTTTTATACTCAAGATAGGAAAATGCACAAGTATCTACACATATCAGCACATTGTTTTAAAATGTCTACAGTTTACTTTTCTTCTTGTCACCAGAACAGACAGAACTCAGCAGTGCACCCAAGAAGAAGATGACTAATCTACTGGTTTTGAGCTATGATCAGCTCACATGCCGCTCAGGGAATGACTGGGAGAAAGGTTGAGCTGATACAAGGTCTGGTAGGTGACCTGAATATCTGAAAGTGAAAGGAAGGGAGACCCAGCAGAGCTGCACAGGTCACAGTGCTGCGACTGCACCTGTGCTGGGCTGCACTTCTTGCTCTGCCCCATCCCACAGCCCTGCACAGGACTCCTGCGAAAGCCTCTGGCATTTATGTGAAGTTGTGAGCTACTTCTGGGGCACCACTGCCAAGGGCTTTGTGGCCCCCTTTGATTTTGGGGATGTAATTCAAGAGGTAAGGAAAGACTGGTAACTTTGCACTGAACTGTTGACTTATCTTGGAAGATTTACTCATAATTACTCCTGCTTTGTCAGGCTTGGATACTTTATAGTATCCTCAGGAGCTCTATACAGGTTCTAATGGTACCTAAATGTAGTAGAGCTTTGATTTCAGCTGGGCCTTGAGTTATTGAAATGCAAACAATGAACCAGTTTCCTTCCCGACCTCGAACAGCAGCTGTCTTGGTGCCTTGGATTCCCTACTGTAGCAACCCATACACTATTCAGGCACCATTCAGAGGTTATTAAACAGATGCATGGGGACAAGTAAGCAAATACCATCTCTATATAAGGCCCTCTCTTAGATCAGGCAGGCATATGGGTTAAGAATGTAGGAATAACCAGTTATCCTCTGGGAGGGAGCTCGAGTCAGAACTGGAGCTGTGATTTTACCCTCTGTCCTAGTTCAACAGGTGGGACCAGTTTATCACTGTGTGGGTGTGACCAAAGGTGTGTACTCTACACCCTCTACGTCATTTCTCATGAACTGTTAACAATGGACCATATGCAGCAGCTGCCCAGGGCACACGTGACCCCTCAGGCTGCAAGCTGGATGATAAAGAAGCCTGTGAGATAGGAGCTGTGCTAACTCTCTTCCAGGGAGTTACCACCTTCACACCCAGCCTGAGGGGTCATGTCTGGTAATGGGCCATCAATGATTCCAAAAATACCCCATGACTCACAGAGTCAGATCACCCATTGTGGAACTCCCCGCCCAGGGGGAGGTACTGGGCATTCCCACCTGAACCTGAGAGTAGATAACCTTGGGGTTTGGAGACTTCTGGTACCACTCGTTGGATCCAGAGGAGGACCAGAACCTTGACAGGAGGAGGAGACCACCACTCTTGACCAGACTGTGACCGTCATCTGCACCAACAGTTTTTTCCCTTCCTTTTCCTTTGGACTCGGGGGAACCACTTGGGGCTCAGTACAGGGGCTAACAAACACCATTCTCTTTGTGCTGGGTTATATATCTGGGGTTTGTGGGTTAAACCAATTTATCTTTGTATCATTGAATTTATTGTAATTTTTTTATTAAATTGTAACTCTGACTTATAATCTTTTTTGTGCGTGGTTCATTTCTTCTGCTGGTTTACCTTTAAATCAGCACACCCTGCATGTCTGTCCCCCCTCTATAGCAACCTTAGGATATTGTTTAATCATCATCTTTTAATGTTTGACCTTTGCTCAATTGTATTTCATGTAAGTAAACTATATAAAGAAAGAATATAGAAGCTATTGCTGAAATAGAATTCAAAGATCAGTACAGATGTAAAAGAAAACAAAAAAGCTAGCAACTTCTTTTGTGTTCAGAGTGTGCCTGTCTCTCTTTCCTACCAAGTATAGAAATGTTCAAACAGTATAAGCTCTTCCCAGTCACTTCACCTGAAGTGAAGTGTGATCATCAGACCCACAAATACTGCTGGTTGACTGTTTGGCCATCCTTTTCAAGGCATGAGCCCCTGAAAGTCTTTATATACTGTCAGATGTTTCTTTTACCTACATTTAAGATGATATTTAATGAATCCTGTAACATACTTATAAACTTTTAAGTATATAAACTCATAAGTATACTTATAACTCTCATGCTTATACAAAATAACTGAGTTATTTCGTGTATTTCTAATTGTTTGACAGAGGGTTATATTTGAAAATATAGGTATGTTAGTGTGTGCAATTCCAAAATAAAAGCTTAGCCTTTGAAAGACTAATACATATTAAAGCCTAGAAATTAATAGTTTACACCTCATCCTAGTGGAAAGAAAACCCACCTGTATTTTTCTGAGAAAAATGTTTTTTTCTGTGTTGTAATACAAAGTAGCTTCAGGCCAGACTCTCATTTCTCCTAATGCTCCTACTTCCTGCCAATTTTCACAGTTTCTATAAACTTGAGGCAGTTCCAGTACAGAAATTTTGAAAAAGGGGAACTTGCTGCCTGCAACTATGTCCTGAATTCCACCAAACCCTTGTCTTTGCAGTGTGCCTTTGAAGACTGCTGCAGGACATGAGTTAGGCTTTTAGGAATGAATTTGATGAGCGAATCTAGCAAAGCTGATAAACTTTTCAGCGATGAGACCTGCTCTTCTGCTGCCTAAAGTACAGGAGCATACCTGTCAAATATGAAGCTGGATGGATTAAATATCCTGCAGTGTTGGGAAAACAGACTGCAGTTAAGGCATTTAATGTGCTTGGTGGCTCCCAAGAAGTTGATCTGAATTTTGCTATTATGTGAGATCATAAGTACCTCCAAGGACTTCACTTCAAACTTCATTCAAGCAAACAAATCAGAGCCATTGAAATCTGGGGGTTGTTTTCCTTTTTATGTTCTTTTTTTTTCCAGTTATGCAGGTGTCCAGAATAATAAAATGTTTTCTAAAATAAATTCATTTCACAGCTAGGATTTTTTTGTTTAATTAGATCCAGTCAAAAGTATTTCGTTACTGGAAAAAGGCAGACTGAAAACTCGGAAAAATGTACAGTTGGTTCTGAATATTTTAGGGTAGTAACTACTGTTACTTTCTGGTGGAAAAGTCTGGAGCTATTTTGCTTATAGACTATGCAAAAAATCATAGAAATAGGTAAACCACTTCTTTCTTTTTTTCTTGAATATATAGGTCTATTGTCAATCCTGTAAAGCTGCAACACAGCTTTGATTCTGGTGGGTGCATTTCATTAAAATATAAGAAGAGCTAATTTCTACAAAAGCTTTTTTAGCACACAGGAACAATACCATATACATACAACGTGGATCCAGGCACAGGGATGAGGCATGAGATTCAAATTCCACGTGGTTGTGAAACAGAATTTTCTTCTGGTCTAGCCAACATCACCCTGAAACTTGTAGGTATATTTTCTATAATCCAATGTAAATATATTCCTTATGAATAAAATAGCTCCAACCACATTCTTTAATTCCTGTTAATAACTAAGTGTACTTAGAAAAGAATTCCAGAGTCTAATCAAAACTGTATGTAAAAAACATATATATAAAAATCTCTTTTCTCCTTGCTTAGTTCTAGCAACTGTCTGCCTTCCTCTTGATCACAAATACTAAAATCTTGGTCCTCTCCCACCTTTGTTTCATTCTTAACATATGTTCACTATAATATTAGCTAACATGTTTTGGGCCAATTATGCCTGTCATTCTAATTATACTTGTGGGAAGAAAAAAGGGCAGGTTCTCCTGTATTTCATATTTTATGTTCCGTTTTCAGTCTGCTAAAGGCCAAGTTTGTAAAGATCAGTGCAATTTCTGCTAGTCAGAGTGAGTAAGGAATCGAACTAGGCTGAAACAGTAAGAACCCTTCATAAGCGAAAATGATATGCACCATCAACATAAAGCTGCACTGCTTTACCCCAAGCTGAGAAGTTATCTCCTGTGTCATGCAAATACATAAATATCACACATAATACAAAACAAGAATGCAACTGAAAACTTATGTTTCAAGAAGCCTCACTAAATATTTAGAATTGTTTTTAATAATACAGGTTCTTATTTATATAATTATTTCTTTACAGAATAGTCAGTACTCCTGGGATGAATACACCTTTTCCTAGCTGTTACAAATGACACTGTGAGGATAGAAAATCTAACAAGTTTCCACAGCTCCTTCAGCCCTACAGCTGAACTGGTGGCCCTGACTATAAATAGATTTTAATGCCACATGAAGCACTGCAGACAAAGGAAACCCATCGCTCTTTATCTGGGTGCAAGATGGGGTTTCCAGTCTCACAGCCTCCAGATAAAAACTATTTTATGTCAAAACAAACTCCTCGGAGTTGAGAGAGCTTAGGATCCCCAGACAGAAATTCAGATCTCAGAAGACAACGAATACCTCAATTTAACATCAGTTGAATTCAGTGGGATCAGGAGCTCTCCCTTTGAGTGCATTACCTATGTGATCATTGTCAGTGAATGAAGTCAGCTTCATATCTCTTGGGTGAATGAAATCACATAATACTACTCAGACTGCAAGTTATTTTTCTAAGGACTAGTCTTCCTTCTTATTCTATAAGGTATTTGCACACATACCTTGTAGCATTTGAAAACTTCTTGCTAAAATTTTCCATTTCATTAATATCTCACAGATTATATGAACAGCATTCTTCAGTGTGACTTTACTAATTATTTCTAAAGCATTACAGTACAGAGTTCAATTTGCCATAGGTCTTTTTAAAAACATAATAAATTCTTAAAGCAGTTGAAAAATAATGAGAGAAAAGAATCTGGTTACAGATGAAATTGCCAGGATGCCCATATTTTGTCTTTCCAGGATATAGAAATGGTTTTAAGAATCATTTATTTTAATAAGAAATCCAAATTTTGAGTAAGAAAGTGTAAGTACCATCTGTTGGAGCTTCAATGCAAAGATAATACCTGTCATGCATTATGATTTGTATGCTCTGTACTGTGCAAAAGGCAGGGGAAAAAAACAAAAGGAAAACATCAACAAAGGCTTCCTCCTAAATGCTGTGTTATAGAGGAGAATATTCCTGCAGAATATTTGGACAGTTGTCCCTTGAAAGCTTTTCTCCAGCAAAAGTCAATGCTACGAGGCACTGACTTTCTCTTTTAGGCGTATTTCCCATACAAGCAAAATTCTGCAGAATTAAATGTAGAGTCTGACTAAATGGAAGGTGAAGAGTACAGATCAGAGCCTAAAGCAACAGAAATCATCTCAACAGAGCAATTGTAAACTCATTAGTAGCTAATAATGCAGTGGCACTTAGATGAGCAGTGGATTACAATGAAGGAAGAGACTTACTGGATATGGAGGTATAAAGGGCAAAAGACTTGAGGCTAGTCATTTCTTTCCGTCTGGTTTCCTCCACACTGCTGTGAAATATGTGTTCCCAAGCATAGAGTTTAAGTAGCTTAATGCCTCGAAGCATCTCATTTGTCTTCTTCAATCTCTCATTGGAGTACTCCTGCAACAATTACACACATACTTACTTGAAAAGTACAATCAAAACACCTGTTCCCTAAGCATAAGAACACAAAAATTGTATGCAGCCCCTTGTAATCAGCTGGGTATGCATCATTAGTTCTGTCCATTCAGATGTTCTGTTGCAGTGTTTCACAAAGGGGAGCTTCCCTACGGTTCAAGGGAAAAGGCCATTGGTTCACTTCCCTAAATCACATAGTTTGGACTGTAAATGTTAGTACTGTCAAGATTCTGATCACATGCAAGGCTGCCTCTCAGGACTTACACCACCCAACACACTGGCTGGATTTTGAACTGGGACACTGATGATATCCAGAGGAGACCAAAACACACAGGCAAGCTCTGACTGGGCACTGCTCTGACCAGCCAACATGGCATGGAAACAATCAAAGCAGTCTGGCCAAATTAGCAAGGAGTTGTGAACCCATCAGAAATCTTGGCCCCAAGTAGGGCCAGCTGGCACAATCATACACTGGTAAAGTTATACTCTCAGTAAAGCATAACCACAAGTTACAGTGCTTCCATTCTTCAGGCTTAGCTCAAGGATCTTTGTACCACACCATGCTTGCACAGTGCACATATTTCTATCCCAAACAGCAATGCTCCCATCTCCAGAAATTTCTAGGTGACAGTGATTGTCTGCTTGGATGCTGTGGGGATGAATGCTGTCCATATTTCTGAAAGGGTGCATACTGTTGATCGGAAGCCATTACTTTTCACACATAAAGGTGCACAAATAATTCTCATTATTACCCATGATTTGTAGTGGAAGAGATTTCTGGCTCCACTACAAGTTCCTACGGCTTCCTTGGCAGTGCAACAGTTGCTGAAAGTAGGAATAAGATTCAGAGCAGCTGGGCATAGTAATTCCAATGAACCAAAGTAACTGTCTTGGCAGTGATGCAGGCAATTCAAATTATAGACAACCCAAGTGAGGGATCAAGGAACAGCTCGGACTTAGCAGATTCCTAAGCTCCCCAGCTGAGGCCCACACCGCGGGAATTAGAATGACAGAGAATTAGTTTAAATAAAACAGTTTGATAGATTTCCACATCTGGGGTCCAAGTTTGGATGCAGCATTCCCATTTCCTTTGCCCTTGGACAGCTTGCCCTGCCATGGTTCATTCACTTGTGCCCTGCACAAAGCCATTTTAGTCAATGATTACTGACCATTTATATTTGCAAGTTAGAAGATGCTTGAAGTTTTTTTCCTCTTAAGGAAACATATTTGTTGAAAAACATACCCCCCCCCCCCCCCACCCCAAAATACATTTTTACTGTTTACACTTACCATGTTTTCACATTCTCGAATTTGACATCCTCAAACATTACAAAACATTTGACAAGCAGTTCTGGGTCAATGCCCACAGTTAGCTTTGTAATTCCAAACACAGATCAATGTATAATTACCAGAAGTGATATTTATATCACAAACGAAATTAAAGATACTTACCAACGTGCTTCTCTGGGCCTGCGAGAGTTTTGTTGCTACAAAGTACTGAACAGGTGCAAGGACTATGATTACTGCTGCTCCAATTAAGGCACTGATTCCAAGAAGGTAGTAGAGCAGAAGAATTCCTACAATTATCTGTTGTAAGAAAAAGAAGTGAGGGAAAGGTCTTGGCTTTACTTTGGGTATGTATGCACCACAAAGACCAGTTACAGGGTAACCAGACAGCACGTTCACACCAGCAGCTGCTGCAGTTGACCTTACCCTACGTACCACTCTGCATGGCTGGCACAGTGCATGTGACCAGTCAGGGTCCTCTGTCAGAGGAGCCACCCAGTGCTCCTCCCCAGCTTGTGCATCCTGTGTGTTTCTGTTTCATGGATGCCCCATTATGCACAGTTGTATAGGTTCACAAATCTTCTATAATTCAACTCTCACAGCTGATTAAAAGGACTTTATTTAAAAATAAATAAATATAGGGAGGAAAAAAAAATCTTTAAATAAAGCTTTATTTAAAAATACTTCCAAGCAACATATTGAGGTATTCTCTTTAGAGTCACTACTAAATATTTTTTCCCTATTGGCTGCATGACATAGCACATGTTTCCTTCAACTTATAATTCTTTTTTAAATTCTTTGACATTGCAGTATTTTTACATCAGGGAAGAAACCACATCTCCCAGTTTAGTAAGAACTCACTAATCTGCAATACTGGGACTTCCACAAGAAGGAGTGCTTCTTTGATTACTATAAAAATTAATATGAAATATTATTAAAAACACAACTGATCTTGCAAATGTTAAGATGACATTTTTGCTGACCAGCATACTAAAAGGAAGAGGCACATCATAATTACACCACTGAGAACCTCCACTTCAAATAATCTCTAACATGAATTGGCAAGGATCTGTTTTAAGGATTTATAGTGCCAGACTGACAATGACTGTTAAAAATGGGTTAGAGAAACAGCTTAAAAGACAAAGGTTCATCTTTGGATATGTAAGAATCTAGAAATAAAGCCACAGTCTGGATGGAGGGGGCTACTGTAAGCAGCTTGATAAATACTAACAATAGATACAAGTTACCAGTGTTAATTACCACTATTCTAATGACTGACTCCTAAACATTCTGCAGCATTGACACTATGTATTTAACAGCGTAAGCTGATACATTAATCAGAAGACATAGTGAAAGAAAGTTAATTTCATACATCATTTCCCTTAATTAAAAAATTGGAAATTACCTTAAAGTGTTACCTACTACTCTTGCTACATTTGCACAGTCTCACAACCTTCACATAAGCACTATCTTCCATCATTTCAAAGCTCAACAGTTATATGCCCATCTATTTCCATACATTTATGGGAATTGCGTGTTTTCATGAAGGAGTCCCTACTTCCCACATTTGTATGTTGACATTTTCATTAATTTAAGGTACAGAGAGAGAAAATACAGAACTTTTTTTTTCTCTTAAGAACCCTTTTATGCCTCTCCAAAGCTGAACTAAACTAAAACATGACCCTCAAAATGAGCCACAGTATTTACTTAGTAATTAAGCAGTAACATGAAAGTAAAATCCTATTATATACACACCAAAAATCTAGTAAGAGGCAAGGTTAAGTTGCAAATTAAAAATCTTATAGTGATGAGTAAGTGACTAATCTGCTTCCACCTGAAGCTGGGAAATTCATAAGTGTATGAAGCCAAACAAAACACACAAGGCCTCTGCCAGATATTCCTGGCAGAGCTCTCCTCTAAAGCATAAAACAGTCTTGGTATTTACAGATCAAGAAATTCATTCCCAATGGCTTCGTCATGGGTAGACACTCCAAGCACTCAAAGAACAGGAAAGCATTGAACAGTGTGCAGCCACTGCAGAACACCGACTCCCTGTTTTCCTGCTTTCCCTCATTACTGGTTGACTGTCAAGGACATTGTGAGACTGCCTGGTTCTAAAAAGAAAGCATCAGCTTCTCAGATAGACAAGGAGAAAGCTATCACAGCTGCTTTTTGACCTGTCATCCCAGAGTTCAGTCTTTGCAATAAAAATTTCATGTTTCCAATAGGTTAAAAATGATCACATTTTCATCTTCTATATAATGAGATAATAAGGGCAAACTTGTAAAATATATTCAGCATTGTGATGGGTTTAATTTAAGCTTCCTCAGTGACTGAAAGTGGTCATCAGAAAGTATTCCACACATATCCTTCCACGTAACGAGGGAGGATGGACTAGAGGAGATAGGAAGTGGTTTGTTTTGCTGTTTCCTGAGGCCTGGGAGAGCAGGGGGAATCGAGATGGTTTTGGTTCTTCGGCTGGTTTCCTGGCTTGGGATGTGGTGAGATTGTGGGGTTGTTGTACTTCTTTCTTGCCAGTTTGCTCTATTCCTTTTTCAGGTTTTTGATTGCATTTGCCTGCTTCATTTGTTTTGGTTTTGTTCTTGTCTCTCTCCATTCCCTGTTATTCCTTCCCCTCTCCCCTGTCCCCTGGGGGGCTCCCACATAGTGTGTACAAATTGCATACTTAGTTGTAGATGTTTAAAATATAATTTCTGTTTAATTCAGTTCAGTTTTGTTTGAGTTCTTGGTTTCTTTTTCCCCTTTTATTCAGTTTTTCTTTGTTTTCCCCTCTCTCCATGCTGGGAAGGCTTTCTGAGGGGGGGAGGAGGGAGGAGGGAGGAGACCGTCCAGGGTTGGTAAAAAAAAAAAAAAAAACACAACAAAAAAAACCCTAGCTCAAACTGAGACAGGCAGGCAAGCAGATTCCCTCCCATTCCATCTTCAGCTCTGCCCTCAGCCTAGCGGTCAGGATAGCAAGAGTAGGAGATACCTGTGAGACTGTTTTCAGTCATCCATCTGAGCCCCAAAGGAAAACATCTCTCTTCCCCTCTCTTCATCCCAGGCTGCCCACTGGCCTCTCCATTCAGCACCATGGCTGCTGGTGACTTGTTAGTCCGTGTTGGGACTGGTTGGCTAATTGCAGTTAGCTGTAAGGCCACTACAGATTGCTAGGCTAAAATTTGGTAACATATAGGCAGGACTATTTGAAAACAGCTGTTCTAAATGCCTGTGGAGGCAAAGAGGATATGATTATTCCATGGGAAGCACTCACTCACTCACGGGGGTTTTTTAAAAGCCTTTTCATGCTTACATGGCATAATGAAAGAAATAACTTGCAAGCATTCTAACAAGGAAGTACACACAGTTGAATGCAAAAATTACAGAACCTTCTAAGCAAAAGACAGGGAGACAAAGGTTTTGACTTGAACTATTCCTTGCCAGACTAATGATAAATTATCTCAACAAGGAACCAGGGACTGTATGGCAAAGCTGTAGTTTTTTGTACATAAAAATACTTGGGGTATATCATGAAGCCTGAATTAGTTTGGATATACCAAAGCAACAGGTTTCTGTGGTGTTTATATTCCCGAACAACATCTAAAAGGGTATGCAGTCATTTTCTTTGTTCTAAATACAGCAGACAGTAATTACACATTTAAGACTTTGTGCTGGTTTAAAGGTAAACCAGCAGGAGAAATGAACCCAACACCAAAGAGATTATAAGTCAGAGTTACAATCTAGTAACAATATTACAATAAATGCAATGGCACAAAGAGAAATTGGTTTTAACTCACAAACCCCAGAAGTATGACCCAGCACCCTGGGGCACAAACACAAAGGGATTTGAACTTCGCATGGTTCCCCCAAGTCCAAAGTAAAAGGAATGAAAAACCTGTTGGTGCAGCTGATGGTTGCAGTCTGGTTGAAAGTGGTGGTCTCCTATCAAGGTTCTGGTCCTCCTCTGGATCTGACAAGTGGTTCTCTGAGGTCTTCAAACCCCAAGATTATGTACTCTCAGGTCCAGGTGGGTGCATCCAGTACCTCCCCCAGGGTGGGGAGTTACACAATGGGTCATCTGACTCTGTGAGTCATGGGGTATTTTGGAATCGTTGATGGCCCATTAGCAGACATGACACCTCAGGCT
>JAOXXN010000065.1:13242079-13261952 GCA_026770055.1 Myrmophylax atrothorax
TTATCAGAAAGTGTATGGTAGGTTAGCAAGCTATTGCACAGAAAGTAGGCAGATCCCCTCATTCCTTCAGTGAACAGCGCATTCCTCTTCCGAAAGCCAGGCATGTACACACAGAGAAGAAGCCTAATCAAGACTAATGCTGGTAGAAGGTAAAGAGGGGGAAAGTTTCTTTTCCATCAAAGACTGTATATCCATTGACATAGTAAATCAGAAACAGCAAGAAAAATTGTCTTCCCTAAGCAGGTCCTCTTTATTCCAAAAGACTACTCCCTTGTAAAGGAGGAAAAGCAGAAATTGATAAATATAGGAAGACAACCCATAGGAGTCTGTTATCCTTCAAATGACACCAAAAAGAGAAGTTAGAAATCAGGTGCAATGGTAATTTCATTACCTGCATAATTAAGAAGCAGAGCTAATCACAGTTCATTACTTTGAAAGTGCCCCCAACCTTGACTGAAACTTCACAGTTTATCAATTCAAGGAAGCAGTCTTACAACGTGCCAACTCAGTAAGCTTCAGTTAAATGCAGAATGACATTTATAGGATTTCTGATATCCTTCCAAAACTCTAGGACACTGAGTAACTCCATATGGTAATTTGTTAAAAAAAGTGCACTGCTCATCATCAGAAAGGAACAGTTAACATCCTTTCAGAGAAATTAGTCTCACTGTTTTCACACCTCAGGTTTCTGACCACCAAAAGTGACCTTCAGAACTTGTCAAAAAAAATTCCTGGAATGATGTACATTATTTTGGCCTGCAGCATCTCATTCAGAACTTTTATTTATGGTCATTACCTTCTAGCAAGTTCATGAGATCACCCAAGTGCATTTTGAAGCATGTCTACACTTAATGGGAAAACAGCACACTTACTCCAGATTATATTTCACAAGGCAACACCTTTGGTGCCACAACTAGTTGAGAGGCTGGCTCACCTTGGAAGACCTTCTGAAACTAAAATGTCCGTCTTCCTTTTTCTCCTCTTGGCTCCTACAAAAAATTGATTGCTGGCTTGTCCTTCCACTAAAGGCAAAATTAGCAAGAGGTCTCTTTCTATTCCCTTTCAGACAGCTTCTTGCCATTTACATTCCCACTGTATTCCTTGCTCAGCACGTTTCTTCTTGCCTACTTAGTTTCTTTGCTGTTGACGTTTTCAGACCTGCTATAACACTTTATAAACTATATTTCACAAAATCTCACTGTCTGTACATTTTATTAGATGTGATCTGCACCTTGCAGTTAACTTCATAGAAACTCCATATGGCAAGTTCATACAGAGGCTGAATTTAGTTTTTAAAGCTGTTCTTTTGTGAGGTGATGCCAAGCCAACTGGAAAAAGAACAAACTTCTCCCTATCCCTCCTTGCACCTGGGTTGCTCCAACCTGTACGTTTCTGTTGCTTACTGTGCACTAGTTGGGGAGCTAACTGGATCTCTTCCTGAGCCAGTTCAAAACACTGACATAAGAAAATCAGCCCAGGAAAAAAATAATGGGCCAAATCAGACCATAGAAGTGCCCACTCAGTGCCAGAGATGGTGCAAAGGAGAAAACAGAAGCAGGTGAAAAGGAAGGTGAAAGGAGGAAGAGTAAGTCCTTTTAGCAGTGGTGACCCAATAGGTCACTTCATCTTCCTAAGAAACTGAAGTCTTAGGGTATTTTTTCCATCTCTTTTTACTCCACCTTTTGGCAATCATGATAGCTCCTGCCAGTGTGATTGTTCCTATAGTAGGAGCACTATCTATACCCTTGACATCAACAGGGTGATTATTAGTTTTAAAGCAGAGAAATGTATGCTTACCTTTGCAAACAAGTAAACAAGACAATGAGCAAAACAATTTTTGAAAGGATCCTCTGTTTCATGAGAAGAGTGAATGCTTACAATAACACACCCAGGGCAAGCTTCCTGAGACTGTATCTCCAACCTCACATAGCAATATTCCTTCTCATGAGAGGAAACTAGTCTGATCTGTCCACGCAACAGTCTAACCATCTGTTGAGGTGCCTGGAAGCTCATTCACCAACACCAAACAGTCATTCTCCATAAATATCTGATCACTTCCAACTGTGCCTGACTATTCTTCATCCGTTGGCCAAACTAAGGAGTTGTCAAAGGACTTTTGTTTGCTATGCAACACTGACGGAATTGAGTGCATTTCTTAGGTTTACTCCTTTCTTCAACTTTTGTGGCATTTGTTACAAGCACTGAGATTCAGACCAAGGCTTGACATGAAAAAAGCGAGTAATTATGATTCCATTCCTGTAAATCTTTGTTCAGACAAATGTTTCTTATTTCCATAAGGATGCATCTTGATAATCATACACTACTTCCATGCAAGTATGTGCAAGCATTCAAAAAAATGTGGAAAATTTCTCTCAGTGATACTCAACAGTGCTGAGTTTCACACTCTGAAAATACAGAATAAAAACTATTTCAATAATTTATTTCTTGCTCCCAAAGGTACATTGTCAGATGATAATATTTGCAGCTCAGCTAGCTGCTTTGACTTCAATCAGAGCTGTATATAACCATTTCAGCAGTTTGTAGGGCCACTGAACTCACTAATGAATTAGTTCTCAGACAATCCCTCAGAGAAGGCATTCATACAGTCTCCAAAATCAAATCAAATCAATAGAATGTAAGTAATCACTGGTCATACCCATTTCTTTAAATCTGTATCAACTGCAAAACTCTGTACATGTCAGCAACTATGTTCAGATAGAGACATTCAACTGCAATTTTAGTTATTTGCACCCTAGAGGGATTTTAAAGCCTCATAGTAACTCAAATAGGCTACAGCAGCATTATATACTATAAAAAGTCTATACTACAGTAAAAATGACTTTCTCTTCCAGATTATTCACAGTCTTACAAGTTCAGCTTTGCTAATCAAGTCAACTTTGACCTTTGCAAGATCTAAGCGTGCTTGTAAATGTATTCGTGCTGTAACTGATGAATAAGGAGGCAGACTCAAGATTGTAAAATTAGCCCAGAAGCTTTAGAAAATATACCACATTTTGGAAAATAAATGGAAATACAATGGAAAATTATAAGTACAACTAAGTCTTCTCCCATGCTACCTGCAAGGCCCGCGTCCTTAACTGTATCAGTTTAAGAGCCACCTATAGTTTCCTGTGCAGCATTCATATATTTAAATACTAACTAGAAGGTGAAACAGTATATAACTGAAGAATAAGAAAATTTGCAGAATAAGAAAAAAGAAAAATCACATTTGAGGAATTAATTGTTATTATTTTAGCAGTTCTTCACCATGATTTCTTTTTATTTCACTACATGATCACCAAGGGAAAAGTACCACCTTTAACACATGAAAGAGTTAAAAAAGCTTCTTATGAAGGCAAAGTTAGAATAACACAAACCTGGGACACAGGGAGGTCCTGATTGTTAAAGATACTCACATAACAGCAAAGAGAAAGGCCAGAGCATTATCAGTAGTGAACCACAAAGATTAGAGATTGTGCTATATACTACCAAAGGCAGCAATGGAAGCAACATGATTTCAGTACTGTCCTACGTATACATCTGGCTAGTACTGCTAATTACTGCAGCTAATAATACTTTTTGTTGTATGTAAAAGAATATAATTTTTCCCACAAACATGTTTGACCAATCACGCTTTTGTAGAAATGAGATTTTGGTGCAGCATTGATTCCCATCAAAACTTTATATAAGTGGACAAGGAGGGAAAGCGAGATGAATATTCTCATTATTCCTTCTAATACTCGCTTGAGAGAAAAGGAGGACAAACATACACATAAACATCATGCACACACTTGCTGAAAGCACCAATATGTTTTCCAAATCTCAGACACATTATCAGGCCATTATGGTTTACAAACTCACTGAGCACCTCTGCGTTTAAACTACAACAGCTGTCTAAGTACACTTGTCAGCCTGCAGGAAACACATAGAAATCACTGAACATATGCTGAGCCTTTTGCAGCAAAGGCAAATAACCTTGTTTGAGAAGTTGATGGAACTAATTAGATGTTTGATTTTCAGAAATGTCTTTAGGGCCATTCAGTGTCCCACGTTCCTGACAGCTTCAGGATAACACCACTTTTTATAAGTGCCAGTAGCCTTTAACCAGTAAAAGGCTGAGCAAAAGGCCACTATTTAAATACCTGAAGAACTCAGACTCACACAGTCTTAAATACCAATACCAGGCATTTTGCTACACTGGGCCCTATGACTTCCAGAGCTTTTTAAATAATGAGTTTGGTGTATCCTTTGAATGTGTGACATCAGCAGATACTCTTAATAGTGAAACTGCTAATCCTAACATTGCAATGTGGAAGATGCTACCAGCAAAATATAAGGGTTATCCCTCTTTTAATCTCTTCTAGTGTGAAATGATTAACACTCAGAGACATTCATGTCATAAGAATGTTCTGGGGTGTCCATAAATATTGATACTGGAATTATAAATAAACATGAAGAGCATGATAGAATTTAAGACGCTGTCATGCTCTGACTAACTGCAGCACTAACTAAAGCAGTTAATACTGACTATGACACCCATGTGATCTCAGAGTTCAAGCTCCAAGGTGGTTTATATCTGTCACACAGGGCCTGAAGGACACAGCAAATTTTCTATTTCTTCATCTTCAGTTTCACAAAGAGAATTCCTGTTTGAAAGATACAGTTGACTCACTACAGCATGTCCTTAATCTAAACTACTTAATATGTAGATGGGTAAGAGCTGTAGTCACAGCTTACTTTGCTTGTCCGATTCTCTCCCATTGTGTTGCAATTTTTTCCAACACCCTCAAACTGAACAGCACATCAAGTACAAAATGTTTCCCCTAACTTATCTTTCCCTTCATAAGACAGCATTTCAGAAAGCTTGTTTTTCACATCTATGAGGCTGTCAGAGGCAAATAATAAGGCAAGTTTCTCTTTTTTTTTTTTTTTTGACTCACTACAAGCAAGGATACATTCCCAGCAGAAGAGCTGGTGTATTTCTTTCCAGAGCAGACCAAATTGCCTACATATGTGCACATATGTGGGAGTTTTCCTGAACACCCCAGTCTGTTTACAGGTAGTTTGAATAGAGAGCCTTCATTAGAAAGATATTTTATCTAATCCAGCAAAAGCAATTTTCAAATGTAAATGTCATTAGCCTCTCAGCAGAAAAAACTGTGTGTATAAACCAGATGAAAAAAGACAAAGTCTCTGGGAGGCATTTAAGCTAAACTAAAATCCACCCTTATGTGTCACTCTTGGACTATCACCATCAGTGAATATTGCTGTCAGGTGATCCCAAAACAGTGTAAAAGACAGTGATGAGGCTACTGCTTGGCTAGTGAATGAGGGTACCAAGGCTGGATGAAGCCCTGCTTAAGCCCTATCTGGACCAGACCTGAATTTTTTTCCACAGGCCAGATCTACCAGACACTTTTATAGGAAAATTAACTATGACAATCTATAAATTGTGATTTGATACAATTTCAGCTGAAAGAGTATCCCAAACAAATTGTAGAGAAGCAGAGCTCAACAGCTTGAACAGTACTTTGCTGCAACACAGACCTAGTCTTAATTTTCTCATTTCCTGCTTTAACTGGTTTCCATTGAACCTACTTGCTATATTAAAGTTTCCAAATATTAGGATAAGGATTGCAGAATGGACAGACAATTAATTTTAGCCTGAGGCCTTTGTTAAATTTTCTGCAATTCAGCTGATGTATTTCAATGTTTACAGTGCACCTAATCCAAAGTGTACTTGAGTGAATGGGTATATTTCCATTAGTGTCAACAGACTTTGGAAAAAAAGTCTTATATCAAACACTAAGCTGCAGAAATAAACTGATCTATCTCATAGAAATTCAGTCCAAGTGACCTCAACTTAAAATGAAAACATGCTTCCTGAGTTACATTTTTATTTTTAGTTAATCAAGAAATACATCTGCTTCTTCTTAGAGAATATTCATTTAAATAGTGTCCTTTAAAAATACATTTCAGTTGATCTTTAAAAAACTAACCTCCTCAAAGACACTAGTGGAAATTCTTTGTCACAGTTAAATTACCTGTCATTTTATTACGATGACAAAAGCCTGCTTTAATCCTCTTACACATCACTAATTTTTGGTAATGAAAAACCGAGCCTATTAAAACCACTTTTCTGTTCTAGAAAGCACTCAGTCATAGACTCGATTCAATCTCTACTGAAGACTGTACCTAAAAGACTCAAAGATTAGCTCAGTTAGTTAGAGCATGGTGCTAATAACCCCAAGGTTGTGGGGTTTCACTTAAGAGCTGGGCTTAATGATCCTTGTGAGTCTCTTCCAACTCAGAATACTCTGTGATTCTGGATAAAATACTTATGATATTAATGGGATTCTGGGTATGCTTCACTGTTATCTTTAATAAGGTTATTTTCCAAAATGCAAGGCTGACTAGATACACGGGTCACGTACTTTGCCCCACACAGAATCACGGAATGGTTCAGGTTGGAACGGATTACAGTGGGTCATCTGGTCCCACCTCTCTGCTCAAGCAGGGTCATGCTAAAGCACATTGCCCAGATGGTTCTTAAATATCTCCATCAAGACTCCGCAGACTCTCTGGGCAATCTGTTCCAGTGTGTGGTCACCTTCACAGCAAAGAAGTTCTTCCTCTTATTCAGGTGGAACTTCCTGTGTGTCAGTTTCTGCCCATTGTCTCTTGTCCTGTTGCTTGGCACCACCAAGCAGAGACTGGTTCATCCTCCTGACATCCTCCCTTCAGATACTCATATGCATTGATAAGGTCTCCTCTTAGTTATCTCTTCTCAAAGCTGAATGTGCCTGACTGCCTCAGCCTGTGCTTGTATAAAAGATGCTCCAGTTCCTTCATCATCACTGTTGCCCTCTGCTGGACCTGCTCCATCACAGTATAAAAGTGGGTAACAGGCAGTACATTCATACCGTCATTTCTAGCAGTCACAAACACGTTGCAGAGCCGTTTTATTTACTGAGGCCAAACAATACACAGTCATAGCATTACTTTTTTGACTCCTCTATTTTTATGACATGTTGACAGTACCTGTGGGCGGATGGTGTTATTTCCTTTTCCAACATTGTGAACAATCCCAGAGATGCAGAGTGGCCCAGCGAACCCAAGCAAGTCAGCCAGAATACGGAATGTGCTACTGAGAAGTAAGGGTCTTCCAAATGCACAGCAGAGAGCACGCCAGATGGATCTGGATCCTTGTGGAGATGATGATCTTTTGTTCTGTTCAGAATAAAAGAAAAATTACTAAGAATTACGTTATACATTAACCTCAGGTCTGATAACTGATTAGTATTTTTGTCACTGTAATTCATTGACAACCATTTGCAACCTTTGAGCTAGAAAAGCAGAGGAACTACAACTATTGTTTCATTTCTTTTTATAGAGTCAGAACAAAGCATTAATTTGCACTCCTCTCCACTTCACAGAAAGAACCATGATTTCTTTCCTACCCTTAATAAGTGTGTTGTTTGTGGCCTGCTGAGGAAGAAATTAAAAAAGGAGGGAACTGATAGGTTTTTTTATTCTGGTGAACACAAAGGCTGAAAACCTACACTCTTTTCAGACAGGATGCAAAACAGCTCTCTCCAAGTCTTGAATACACTCAGCTCCAACCACGGAGTCAAAATTAATTTGAGCTGAGGTAGTTTCAGCCTTGAATTCTCCTACGAACAAACTGTAATTGAAATAACATGGAAAAAAAGAGTCCTGCAAGGCCTCATTAATACTGACTCTGTAATTGAATGTTTCCAAGGTCTTATTAGGAAGAAAAATGGTGTTCGGTGAACACGGTCCGTAATTACTTTCCCCATCAAAGTAGATGCCATATGCATTTTACACACATTTAACTACCAATGTGTTTGACATGCATGTTTAGGTAGAGAAATTTCATTATTCACTGAGTATATGTTGTCTTTGTATATGGAAAGCTGTGCTAATGGATACTTCATTTGCATCATGGTTTTTGATATAATATCATGCTTATTCCACAAAAAGTAATAAAAATAATGCAAGCACTGAGTAAGCAGAGATGTAATTCCACACTTTGCACACCTTCTGTGCTTCGAAGGCCTCATTAAGAAGAATGTAATTGGTCAGAGCTCTCATAGCAATGGGAAGCTTGCCTATGGTTTTCAAGTCTATTGGTTTTTTATGGGCAGTCTTGATGAATGTATTCATCCACCAGTATGTTCCTTTGGATAACAGATTCACAAATGGCTGTAAGAATCGAACACCCAGGTCCTGGAGATCCTCAGGAGGTTTAACTTCTTTAGGAGTTTTGAAGAAGACGTACCTCTGAAATTCAGAAAAATAGCAACAGAATTACACTAAATGCATAGAAAATAGAAGTGCACCAAGAATAGATAAGGACATTGCAGATAACCAATGAATAAGTCTTGAGACTTCTGAGAGTGTATATGGAAATAACAAATGTTTACACTGGCCTAAATAGCAAGAGCAAGGGCAGACAGCTGTTGACTTCCTGTTGTCAAGACAAAACTTTTTCAAACTTTCACCCATTTTAAAGCTCTTAAAAACACACCCCTCCTTTCTGAAGGGTACTCAATCACATATTTAATTCAATACTAGCCATGATTAAAATCCTTTTCATCTTTATAGGATTTCTGCATATGCTCCAACCATAGTTGGACAAATAATTCACAGATCCTAGCAAAAATGGTGATGGGGTTGGGAAAGGCTATCTAGAAGAACAATGAGAACAGTGGAAAGGATGGAGAAGGTACAGCTGGGATTCAGTCAAACAAGTCAATATTCCTTCTTCTCAAAGGAGACTGAGGAAGGCAGGAGAAAAAAATGTGAGGCCAGTATCTGCTGTTTCTGCTAGCATAGAGGCCTCAACCCCCTACTTTTATTTTCTTCTTCTGTCCCCCTCCTCTGCAGCACTGGCCAACTCTCCATGCATCCCTATCCCTTTCTTCAGCAGCTGCAGCAACAAGCCACAGAAAAAAAAAATCACTGTTGACTACCCTGTTCAATCCTTTAAGAACTAAAACCAAACAAATATAACAAAACAAACAAACAAAAAATGTGACAATAGGCAGTGACCATTTTTTATTCTTCTTTGTGACCCATAATTCTGCAGATATTAAATCTTTTTTACTTATGCAGTTCTATTATGAAGAGGTTTATGAGCAAGTCTCTCTGATGCCACATTTGGATTTCACTTTTGCCACAAGCCAATCCACTGGTGCTCATTTATGATATAAATACTGAATAACCAGCATTGAGGTACTTATTCCTCTTCATTTTAAAAATGTTACTACAAAGGCTGCTTTCAGACATATTTTTTGTCCCAAGTTATCAAATAAACACACACACAAAATCACAAAAGAACAAACGCAGGACAAGTACAACTTGCATAGCTGAATGCATTAGTGGAAAGAAATCACATGAGGAAAGCAGCAAGAAAATTTACATGGAAATATTTCTTCCCCTCCTAAATTTAATTTGTGCACACACTTATGTGGGTTCCAGGTGAAGGGAACGTTGGCATTTATCTATCCAGCAGTCTCCAAAATCATCTCTCAGTTTAGATTATGACTCCAGACATCACAGAGGGGAAAAAGAAAAAAGATATATCTGTGAGGAATCCCAGTTGCCCAAATAAATCACTTATCGTGATTGTCTCCTGGAAAATGAGAGATGCTATTTGTGTGTCTAAGATAGTCTGTGAAAGAGCAGACAGTTCCTTTCTACCAGTCTTCCCTTGCATCAGAAATACTCATCATGACTGAAACAGAATAATTTAAAAATTTAAAACAAACTTGAACAGATGAAATTGATCTTAATTTAACTGCAACAGAGTCTGGCATTTTTTGAAATTATGTACTTATCTGGCCTAATGCAATTGGATTAACCTCTGATTCTCAAATTGATTTCTAACTGGATTTTTCTTTCTTCTTTAGAAATACAGTTTACCCCAAGTACCCAGAAAAGGGAACAAAAAAAAGAAAGAAAGAAACAGTAACCCAAACCCCAAACCAATAAAAACCACAGGAGGAGACTTTTATGATAGTAACTTACCCTCACCCTGATGACATTAATTTCTACAGCCAGCAGCATTCCATACAGAACAACCAGAAGTCCTGTGAGGCAAAATCGAAGCTGAGAAAAACCAACCCCATTATCACAGAACTTTACAAATTTGATGGTTTTAGTTATGAAAGCTAAAGTCCAATAGAACAGCAGTGCTGTAGAGGGGAAAAAAAAAGACAAAAACAACTTAATCAGCTCCACAGTTGCAAAAATATACAATAGCATTATAAGATGCTAAGAAAGAATGCAACAGAATATATAAAACCAGAGAGTACCTTTCTCATGTCAAAACAGAAGCCTAATTCAATTCCACAAACATTAAAATATCAAGATGATGTTAGTTCTAAATACCTTTTTATTAGATCTAGTGATATTTGAAAAGTTTCACAAAGTGAAGTCTGCAGAAGGAAATTTCCATCTGCTGTAAACATGTATCCACATGATGAGTTCAAGGGAGGGTGCTGCTCCACAAGTGAAGGTGCCAGTCAATGATGCTCTTCAGATTTGGTTAATGCTACAAGACCGCTATGAATTTGCCTTGAAGAAAAATTCTCTGAAAATCTCTGGGAGGAAGGCAGGAACAAATAATAAAATACTTTGTCCAAACAGCTGCTGCACTATTACGTATATTCCATATATGTAATTTACAACGTAGATAAAGCAGCCACATCGAGGAAGCATATTGTGGCATTCATAGAATACAACTTTCATTTTTTAGTTATACTGAACTTCCTGTCTAGGAGTGCTAATGTTACCATCAATTATAGATAAATAATTGTCTTGGGTAAAGCCATCGCTAAACCCATAACAATAATCCCTGTAGTAAACTCTGGTGATGTGGAAACACTCTCCAAACCATTCATCACACCATAAGCCAGCTCCAGTTCCCATTCTTAAGGAAATGCCTTCCAGGGTGATGTTCTTTTTCTTTCACTGCTGCTCTATCTGCCATGGTGCAGAGGGACTGTGCCCTAACTGCCCAGAAAAGCTTGGATGTGCTTTCCAAGTTTTGCCAAAACACCAGAGAAAGGCTTGAACCAAACCATTAGCAACTGTAAGTCTAGCTTAAACATGGATAATCATCAGGAACTTGTACAAATTTCAAAGAATTCATGGTGTTCCAGCTACCCTGAGGTACCCCAGAAAGCCCTCTGGGGATGTACTGTGGGGCTACCCTTTCCAAGCAAAGCTAAATTCAACACAGAGAATCCATATCGGATTTGGGACTGCCAATCCTGCTTCTGCAGAAATCAAGTTAAAACCTCTCCTTTAATGAGGACAGTGACTGGAACAGTACAGGAATACTGTACAAGAGAGTCTATCTTCCTATAAAATTAACAGGCCAGTGTGTAAGAACTGAGGGTCAGGTATTTGAGCGCTGTACTTTAGCCGCCGATGCAGCTGCAGAGAGGATTTAAGAGATATACTTACCAAATTTCTGTTACAGAACTCTAGCTTTGTTATGCAAGGCTTTCTACCATCTTCCCAACTTGTACTGCACTAAATCTAATCATCTCATCCCATTTCAGGCTGCTTTCCTCCTTTGAGGCACTATTCCTTCCTATTTGCAATATCTGACTATAAAATTTCGCTTCATCCAAGAATACATTCCATTCTGTTCTACTCTTAACCACCTTTATCTGTTAATCTTTGTTTTGCCTCATTTTTCTTGCAACAGGCTGAGAACGCATCCTTCTGGGAGCAACAGGGACTTACACAAACATTGCAAACCAAAAATATGCACCCGCAGAGGACCTCCAAAATAACAACCAACCCACCAGGCACTTATGTAGAGCTCTTGGAATTCTAAATATGAACTAGCAGAGTCATTCTCCTATTTAGGATTTAAATAAGGATCTATACGACCATTTATTATTATTTTTATAATATTTATCTAACTTTTATCTAAGAAGTGCCAAACACAACATTCTCAGGTGATAAGTGGCCACCCACTTAACTTGACACTTTTGAACACAACTGTATATAATCTAATCTGGTGAATGTTCACAGGCCCCTCAAGACAAGGCTCTTTGGAAAACACAGTTACAGGTCTTTCTTTTAGGCTGTAACTATACAGGGGATGTTTTTATCATCTGGCTGGTGAGTGCATATTGTCTGAGCGCTTCTAGAAATTATCGCTGAGAACATGCACTGATCTGAACTGCCAAGTAATCAGACCAGAGAAGCATTCATGCATTTATTGGATTGCTTTAGATTTATTCTAGATGCCTAAATGACCTCACTTTTTGGGGGGGCCATGTAAGCTACCTTATCCCACAACACCAGGGTGTAGATTCTTGCCTGGGGCAGATCTCTGAAAATTGAGCAATGTGAAACTCAAACCCTTCCACACCTTCACTGAACTGAGCCCAAACTAAAAAACCACACACTTAACTGGATGGGATTTATTAACTAACCTGTGTCTGTTTGGAAAAAATTTTTTTGTGCTAAGCAATAAGCACTATTTTTATATGATAACAGCAAGTTCCCTTTTAAAGAATAAACTAATTCCAAGGAAAATAACTACAATGTGAAGGTTCAAGAATTTTAAATCAGAAAATAGATTACGGTCTAGTAGTGGTAATGCAGTCATATAATTAAAATTTGTTAAAAAAAGACAATTTTCTTAAATCAAAAAATTCCTGTGTTCCCACACTACTATCCATTTCAGATTAAAACCTCAAATTCCTATTTTCGTTTCATAACTTTCCCCTACTGTTAATTTCTGAGGTTTGTTTATCTATAAAACAAAGAAACTAGCTTAAAAAGCAGTGGAATCAAATGCTACCATTCAATAACATATTTTGAATGTTGAGAAAGCTATCAGATTTTCCAATTCAGTATGAAAACAGTTCTAAAATGTGTCCTGCTAAATGGTATAAATGTTATGCATTTATGTAGTGCAAAGAGCATCAAAATTAGTATTATTATGAGGGTATCCTGGTAAACAGTGTTACATGAGAACAATTACATTTGTTGAAATATAATTACAGGTCAAAACCATACAGAGAAAAACAGATCAAAGTGTTCCAATAGTCAGAAAACTCAACTGCAACCCTGGAATCAATCATCAGCTTCAGAGAATAAATATTTCAAACCTTGTCAACTTTTTTTGATAAGAAATAATGACTACTTCAAAATAGCCAAGTGCCTGGGCTAAAGCTGAAAGGCAGGATCAGTAGAGGAACTTTGAGTCCTTATCTTAAATACAAGGGACCATGCTAATGCCATGGTATCTGCTTTTGGCTTGTTTACAAAGAGCTACAAAAGAACTTGGTTTCTTTAAGGCACCAAGTGATTTTTTTAAAAAAAAAAAAAGAAAACGTCTCAAAGTTTCCCAGGATTGAAAATTTCACCCTGTTCAGAATTAATGAACTGACCTCTAAGGGCACACTGCATTGCATCAATGAGTGTTTCCCTGTTGGGTTTAGTAAATTTTGGATAAGGCTCTGTTACCCTTTGTTTTATGCAGCTACCAACTCTGCAGAACGTTCATCCTGCAGCTGAGGCAGATGATGCCCTGCACTTTGGTGGAAATCCACTGATGCTCAGAAGCAGCAAGATGCCATATCAGATCATTTACTTCACTCTGTTTGTGTGTGTGTTCAACAACAGAGCTCCTCTACCACATTTTAGTAACAAAGAACCCTCTTTCTCATACACTCAGCAAAAAGTTTATCACCAAATTTAGCTTTGCCTCATGGTTCCCATTTACCTCATAAAATGAGGCTCTACAGGAAAGCTGCTTCATGGTCACACTGCACTCTAGTGGGTTGATACTTGAGCATAGCTGTAATTTAACTATCTCATACTGGGATAATTTGTGATAATTGCCTCATCCCACACATCAATACAGAATACTTGCAATTAACATTAAAAGATGACAGTTCTCTCAGTTGTGCAGTTAAGAACAAAAGATAGAGACCTCTGGAAAAATCTGTCTTAGTTTCTCTCACAAACATAGGACAAAGAAAAGAAAAACAAAAGAAAAAATAAAAGTCAAAGATCACCAGTTTGTGAAATTTTGGATTAAAATTCAAATCAGAACAACTAACTAGAAAAGACTGTGATAGTCCAATATTCTTTTTTTGCCTATGAGCTAATAAGATCAGATTTTCCAAAGGAGTCTATTCCTTGGAAATTCTTGCAAAATTAAAATTCATCCATAATATTTAAGTGTTGGCATTCATTGGCATATCTATCTACTATTCAAGTATTGTCCAGAGCTTATCCAGCAACAGTTCTCTAAATTACTGAAAAAAATTATCATAAAAGAGAAATCTCTACAGAGCAGGAACTATGCAAAAATGTGTAATCAACTATCAGATGTAACTTCACTCAGTTATAAAAGATAAAAAAGATCTGACTTAAAAGAAGGATACAAGAAGAAAAGCAAACCCAAAAAAGAAGACACAAAGTTGCTATGGCTCGACAGAAATCTAAATCTTCAGAGAGGAATTTGGTTTTTTACAAGAGTTATGGGCTCCCGTTGCAGAAGAGGATTCTCACCAAAACATGCAGTTCAAAACAATCTTCAGTATTTAAAAGCTTTCTCAAATTCAATTACTACAGACTTTTTCCCACCTGACAAAAACTAGAACAAAAGTTTGATACACAGAGCTACAATGGCACAAGACAAATTTTAGCAGGATCTATTAATACAGAAAAGTAACTCAAACAAAATTTGATGAGCCAGGACTACTAAAGAAATAACAGGTAACAAGATGACTAAACATAGAGACGTCCACAGCCTGCAGTCTACTGAAACAGAATTCCGAGAACATACATGACTATCAACAGCAATGGATTTTCTATAGCTACAGTTTATTTCCAATCTTGAAAAATACATTTAGTGCAGTAGACAGTTCTCATTTTTCATTCAAAGGGTGCTAAAGCTGTTTGCAAAGGGAGTTTTAGGAATATTAAGCAAGAATAAGCAGGCAAAGTAATATATCCAGGGTCATACTGAAAGTCAGACGTTTCATGCCTTTACTCCTTGTGTATTTCAACAGACCATACACACGAAGACAGCTTCACTCTTATATCATCCTTAAACACAACATGTTGACAAGCAGGAGGACTTGAACAGCTGTTAGAGCTAAGAATTTGCCATGCTACTTTTCCCACAAAACCAGGTTTTCCTAAAGAAGCTTTTGGCTCACTGGATCCCCAGCAACACTATAAAGAATACTATTAGAAGTTACAAGCATTGAAAACAAGCAACAGTTTAAACATAGATATAGGTGTAGCTTTATTCCTACAAGCCAGCCCCAAGACTGTAATGACCTGTCACAGAAAGAGCAGACATGCAGGACCACAATCACACTCCCAAGTCGGGTAAGTTTTGAGACGTACCAATTAACAGCTTTGGGAAATTGGATGTTTCGATATTGTGGTAATAGACAACCGATGTGATGGCTGCCAAAAACGCCATCCCAGCTGGCATGTACAGGTGTAAATGGCGTGATTCTGAGACCCTTCAAAGGAAAAAAGTGAACATATATTAAAAGTCAAACCCTCTTAGCTATATAAATGTTTCTCTTTTAATTTATGAATTGTATCCTGTACTCAGCTCTGATGCAGGATTTTCTAGCGTGAGTTATGGATGCAAACCTCTCAAAATTTTAACTGAACTTATGTTCCTAAATCACATAGTTGCATTTCAAATTGCTCCCCTGTGCTGAAAATGAAAGGTGTGTACTGCTATTTCCTACTGAAATCAATTGGAACATTGTTTAAATTGGGATAAGCAGCTCAACTCCAAAAAGAGAAAAGTTAATTTAAGCTAAACTAGTTTAGGAGCTGTCCATCAAAGTATGCAAATAAGAACAACTGACAGCACAGTTCAAGATTTTCTATAGAAACACTTTGTGGAGATGTTTCATTTTTTTTCAGTTTGGGAGAAGGAACAGCACCAGAGCATGGGAATTACAGTGAGGCCTGTATTCAGTGACTGCCAACAAACAAAACCTACAACTGAATCATACATCCTTACATTTTGTCCTATAAAGCAAAACTGTCCTGACACTGCTTCAGCCAGCAGCAAGGGGGGTCCTGCCAATTACAGCTCTTTGGTTATATGGGAATTGTTGGGCAATGTTGTTGGTTTGTGCAGAGTTTGGTAGAAATATGTTTGCCCTCCTCCCTCCTTGTACTTGTCATCATCTCTTTCTTCCATTTTCTTTCTTTCACAACAGGAACAGAGTGCCCTATGCTGTCAGGAGGTACAATTTGCTGTCTCCCAGCCAACTTCCAGGAGAAAAAGCATCAAGAGGAAGACTTCAGGACGCAAACATTCAGGGAAATTCACACCTTGTCCTCTGAACCTGGATTTCTTCTTGCTGCAGCAAAAGCTACTTTTGTGTAGTTTAGAGAGACAAAAAGGGCTGTGCTGTCAGGGAAATGGGAGATCATTACAGGACCTCACATGCCTGAGAACAGAAGACCCCAAAGGTCTAACATATCCATAAGAGCTTGAGAGGACCATTTCCTGTATATCTACTGTAGGTAAAGAAAGTCCTCTCTCACACGGCGATTGAGGTGAACTCTGCAGAGCTGGCTGGAGGCATGATGACAGCTTGTGTCACGAACACTGAATTTCTCTTGCTGACAATGAGATTGTATGTGTATACAACAGAATGAATAAGGATTCTCCAGTCTCTGAATTCCTTAATGCCAGGAGGGTTTGTATATCAGGGCTGATATCTCAGCAAGAAAAAAAAAGCAACAAGAACAGATTTCTTCAAACAGCCTAAGCTTCAGTAACACTGCAGTGGGAGGTTTTTTAAATCTGTTTATTTCACAGTTGCTGGAATTCCCCTATATAACTGTATCTCCAATAGGCTGCTCCTATTGCTGAGATGCCAAAGCCTTTATCACCCAGTTGCTGTCAAGAGGACTTACCAACATGAGCCATTTTGGTCTTAGAAAGCTGATGAGTCTCAAAACTTACTTTTATTCACCAGAGCACTCACTAGCCTGCCAAGTCCTTGGGGAGGCACAGCTGTGGGATGACACTCCCCCAGTAGAGCTCAGAGCTTTGAATCTCATCAGGTGACACCAATTACTTAACAGCAGTGTTCTGAGTCAAGTTAAATAGCAAATAAACATAATGACAGGGACTGCTGAAGAGCTAAATAAAAAAGAAAACAAAAAGCAGGAGATTTTGCTCTGATCATCCTACGCCCTGATAACTCTGAATAAGCATTAAAAAAATCCTTTTAAAAAAAGTGGCTCTGAGAAACATCCTATTTATATATGTTTAAGAGAACTTATAATAATGATGATGATATCAGCTTCTACAGCAGAAGACTGCAGTGCCTTTCAGACTGGTTGCTGGATACTTGTTATATAGATGGCTAATCAGGGAGGGTTTGTTCTATTTATCAAGGAGCCTCAACTTCATAAACCTTGGGCTGCAAATTTGTAATAGTTATGAAAATCATAGATCTCTTCAGAAGAAGATGACCATATCAATTGTTATACATCATTAAGTTTTTTGTTAATAAATCACTGTCCTGTATCACTTGTTTCACTTGGAATAATTTTCCTCTACAGATTTCTGTTTAGAAACATCCTAAGCTGAATGATGGATCATGCTCCCATAATATGAGCTGCTCTGCCCCAGGTTACAGACCAGACATACTGCAAAAACATGAGAAGAAACTCTGTGGGGTATGAGATAAGGCCCAGTACATTCACTACTTTTATTAAGATGAACAGAACTCAGTTTGGGGTGGGGGGGAAATGGTATGACCTACTGTGCACATGGGAGTTCCTCCTGAGTAAGGACTGTGGGACTGGGTCCTTGGACATAACACATCACGAAAATGTCACCATCTGCTTGAATCATTAGGATTTATCTATTATTACTCTTTGGAAAGACAGTGTCATTAAGCTGAACTAAAAATTATTAAGGTCAGTTTTGCCCCTGTACATCACTTGGCAAGGTCTGTGGAATTTCTGATATACAAGGTCGGTAGGTTAATCACTAAGAAAACAGATCATATGTTTATAACCACAAAGAATATGGTCTAGATGAGAATTTAGATAGGGAGAAAATATCTACCCTGAAACCTTTAAACTGCTCAGTGCTACCAGGAGAAGGCAGACGCACACTTACCCATCAGACACTATGCCCTCTGCAATTTCACACACCAGCACAAACAAGAGGATAAAAGTCAGTATCCAGCGTAAATTGTGGCCTGGAAAATGAAGCCATGTGCTGTGATGTATGTGTACTTTGGAACTCTGACTTCCCCATCCTAAATGAGAAAAGAGAATCATAAAGAGCTTTCTTAACAATAAGAGTGACACACAAAGTTCCTGCATAAAAACCTCCCCAAACATACATGTAACAACCTAGTGTACCAACATTGACACAGCTATGTTGTTAAACAAACATGCATTTGGATATTTTCAGAACTATGTTGTCATTACTCCACTTCATATGGAATAAAATCATTGACGCAGAGAGCACACAGCCTTAAATTACTATACTTTTAGCAACTTACTGTCAAGTAATTACATCACTAAACACTTTCCAAATGTATTTACAGGTTAAATGGACAACAACCTAACATGGTGACAAATACGCACAAACACTATAATAAATATACTACCTTTTTTTCTTCAATTCTTTTAAAAGGTTAAAAAAGGAAGTTAAGGTGTAAAGCAGCTCATTCTCTTATCTAGTTAAAAATTAACAATATTGAGAAATTCTAGATAAACACGGAGGACCCCAAGCAGCTGACCCCGTTTTAACAGTCCTGGTTGTTATTTCCGCACCGGACCTTTTATGTTCCCGAGGATCGGCTGTTAACAGCCCATAGGCCATGCCGGGGCCCTCCAGGCTGGGGCGAAGAGGGGACCCGGACAGTGACAGCTGCATGTGCTGAACCACCGGGCCACCTACCGGTACCCCCGGGTTTGTGGCACCAAAACGCACCCGCCGCAGGTACCGCAGAAGTCACAGCGGGCAGGACCCGGAATGAGGAGGACTACCCGGCGGGTGCCGCTCTGCAGTTATTACAGGGAATATTATTTCATAACGTAGGACTTACTCGCCAGGTTTTCTGGCGTTTAATAGCACATTTATTTCTGCTTCCCGCGCTGCTCGTCAAAACCAGCAGCCAAATCCTGCGGTCTCCTCCAGCGCGACCCATCCCTCCCCTGCCTGCGCAAGGGGTTTCAGCTGCGGGAGCCCCGCAGGCTGTCCCACCGCGGAAAGCGCCGGCAGACGGGGATGGGCACCGCTGCCGTGGCGGAGAGCGGGCAGTCCCAGCAGAAGCAGCCACCGGAGCATCCCGCAGCTCGCACCGCGTCCTAACGCCCCCCGCAGCCTTCAGCATCCCCGCACGGCACGGCGGGCAGGACCCAGGCCAGGGGACACCCGGCAAGGAGAGGCCAGGGAGGAAGCAGGAGACGCGGCACAGCGCGGCAGCGAGGGGGACGGAAACCCTGGGCGAGACAAAGCCAGGCGGGGGGACACGGCAAGGCAGCAGCGAGGATGGGGCATAAGGAAAGGGGGGTAGGAGAAGGCAAGGCACAGGGGGACAGGGCAAAGGGGATCCGCAGGCGCTCACCGATGAACAGGATGGGGAAGGTGATGAAGAGCAGGAAGACGTGCGGCACCACGTTGAGCGCGTCCACGAAGCAGCCGTTGTTGAGCACGCCGTGGTCCACATTGTAGGCGGTGGAGTTGCCCTCGTCGCCGCAGAAAGCCAGGGCCATGGCGGGACCCTGCGCGCAGCCCAGCGCCGCCTCCGCCTCGGCGCACATCAGGCGGGGCCGGCGCGGGTGCGCGGCG
>JAOXXN010000065.1:13271579-13285103 GCA_026770055.1 Myrmophylax atrothorax
TAAAGAAAGAATAGCTGAGATTTAACGCTCAGATGTTTTCTGCTTTCTAAGAAAATGGTGACATGCCTCATGTAAAAGTCACTTGGCATTGTCCTACTGTAAAAAAGGGTAAGCATTTTGTCTCTTTGTGTCATTTATAAATCTAGCTACTGTTCTCCATCTATTTATTATGTTAAATATCTGTTCATGTACACATGGGTTTAAATATACCATTAGAAAAGGCAATACCAGATAATTTTATCATTGAGAAGGTATGTAAGCCCTGACATACTTCAATACCACAACAGAAAAAAAGTTTCTGCATCTGTTTGTCTGGCTAAAGAAATGTGAATATTGTCACAAGCAACCAACCAAACACACACAGCTTTCCTGTAGCAGTACAATCTAGGATGAATCATTACAACTTAATGGCAACTTAATACAACTCACTTAACTTTTCCCTGTGAACAATTCAATGAGAAAACATGCCCACCCCCTCTGTTTTAATCTCTGACTGTTAGCAGACATTTGTTGCAATCAAATTCTCTATTCCAAGAAAAAAAAGCAACATTATAAATCATGTTGTACCCACCTTTAAACGCTGAAATCCCTGATGAGAAATTTGTATGTTAGTTGGAGACTAGACTTACGTGTCCTCCCCTCAATCTGGACTTTGTGTCTTGACCATTTGCATGATCTGTTGATCAAAACATGCCCTGATTCCTTTATAACAGTGGTGACTTTTTAAAAAATAGATAATTTGTCCATACCCAGTTGTATGAGATATGTGATGGGGAAGCTGCCTTCCCCTATGTGAAGAAAAAGCAATCTGGAGTTTGGAGCGCAATGGACAAATCTCTGTCATCTCAGTTCCTTCTATTCTCTTGAACAGCTACAGTCTCTGTATGAATGGCTTGATATTTGTGATTGTTCTGAACTGGAATTCTCTCACCCAGCTTGAAGAACTCTTCAGTTTTTGATTCCTGCCATGCATGTCACTCCTTTGCACTAAGATGGAGCTGCCTGATTTTCACTAAGGAACAGTCTGCATTTTCTTCTATTCTATCGGACTGATACCTCACATCCAAAGATCTGCTTCACTACAATTCTTTGTGAAAAATCAAAATGGAAAACTGCATTTCTCCTCTTTCTTTCCCTCTATCCTGTCTTGCTGTTGGAATTGCTGCTAATCAAAATTTGTTTCTGGGTGTCTCTACTCCAAAAAGTCCATGCTTAATGCTGGGAGGCGGAAGTAGGATAGCAAAAAATACTGATATTTGAAAAATTTTAATCTGCTTAGTTTCAAAGGATAACTCCAAAAAGCGATTTCGCCCTGTCAGGGAAATACTTATCACAAGATTTTAGTCAAAGCTTAATTTTGTGCCCAGTGTTTCTAAATAAATGTTTTATATCTAGTGTTCTTTGCACTCTGTTAAGTGGCATTAATGCTCAAGAGTCTCAAGCTGTTGCCAGCATGAGCATGGGGTCTCAATCCCCCTGTGGCTAAAGCATCCAGAACTGCTTAGGGGAATGGAAGAAAGAAGAAAGCAAAACCTCAGAAAAAATAATTTGAAACTCTCTAGGTTTTGGGGGCGTGTGCAGCTTTGCATAAGGAATAACCATTAGCAACTTTCCCTCTCATTTCCTTATTGTTTAGAGAAGTCTTTGTCCTTAAAAAAGCTGTCTGATTTCTATCTTACTCAGTTTATGTTGGGAGGATCTCAGCCTCCTTCTCCCAAACTATCCTCTAAGCTCCACATAAACAAACTCTGTTATAGCTATTGAAGACTAATGAGTTTTACTGATGTTTAGAAGAGAAATGGTGAGAAAAGATAAGATGAGGACAAGTCAAGAAAATGGGCAGTGGGAGTTGGTGGGAGGAATAACCTTCAAAGATTATTTGAGAAAATGAGGAGGAATGAAAATTCAGCATGAGTACTAGAACATCAACATTAACAACTTTCCATACTAAGCATCTCCAGGGCTGAGGCACCCTTTGCCTTCAGATTTTGACTTCAGGCCCCAACCCAGCAAAGTACTTAAATGTGAGTTGTATTATTGAACTCAACCTATGTCAATGGGATTGGCTCATATGCTTGAATTTAAGCACGTACTTAAGTGCTTTGCTGGATCAGAGCCTTGCTTGTTCTAGTCCATGGTTACCTTCTAAGTGGTAAATATCTATTGAGCACAATTCAGATGTAAAAGGGATACCCACTGCTAATGGTGCAGCAGGTTTTGTGATACTGGATGAAGCAGTTATCTGCACGACATCAAGACTCCACATTTTTTTCATGTAGACAAACAGTCTGAGTTCAACAAGAGCCATTCAGACTTAGGTATATGAGAGCTGCCAGTCTGCAACATACTTACATGAAATTATTTACTTAACACTTCCTTCCAGTGGCTTTTACACTAATAGTACAGCACCTTCATTGACGTTATGATACACATCCAGCATCACAGTTCAGAGAACATTTCTTAATTGTAATCCATGATCCTCTTAAAGCTTCACATTTCAAAGACTTCCTTTCTAGAGAACAGAAATTTTATTGATTGCTTTTCCTATGTCTGTCTCCAGTTCCTCTTTCACCCTAGAAGCTTTCAGTATAGACCAAAAATAGCTCAAGTTACCTTGTTTTAAATATAAATAGACCCTGAACTTCACCAAAGTGCTGTACTCTGTCCTTCAATAACACAGCAAATGCAGATCTAGAAAATGAGGAAGAAGTATTTCAGCAGAGGCCCCCAGTATTCCAACAGAGGCAAACTTTTTGCTGCCTTCCTTAACAAGGAAAGAAAACATGCTAGTCAGTCTCCATGAAAATAGTTAGCATGACTTGTGAATAGCCCACCTGAAGCATCCTCAGATTTCTAGTCTACAAGAAGGCAATTTTGAAATCCATTCCAGAAATTTTGAACGGTAAGAAAAAAAAGAAACCTCCTGAGAACAACGAGCATGGCAAAAGATAAAATCAGCAGATGGGCAGAAAAATACTGAAGGTCAAACTCAGTATCAGGATCAAACACTTATTAGCTTATCATAAACTGATTGCAAGGGATTTTAGACTCATCTGATTTATGAGATTGGGTTGGCCCCGTACAGGTAAGAAACTGGCTTTTGTACACTAGACCTAGTCCATTAAATTGTGTAAAGGTGACTGTTCATATCCACACAGATCCCAGGAGAACATTTCCGTGATGAACGTTGGCTGAAAATTCCACAGCAGCTACCCCAATGGTGACCACACTTCATCAACATCAACATACAGCCAAAGCAAACAGAAAACCTCTACCACCTATTGCATATCAAGATCCTTATAACTAGATAGACATCTTTTGACACAAAACCATAATTTTCAATGTTG
This sequence comes from Myrmophylax atrothorax, assembly GCA_026770055.1. NCBI lineage: Eukaryota > Metazoa > Chordata > Aves > Passeriformes > Thamnophilidae > Myrmophylax > Myrmophylax atrothorax. The sequence continues at coordinate 13,274,927 of JAOXXN010000065.1, forward strand.
TTTTCAAGGTAAGAAGGTTTGTAACAACTTAGAGTTTACACCTCATATTTGTGAAATGCTGTGATTATTTGTACATGTATGCTCCTCAAATTAAATTGATTTTATAAAAACTTACTGGTGTATGTACAGATATACACCCCTCTTTATGTATATATATTTGTTTACAAATAGAGTATTTTTAAAACCCCAAAATTTCTCTGAAATGTATGTACAAGTTCTAAAAGGTGCCATAATCATATGATAAATAATGGTTAAATTCTGAGCTCTTAGAAGCAGAATGCCAGTAATAAATAGATCAAAGACTTCCCTACACTAATATCCATGTGAGTACTAACCCACGGTATTTCCTACCCTGCAGCGCATGTCACGGTTCTGATCCATAGGGTCTCACATGTTCTGCCTGCACACAGGCACGCACAGGCTCCCAGAGCAGATGTGAAAGTCACAAGTTTCTAATGGAATTCATGCTCCACGTCAGCAACGATGGGGGTATGCTAAAGACAACACTGTGACTAACATGGCCAAGAAATTCCTGAGAGAATAAGAATGATTGTTAACAGTTCTGAGAAACTCTTCCTCTGGGTTATTATCCCATAGAGAGAGACAGTGGGGTTTAGTGGTCTTAACCAAACAAAGAGCTCTGAGAAACTAGACATATTCCCTCGGAGATTATAGCGAATGAAAAACATAAAACCATCTTATGTTAAAAGCAATTTGAAGTATTTGTGATATTGTCAGTGAAGTACTTGGACTTCTTCCTGCTTTGTGCATCAGGTCAGAGTTTCCATACTCCCAAAGGAAACTAAGCATTGGCTGAAAAAGAGAAAGTCCCATTTACTGTTATCTTTTCACAGCTGGCTTCATTGAACAGGGGTGAGGCATGGGCACATGTAGTGATTATTACAGCCACCAGAACACAATGCAGTAGCAACTCAAATGGGCACTCCTATTTAAATTATTTACAACTGAGACATTCTGCTCACCAAAGTAACTGAAAGGAAAGTTGCTTGAAGAGTATATTTTCTTGAAGCATTTTCCAATCCCTTGAGCTAGCCAGCAAATGAAAGATATGATCCAGTCCCAGGGCAATGAAAGTCAGAAATAAAGTAAAAAACTACCTGACTAATGGCTTAACATAATTTTAAAATTTCAGAAGTGTAAGGCTCCTTTTTACTAACAACACTTCCTTATATTTCCTAAAGAAACTTTGGAGTCCTGACACAGGCTAAACTCACAAAGTAACACTTGCTTAATAAACCTGAAGTAACGACCAGTAAATATTTCCTCAACTGTCTCTCATGAATTTTAAGCTGTATCCAAGGAAATCAAGTTAACAGGGTAGATGGGGAGAAGAAAGATAGTTCCATGACTAAGAATCAAGGCTGCAACTCGACTGCTGGTACTCCCACATATTTCCCAGCTCAGTCTTCTGTGCTTCTTTTGTCTCCAAAAAAATAACACCAGTAGAAATATTCTTAATATTTTAACTGTAGGTTTTCTGTGTTATGTTTCTTATTAGTGTGCTGAGACAGTGATTAGCACAATCAAGCACTCGTTGCAGGCTGAAGTTCTTTAACACCAGAGAAGTCCTCAAGGGAACATTTGATAGCATCACTCATCTATCTGTATTGTCATACAGTCCAGATGGTTGCAGTATGTAGGCAACTGGGAACCAAAGCAGCAGAAGTACATCCTGCTGCAATTTCCTTCTGGTGGTAATATTGATGCATTTAACGTTTAGATTAGTTTGTTGGTTAGGAATTCTACAGCTCTGGGTAGATATACCCAAAGACATAGCAAGCAAAATATACTGTAGCAATTGCATTCAGTAGCTTGCCAGCTATCAAATGACCAGATTTGCCCCTAAAAATTCTATAAAAAATTACTGCAGCTCAGCCATGTGAAAATTCCCTACTGTGCAGAGTGAATTTTTAGTTCCACAAGGGTGGCATTCTGTTGCAAAGGGATCTCTTACAAAATAAAAACTCAGAAATCTGTGTACTTTAGCAAGTTAACTATTACTGTGATGTACAAACCCAGAGACAAGAGGAAACTAGACTTCTTCCATTTGGCAAATGCAATTTTATTTCTGGATTAGTTGAAAGAGTTAAAATCTTAAACACACACACACATTAATTGGCATACTGGAACCATACTGCAAATAAAGAAAGTCAGTGTAAGTAATCATCTGTATATCTGTACAGAGTTCTCAGGAACACAATTGTTATTTTTCTGTGTTACAGAAAGGAGGGTTTCCAAACCTTGAAGAGGCAAGACTTGATTAGGAATTTGATATGCCTAAAGAACTATAAACTGTCCCTCTTTAGTACAGGTAAGAAAAATCTAAACATAATACAAAAAGAATACAAACTGGCAGATACAAGGAAGGAAGGAAGAAGACAATTACATTTCTAAGGAGAAATCTCAATAATGTAAATAAATTACTAAGTATACAACTGTAAGCATACCTATTTAAAGCCAAATTAGTATTGATTTTACAGTCTTGAGAAATTTACTCAAATCTAAGGCACAAAAGCACCAAGAGCAGAATGCTAGACTTGGTGACTTCCTGCATAGTTTAGTCACATATATAGCCTCATTGAGAACAAAGTACACAACTGCAGACTGTGAATCACACCCAAATTTTCTACCCATGACTATATGAGGAAGGAATTTTTGACACCAATACAAATACTCAGTAGTATAAATGTGACTACACGTAATTATTTAATCTGGACTACTTGCTAGCTATCAACTTCGCTGGTAAAGAAGATCCTTTATACTGGCTAAGTATCACCAAAATTACTCCTTGTAATGCTAGCACTCCTACTATTCCTAGCTCTCCCACCAGCAGGGTTTTTATACTGAAAAACCTCACAACTGAGAAACAGAAATGGACATTAAGAGAGCTACAAGAATATGAGTACGAATATAAGTTAACTATATACATTCCCACTTTTGCAGGGAAAATCACTATGTAGGGAGTAAAAATATAATCCTTTTCACATCCAGACTGGCCTGTGAAGGTGTATTCACAAGTGTTGCATGTGGGAACAGACATCTGTGTTCTATCTTAATTTGTCATTTTGGTGTCTATTTCCAGGAAAACTGAAAGATAATTTTCAAAATCTGGCCCCCCAAAATAGCAAAAATAGATTGAGTGCTCGCAGACTGAACTATGCTCACCAGCAGTTCCTCTCAACCATCTTGCAAAAAAAAATATTGCTGTATGTCTATAGAATGATTTTAAATTACTCAAACAATCTGAAGTCTGTAGTTCAATTTACAGGTCTGATTGCTCATATGCCAATCAATGAAGTTGCATTTCATGTGGCTTCTGATTTCCTATTAATTTACAGAGCAGCAGGTTTTTGCAGAGGAAAGGCTCCATTTCTCCAGTTTTAGTCTTCTTTAAAAAAACGTTCTACAATAAAAAAGAAACATGCTGTTAGCTGTCATGCAACTTTCAGTCTTTCTGGAAAGGACAGTTTCATAACTCCATCTCAATTAAGTAACTTTGCTTTGTATTATAAGTAATAATTGAGAAGACCCACATGCAAAAAGAACTCTTAGCTTGGCACACTGTTGTATAATACAAGTGGAAACTTGTTCTTTGGACAAGCCTTCACACGGAAGTAATTTGTAGTTGCTTATATGCTTATAACTCACAAAGCCACAGCAGTGGTCCACAGATAAGGAAAAAAAAATAGGTTAATTCTACTTGTTTAGGCAAGGCCTATTTATTTAATAGTCTGGCAGATGATAAACCAATTCTGCAGAGGATCTCTAAGGGACTTTATGCAGTAGAAACTAATATTTTAATAGCACAGGCATGGCAAAAGCCCAAAGAACACTCCAGCATGCCAGGAACAAAAGCAAGCATGGTAAGCAATGCACAGGCAGGGACATGCTGAAAAAAAACACAGCCTCACAATGGCCAGTCATGTTAACCCAAGTGTGGCTATTCACCATGAGGGACACTGCAGTGGCTACAGCTGCAGGAGATACCCTTGTCTGTACACAGGTGCACTGCCTTCAAAAACCTTTCTGTGTGTGGTGGGACTGACTGTTGATGAGGGAATAGTAGGGCTAAATATACAGGATATGAAAACAAAAATAACAGTGACAGTTATTTCCTTGCTTGTTAGCTTAAGTGCAGGTATTAAACACAATCTTACATCAATCTACAGTTGGTGTTTGTCAGTAAAACTACACTGATTTACAGCAACTGATACTTCAGTATTGTACACAGAACAACAGTCCAGGTTAGCAATGACTAGGAATCTTTATTTTGCCATTTTACTTGCTAGTCAGGATATCTTCAAATCTTTTCCTTCAGTCAAGCAAGAAAACATGGGACTTGCTTTGAAACTGTTTGTCGAAAGTAAAGCAAGTTGTATCCACTTGATACGTCTATCACACTGGAAGCTATGGAATCTTCTGTTTCACATCTATGCTGATCATCTTTAACTGTGACCGTCACAAGACACCCAAACCACTTAGCTCTTTTGAAAGTTTTACACATCACTTTGCTTAGACAAGGACAGTAAATTTATTCTAGTAAAAAAACCTGAAAACCAAACAACGGAATTAAATGTCTGGTTGTGATGAAGAATCCTTATGGGCATTTGTTTCCCTATATTACCATCAGTGGGAACACAGTAAATGATTCTGACTGAAGTTAAGCATAATTAAAAAAAAAAACAAAAAAACAACCAACCAACCCCCAAATCTACAAGTTTCAAACTGAAACTATGAGTCTGTAGTCACGTACAACTGATTCTGAGAACCACCATTTTGCAAAGTCTGGGAACCACTGCTGTAATGCACGAGAGCTGCTTTTAACTATCAAATTAGCAACCATGTAAAGCAACAGGTTATGTAGTCCACAAGAAGTAAATACTTGAAAAATGTCTGACAGAAAAAGCAAACTGTATAGGCTATTGTTACTAGGCTTCTAATGCCCAGGGAAACAAAGCTTATGCACTTACATTTCATCATCATATTCCTTTGGAGGTGATGCTGCAATGACTAAGTCAATCCAATCCTGAAAAAGAAATGCACAGGGAAACACTTGCTGCTAAATACTGCTTCTAGAAGTGGCTAATGGACCACCATGGAGTATCAGATAGAGAATCAGCAGGGTAATCTACACCTGGAAAACCACAGGAAGGAGCAGAAGAGGAAGACCATTGGAGCAATTAATACAGTTCTTGCTGAGAAAACATTCACTATAGCTGAAGTACAGTGTTACTTGTACATGGAGAAATCAAAGATAAGCTATTATCAAAAAATTCCAATCAGGTTGCAAGTAATTTTTAGTATCAGAATGATTCTACAGATAAATGTACTATAACCACCAATGTAATGTATTTAAACACCAATCCTGACACATGACTAAATGCCATGGAATTTCACAGTAAACTACATGCCTGGTTTTCAGAGATGCTACATAACAGAGCATCTTCTGGGGATTTCAGCTCACTTTGGTAGTACATGACATACCTGATGTTTCCAAACTTATTTGTGTTAATGTGACAATGTCATGATAAAAAGTATGTCTCACGAGCATTAGAAGTAGAACGAAGTAGTATTCCAGTTTACTTACCCCACCCATATTCCAAGCTTTTGATAGAGTTGCCTGTGCTTCTGCCAGCTTGCTGTCAATTAATATTTTGCCGTTTACAGCCAGTATTTCATCCCCCTTCACTATGCCTCCTGGTGAAAAGATCAATATGAAATACATACACATAAGCAAAAAAATTGTGTCTTTTCTATGCTGTATTTGTGCAATACTGATTATAAAGAAAAGTCCTTTCACTAGATGTGAAGATTTAAACTGAAAACTGAAGAAAGGTTGCTACAGGCAAAAGCAAAAGGAATTTTTAGGCATGGCAAACCCAAACTAATCTCTTATTGATCATGACCAGTAAGAAACTAGTTCAATTAGGTTTTCCACAGTAGCAGTTTACCTGTTTGGGTAATCCAACCATACAATTTACAAACTGCAACAGACTGTAGGCTGTTACTACTATGCCCCATCCCTCAAAGTGTTCAATGCCAGGTTGGATGGGGTTTTTGAGCAACCTGCTCTAGTGAAAGGTGTCCCTGCCCCTGACAAGGGTTTTGGAACTAGATGATCTTTAAGATCCTTTCAGCCCAGGCCATTCTATGATTCCATAAAAATAGCTCAAATAATTGAATTACTGAAGGAATGAAGTGGCATTCATCAAGGGTTTGCGGGACTGTCATTTTTTTCCAGGTGGATGTGCAGTATTTAGTCCTTCAAACTGGTTTTTACTTGCCAATCTGGAACCAAGCACAATCAGCTAACTGGGACTGGATTTGAAGAGGAAAAAACACAAATGGTAAGGGGACAGCCTTAGTTATGAGAGATCCTAAAACCAGTGACGAGTCAAAGCTGAACAGAGTACTCATAGTGGCTGAAATGTTTTCTCATGCAAGAGTGACTTGAACTTTGGTGCAGGCTGGGACAAGGTCACCAGTGTAGGGGGAGGTTGTCCTGTCCATCTGATGACCATAAAACTTCTCAAGGAAAGGATGAGAGATACTTCCCACCAGGAGTAAAGCCTAGATATGTTGGTGTGCACATTCTTGTGCCTTCCAGAGAGCTAAGCTGTTAGCCAGAAGGCTCTGGCCTTTAGTGGGGTTTTGGGAGTAAAGCTAGCTGCTTGACAAGACAAATTACTAATGAAGGTAGCATCAAGAACAAAACTAAACAGTGTAGTGTAGCCATGATCATGCAATTACTTTGCACATGGAAGTACTGCATATGTCATTGCTTGGAAACTGAAATAATGGAGACCATCAGAGACCACCAGAGAATCAGGTGTTGGTTTTTACAGATTTTACATAATTATTAATTTAAGCAGCACTCTGGAAACCATGAACTTCTCTCTGGGGTACCCTTTAAACTTGTCTCCTTGGACAATCTCAGTGTGCCTTTCAATGCCAGGCATAACTATGAAGGTAGCCAACGACTCACAACTCTCAGCCAATGTAAGGAGCCTCTTTGAAGCAGCATTTGAATTCCCCCTTGCTGCTCACCATGTTTGTCTGCAGCACCATCTTCATAGATGGCAGACACAACTATTTTTCCAATTGGAGAATCAATTCCTCCCTCGACTGCAAGATCCAATGATCCTTCCTATGAAAAAACAGTTTTAGTTCAGAAAAGTCTGTTAATTTTTTGCCAATAACAGCAGCTTAATCTTTCCTTTGTCCCAGGAAATGATACTGTGCATCAAATGCTTACATGAACCCTTTAAATATCGATCAAACAATACAGTATTTACCTTTTTAATTCGTAATAGCCGTACATCTTTTCCCATAATCTGCTCTGGAGTAAACTATGAAAAGATAATGATTAGTCACTTCCACTTTGGAAACACAAAACAAGTACACTGATCTATGTAGTTTCTGGGAGAAAAGTGACCTTTTCCTCCTCTAAAACAGTGTTAGAGGAAGATCAGAATACCAGATAGTCTTTTCCTGCAAGAACACTCCTTTTCAACATGACTAGAAAAGACAAATACACAAGGCCCCACAAACCAACAAGCAAGAATCTTATCTCCTCCAAGTGCTCATTAAAAGGATTTTTTTCATTGTACTTCATATTGAACAGCGAAGCATATTTAAATTCTCTCCTTACCATTGAATATGGATCAAAATCTTCCACATATTTCTGGAAGCCCTGAGAATAAAACAGTATTTAATTGTAAAAAACATCAGATTCATGCACACACTTAACACACAAACTCCATTTTACTTATTAGTGAGAGGACATATAATTCTGTAAGATATGAAACAAGACAGTAAATGGAGAAAAACACAGAAAGACAGCAAAGAGTCCATCCTGACAGTCAGAAGACATTTCTAAACCTTATGACAGACCAACAGTTTGAGCTGGTGATACTATGCAGCAGTTCTGAGGAAGAGTTTACCACTCTTTCAGCTCCACAGTTTCTCTTTACAACTGACAAAACAGAAACAAATCTTGAAAACATCATGGGCAGGTATGTTCTGTCACACTCCTCTGAGCAACATTTCTTGGGATTATCCCCATGCTGGATGCTAACAAGTAGGAATGACAGGCTCCAATTCTGCTGTTAGCAACACTATTCCATGCTGTTTGGGTTCTAGGACTCTTTTTCAGCCTTCTCTTCTCCTTGCCATGGAGTTTCAGGGAGTTGGCTCCATACCACAAGCAAATGCAGGATAACAACCAATTTTTGTTTTCAGATAGTTCTGTGGAGGACTTAAAAGATTTGCCAGGGAGTGTCTGAAATGCAGAAGTTAATGATGCAGTTAGGCAGAGAAAGATTTAAGCTCTGAGAGGATCCACAAAACCTAGTGTTTAACCCTCGTCAGACCAAGACTGCAGGGAAAAGCAGGAGTTATCTTTTCTGGAAGGATGGGAGTTCTGCATCAGCGATCAGGAATCCATGGTATTTGAGCAGTAGGTGTTTTGTGGAGGACTAGTAGCTACTGAGTGAGGCTGCATGGCTGATGCTGGAGATTTATAAAAGCTCTGTACATCCTGCATGTTGAAGTAAGCACTTCAGGACTTGACAGAAATCTTTACTGCAGCACCTATCATTGAGGCACTATATCACTTCTGTGGCCTCAACCTGCAGTAACTGGGCATAGAGCAACAACACAGAACCCCACAACCCCTTGTTCACACAGCAGGCAAGCCAGTATCTGACACAGATCAGTGCTTCAATGCATGATCAAGGTTGATATTTTCATTATTGTCCTCTTTTCTACTGGATCCATTTGACAACAAAGTCTATTCCTCTTCCAGACTCAGCTAAGCCTTTTTCCACTTGTAAACCAAATACAAACTTAAGGTTCCTCTGGTACCTTTAAGGGCTGGCTGTTAAATGGTCTCATCTGCTATACCCTTTATCATGTCTCTCAGGTGCCTAATTTTGATATGACTACCAATGATCCTCTGGGGTCTGATCTCATCCTTACCAGCACTGCCTCTCACAAAGCCAGGGAGCGCTACTACACAGTTCTGCATTAACAGACCCTAAAATGCACAAAAGTGCCTTTTCTTTGTCTCACCACACTTAAAGAGATGACACAATGTTGATGGTGATGACTGTTGCATGGCCTGGCAGTCATTACACACAGGCACACTGAATGGTACAGCATGGCCTCTGGCTTTCCTCAGGCTGCCTTGCTCTTTAACTTTTCCCTGAGATCAGGAGACTAACTTGAACAAATCATGTCCTTGTTCTGTGTTCCTTCTGAGACAGAAGAAATATTTGCAAGGACTGAAGCATGACTTTATCTCCCCAGGCTCTGGAGAGCTCCATTTTTGGGGCACAACTGCAGAGTTTTTGCTTCCTGCCACAAGTATTTTTTTTCCATAGGGAAATATGTCTTAAAAGCATCTTTTGGGAATATGAACATGAAAGACATTATTTAGCATTTAAGTTATGGATTGCATTACATTTCTTAACTGCTAACTTTGAGGAACAAAATATGCACAGGAATTTCATCATGGACATCAGCAAGGGTAGAATTTCATCTTGGGGGAAAACCCACAATCATTCATTCATTTACAAAGTGTATTAACAATATTAACAGTTAATCTAAAACTGTAAGAGAAACATTTTATGACAATACCTACCTAAACAATCAATACTCTAACTAAATTTGTATTGCCCTTTGGAATTATGGGTGAAGGAGACAGTTATGGTCCTGGAGCAAGCAAAGTAGAGAAAAGAACACCAATCTCAGCCAAGTCACTAAGTCATTATGTAATCTAAAGGAAGTCAGTGAACTCTTTGTACCAGGTCGGTCTCATGAAAAACAGATGTTGCCCTTGAAGAAAGTTTTCCTGGGAAAAAAGTTTTGAACACGAGAAAAAAAAAACAACAAACCAGCCAAACACACAAACCCCCACAACAACAAAAAGAAAACGTGCAAGCAAAGTCATAGAAACATAGAATATCCTGAGTTGGAAGGGGTCATCAACTCCAACTCCTGGCCTGGCACAGGACAATCACAAAAGTCACATCATGTGCCTGAGAGCATTGTCCAAACATTTCTTCAACTCAGTCCTGGTGCTGTGACCACCTCCCTGAGGAGCCTGTTCCAGTGCCCAACCACCTTCTGGGGGAAGGACTTTTTCCTAATATTC